>CM076577.1:262652416-263252416 GCA_034641835.2 Pinus albicaulis
GATAACTAGTGCTCGGGGTCAACTCGGTGCCCACCAAACGGAAAAGTTCCTGCCAAAACCCGCCCATGAAGCGGCTATCCCTGTCACTGAAAATGGTCTTTGGGAGTGTTAGTCATCAATATTTTTCACCTGTTGATGATGACTAGTTGTTAAAGCCAAGTTTTCTAGCAGCTGATCTTCAATTTGTCAAATTTGCCAGCTAGAAAACACCCATAAAACATTTTTCCCTCCTACCTTCTCAATCAGCCTATGATGAAAAAAAACCTAATTGTCAAGCCTGATCTAGTCTCAGTCATACAAACTTGTCCATCAGCTGTCATAAGCTAAAGTCATCTGCTGTCATTCACCCTCATCCCCAGCGCATTCATTAACCAACTGATTGATAAGAAGGTTAGCTACCCTACCTCTGGTCATATCTCATCTTGGGATCTGATCATACCAAAGAGAATACTCCAAATTTGTCAAAAATCTCCCCTAAGTTAGGTAGTGGCGCTTTAGGCATTCCTCCCTTGGCAAACTATCCTAAAGCCAAAAGAACCTATGTCTAATATCAACCAGTCATAGATGACCTTCCTATTCTGCAAATAAAGCTTGATACACCCTTAAGTCGCGCCACTAACAAGCCTTGATGTCTCAGCAGTGCATATGCCACAAGTCAAACTGATATTAGGTGGATTTACAGTGTTTCAATGTCTTTTTCAAAAGCAGAAGTGTCCCAGTGTTCCAGAAGACATTATTAAACTTAACATGAGAAGACAGCTGCTTCTCATGTGGTTTTGAGCCTGAAATGAAAATACTAGTCAAAGGTAATTCAATGAACTCCTGCAAACACAGTCAAAAGGTTAGTGACCTATGACTAGCAAGTAATACTCTGCAGACATAGGTCAAGATTGCTCCTGTTTTCTAAAGATGCATAAGGGTATTCTATCAAACAGGAATACATATCTTGGAGCATGCCCCTCAAGGCATCTTGTCAATCTTTCACTTTTTATTACTTATTGTGATGTACTAAGCAGAGATATGCAGTGAAAGGAAAGATTGACACAGTTTGAAAACAGATGAAATAGGATGATTGTGCAAAACCTCCTCCAAACATGAGCAGAGGGTTGGGTCACTTGTTGTAAAACCTCCTCCAAATATGAGCAAATGGTTAGGTCATTGGTTGAAAACCTCCTTCATTTAACAAGCAGAGGGTTTGGCAATGTGATAAAGGCCTCCTTCATTCAACAAGCAGAGGGCTTGGCAATGTGATAAAGGCCTCCTTCATTTAACAAGCAGAGGGCCAGGAACAGAGGTATGGCCTCATTTAAAGGGCACAAGGCTAACAATGCTGCAAACAGCCTTAAAAACTTGTTTTCCACCTTTTTCTCCAATGGATGAAACCACTAACACAACAATGGTGTCTCAAGGATGGATTATATGGTTTCACTGATTGAAAGGCAGAGTTTAAGTGCAGTGGGAAACAATTGGGTGATTATGAGTAGAAAATGTTGTTAAGCAGATGGCCAAGTAGGGATATTTTGATGTTCAAAGAAGCTTTGCTTTTCCTGTCCATGAAGATCTTTTTCAAAACCTCATCAAATTGACAAAGAGATAGACTAGCCTTGCTTCAAGAAGACCTTTGCAAGTAAACAACACAGAGACAGTATGTGTGAAAAAAGGATATGACAAATGTTTTAAATTCAGGGATAACACTCAGAGAATCAAGCCATATCACTATCACAGTCAAAGACCTTTTATGAAACATGTGAAGAAGCCTTGCTGTTCCATATGATTGCATTGAAGGTCTCTAAGGGCCTTTTTCCTTGATGAACAGATATAGGTAAAGCCATGGGTGAATGCAAATAAGGTTTGTCATCCACAGTCAAAGGAAAATATCCAAGGGCACCTGACTGTTTTGATCAAACTGCACAATAGCCATAATTATCATCAAAACACCAAGATAGTAGAAATGGTCAAAGTAAGTTTTGGAGTTGTGAATTATCTCTCTCCAAGATGTGGCATGAGGGTGCTGAAGGTCTCTTTTTCTTATGTTTACAAAGGGTTTCCTCCAAAAGATACAAAGTCACATTTTTTGAGAGGGCATTGCTATCTATCCAAGTGTTTTTCCCAACACATAGGCAAAGAACACTTTCATGATCAAAACCATGCTTCTTGTCTAAAAATTCAAAGGATATACAGTGCTTAGAGAGACAGAGGTCACAAGCAAAGTCACCTAGAGAAAGAACAGTTGATTTGTCAACTTGAAGATGGCCTCCCTCACAAAAGGCAGAGGGTCAGTTTTCTTAAGGTTTTCACCATGCAAGTTAGCTCATACAAATGGTTAAAGAGATACTCAAAACAAGTTTCATGTTTATATCAAAGGACCCTCATCGGCAGATCAAGGCTCTTTTATAAAGGCTTCAGAGAAATACAGCTCAAGAAATGGTGAGACAGTGGTTAAAGGACTGCTCGAATTACAAATACACTTGTTCAAAGGAAATTTTTGTTTTAAAAAAGCGAAGAGGTCTTCAAAAGGATAAAGACAGTGATTTATGTTTTTTAAGACAAAAAAGGGCCTTCATAGCATCCAAACCCTCACAACGTGATTTCAAAAGGTTGTTGACTTTTTCGACTTTAAAAGGTGGATAGACCGTTGGCAAAGTCCCATTGTGCAAATTCAAAACACTCACCAAGTGCTCCCCTGGTTGTTTATTGGAGAAACAAAGGACTTCGAGCAAATTTCAAGTTTTTTCAAGGCTTAAAGCTTGTGCGGCGCGCCTGGGAGAGGAAATACAAAGAGTTATAACGATTGTGCGGTGCGCGGCGTGCCTATAGTGCCCGTTCAAACACCGCTCGAGGCCGACCCGATTGCGCGGCGTTCTTTTCAGTGAACGTGCCTCTCACTCCTTTCGCTTTCTAAAAAGCTCTAAAGCTGCTCAATCAGTCGACCAAGGCCATAAGCATTATTTGAAGGTATTCTCCATTTTCTTATTGCTAGTTTTTGAAATTTTAAAGAGGTGACAGGGTTATTTTGTCAAGGAAGAAGCAGTGATAAAGAGGGTAGGGTTTTTGATCAAAGTTAAAAAGTTTGTTGCTATGAATGCCAAGGACCATTACAGTAATAGCTGGGGTGTTCTTTATCAGTCTTAAAGGGCCTTAATTGCCTTTAAGAACAGTGAAAACCATACACGAATTACAAGACAAACATACACAGTTGTAGAGGTTTCAATTTGGCTGGAAAAGTGTCCTAACAGTGTTAAAACAAAAGCAGACTCTGTTTGAAGTTCCAAAGGGAAAACAGTGATCATAATTTGAAAACCTTTTCATATAAAGAGTCCTCTCTGTATGGTGAAACAATGAAAACTAGTGCAGCCTCCATAGTTCCAAAAAATAGAGTATGCTGTGAAGGTCTTTTAAATTAGTTGGAGGGTGTTTTGCTTTACTTTGTGAAGAATAGTGAACAACAAAAGAACGGTGTTTGGAGGAAAAAGTGTTTTTGTCAAAACACAAGATGTTTTTCTTCACCAATAAACCACAAACACATCTTTTCAGAGTTATTTTCCCAAGCACAGTTATGAGTTGATTTTGTTTCATTTGACAAATACTTGTTGTTTGGCATCAAAGAGGATTAAACAGTGACTTATAAGGAGGACAGGGGTGTGGTTGAGAAAACATTTCGAGGGCCATTTGAGACAACTTGTTTTTGCAAAGAATATCCAAAACAAAATGCCTCCCAGGCAAGACAGTAGAAGTGGCCTTCACAAGAGGTCTGAGCCTGTTTCAACTGAAGAGGTAAATGCTCATCCATCAGTCTTGTTTAACTTTCATGAAGTTGGATGTCTAGAGTTTTGTCAAAGGGTGCAGGAGGTGAAAAGCTATTCCCCCTTGACACATCTTTGTGCTTTGAGATTTCAAGGGAAACACTTTCAGCTGGCAGGCTTGGATTTCAAGTTTTCTCCTAGATCCATTTCCAAGGCCACCAAAATCCCTTATGTCGGAGAGAAGTGGTTTAAACAGAGCCACCTAGACTCGGAACAGTACAAACCCTTTTTGAAGCCTGAGCATAGAGATACATGTCCATCCATCTTTCCCTTCTCATATCTGTTGACTAGTTATGCCCCCCTCATGAAGATAATCATGAAATACTTCACTTGCGAGGGAAGGTTCTCCCGGGTCTATGCTTACCATGTCCGGTTGCTCATGCATTTCACAAGAGCCAAATTGTTAAATCTCTCCTTCTTCCTCCATAGAAGTATTGAAAAAATGGCCTCCACTGTTCAGAAAAGACTTCCTTCTCAGCAGTCAGCTTGCCTTTTCCATCATTCCCTTATCAAGGTTGTCATTCTTCATCAGCTTGAGAAGAAAGGAATCTCTTGGGACACTTTCATTGCACATCCGGATTTCGCCACTGTTCCTTCATCCCATGCATCTCCTTCACCTTCCACTCACCATCCTTCGCCTTCTTCAAGTAAGCCCATTCCCAAGAAGCTCAATTTTCCCATGATTGAACAAGAAGAAGAGCATGATGAGGAGGAGCAACATCATAATGAAGAAGGGCAACAAGGTGAAGAAGAACACAATGAAGATGAGGCAGGGCAGCAAAGTGAAGAAGGACAACAGGGTGAAGAAGAGTACAAAAGAGGCGCCCGACACCAAAAATGAAGAAAGACAACTCAAAGCTCCAAATTTTGGCCTCAACTTCCAACATGTTTTTGAAAACCCTTGAGGGTCATGCTTGCCAAATTTGGGCGAAATTCAACAAATTTTGGTTTTTGTCATGTTTGGGTTTTTGGCTAAAAATCATGGGCATCGCCATTTCTTTTTAGGACATCCTCAAAGGATGAAAATGGTATCATTGGATGCCATAATTTCAGGGGCATCTACTCAGCGATTTTCAAATCAATTGAAAATGATTTGCTCCCCCAAAATGGCGAAAAACATTCTCTTTTTCCACACTCTGCCCCCTTTATCAACAAAGTCTATTTTTTGGGTTTTTACACACAGGTCAGTTTTTGACAGACTTCCAGTGATCAGCTTGGGCAGAACTAAGTATTTTCAGAAAATAGACATTCAGAGCTTTCCAACGAGTCGTCACGGGCCTTGTTTCGACATCGGGAAAGCCTTCAAAAGTTGCCGGCAAGACATAGGACTTTCTGCTGATATATTTCTTAAGTATTTTTGTGAAAAATGTACCTTTCTAAAGTGACTTTTCCTCATGCGCGTTTAGCTATTTTTGGGCATGATTAGTTATGAAAAGTCAATATATTTTCATTTTTTAGCATTTTTGAGATATTTTATTAGATATTTTGTGCCTTGGGCTTTGCAAAGCCTCAAGGACAAAATCAGATATTTTTGATGGGCCAATGAGATTGCAAGTTGTACTAGGAGGTTTTCCCTCATCTTGACCTATATATTCCAAGAGAATTCATTGTAAACCGGGTTGAACTTGATGAATAGAAGCAATATATGGTTATACATGCTTGGAAGAAACACTTGTCTCATGCATTGGATAGTTTCTTGAATGTTTTTGGATGATGAAGGAGGTATGTTGTTGGATTCCTTGACTTGGTAAAATGGTAGAGTGTCCCTCTCTGTTATGCTTCTTAGTTTTCATTCATAATTCCATGTTCTTGCTTGCTATAAGACAGTAGAGAATAGATTTGAGACATGCCCTTGGAGGCACCTCAAATTTCCTGTTTCTTTATAGTTTCTATGTTTTCTTCCTTCTTAGTCATATCAAAGAATCCTTGATTGCTCTTTGATAACTGAAGAAATTGTTTGCTTGTTTCATTTATGGTTTTATGCATGCTAAGTATGATTCACGGTATGCCCTGCTTACTCATGGCTAGTCATAGCTCCACCTTTGAAACCTTTCTTTGATTGATTAGATTGTCATTTGTTGAACCAAGGAGGTCTTGTACTGATCTTGCCCTTTGCCTAAAACTATGCAATCTTGCTTTCAAAGTGCCCAATAGCTTGAAATACTATGTTTAGGCATTCCTTCATAGTGATTTGAGTTGTTTTTTTGTCTTAAATGTATTTCCCCAAAGTCTGATAGCCATTTCCTAAAGTTAGAGAGTCATATATCTCTATGCATGGCTTGAATGTTTATTTCTATGCATTGATCAGTTTACAGTTACATTTCTCATGATTAATGGTTTTCCCTACCATGTTTATGTCAGCTATTAAACTATTTATGTTTTGAATCCTTTGTTCTTCACAAGTTTAATGTCCATCTCACTCCATTTTACCCAAATATCCATTTTACCTCGCTCAAATCGGCCCTTCAACAACCTTGTATCACCACCTGAAAGCTTTCTTGACCTTTTCGACCCCATAGCCCAGTTGATCTGACATCTTTTTACCTATCTTAGTCTTTGATCAGTTCATCCCTCATAACCTAAAAAAAAAAACCAAAAACCTACTTCATAACTAGCCTAAAATCAAGAACACAATAAGCAAACACACAGATATCCCTTACACAAATAGAGAGAGCCCTCTTTGAGTCCAGGAAGGCTAGGTCCTTGGGCTCCAAAGATTGGTTTGATGTTACACTGTCATTTGGCTTTCCAATCAGCCAAATCATGGGACCCTAACAGGGAGACCATGCAATCTGAAAACATCCCTGAAAAATAACTCCGCCACCTGTGCTGCAGTGTAATGTGCTGATATAGCAAAGAAATGTGCATACTTTGTCAGCCGATCAACGACTACAAATATGCAATCCTTGCCCTGTATAGTGGGCAACCCTGTGATGAAATCCATCGAATTACTCTCCCATTTTCCCTCTGGTATGGGAAGAGGCTGCAGTAAACCCGCCGGATGGTTCATCTCTTCCTTATTGTGCTGGCAAACTTCGCACTCCCTGACATGCTAGAGTACGTTCTCCTTGAGGCCCTTCCATGAGAACCTCTCTCTGATGGCCCTATAGGTCTTGGTGAACCCCTGGTGGCCTGATAGTGGTGAATCATGTGAGGCGTGCAATATATTCCCCTTGAGCTTGGAGCCCTCGGTCAAGAAGATCCTGTCCCTAAAGTAGATCACCTCATCCATCACCCTGTACCTGTCATCTGTAACTTGTCCATCCAACACTTCATAGGCAAAACGGTCCTTGGAGTACTCGACCAACAACTGAGCCCTCCAGTTCGTATCTAAACTCATCAAAGACAACGCTGCCGGTCTACGCGAAAGTGCATCGACCACCACGTTGTTCTTCCCCTTGACATACTCGATGTCAAAATCATATGCCTGGATCTTGCTGACCCACTTCTGCCGCCTCTCCTGCAATTGCTTCTGCTCTAGAAAGAATCAGAGGCTGTTGTGGTCAATCCTCACTCTGAACCTGTTCCCCACTAGGTACTGCCGAAATTTGGCCAATGCATGCATGATGACCAACATCTCCTTGTCATATATAGCATACAACCTCTCATGTAGCAATAGCTTCCGGCTCTCGAAATCTATGGGGTGGCCTCCCTGCATCAACACTGCGCCTATCCCCTCCCCTAATGCATCGCACTCTAGGACAAAGGGCTGAGTAAAATCTGACAATGCCAAAACTGGACAACTGCTCATCACCTCCTTGAGCCTGTCGAAAGCCCGCTGTGCTGTGTCAGTCCAACTGAATGCCCCTTTTTTGGTAAGGTTTGTAAGGGGTGCAGCAAGTTGGGAAAATCCCTTGACGAACTTCCAGTAGTAGGTGTAGACACCTACAAACCCCCGAAGCTCCATCACAATTCTTCGACTCTGGCCAATCCCTGATGGCTCTGATCTTCTCCTCGTGGACCCTCACTCCATCTACCCCAATGATGTGCCCCAAGTAGAGCATCTCTGTCAGCCCAAACTCGTATTTGGAGAGTTTAGCATAAAATTGCTGCTTCTCCAAAATGCGCAATACAACTTCAATATGCTGTAGGTGCTCCTCCCATGTCCTGCTGTGAATCAAGATGTCATTGAAAAACACTAACACAAACTTCATCAAGTGACTGCGGAAGATGTGATTCATGCATGACTGAAAAGTGGCCGGAGCATTGGTTAGCCCAAAGGGCATCACCAAGAACTCAAAGTGACTATAATGACATCTGAAAGCGGTCTTGGGAACATCCTGCTCCCTCACGCGAATTTGATGGTACCCAGAATTCAAGTCAATCTTCGAGAAGAACTTCAATCCCCTCAGCTCATCCATCAACTCATCTATCCGTGGAATGGGGTACCGGTTCTTCATGGTCTTCTTGTTGAGGGCTCGATAGTCAATGCACATCCTCAATGTGCCATCCTTCTTCTTCACCAATACTACTGAAGAAGCAAAGGGGCTAGTGCTAGGACGGATGTGCCCAAGAGCTAAGAGCTCATGAATGGCCCTCTCAATCTCATCTCGGTAGGCCTTAGGATGCCTATAGGGTGTAGTGATGACAGTCTGGATGCCCTGCTCCAGCTCAATCGTGTGCTCAAATCCCCTATCTGGTGGTTTCCCTGGTGGTATCTCTCCAAAAACCGTGGCATATCTGTCTAAAATGGATTGTACATCTGGGTGTACGGCTTGCCCTGTAGATCCTGCCCCCGAAACACACAGCTCCATTGCCCACTCTATGTCTCCCTTTCGGAAATCTGCCTCCATCCGGTGTGCTGAAATTGTCTGTGGTGGGTAGGTGTGCATACCCCGAATCTTCTTGTGCTTCCCAGTCTTCTTATCCGTCCACTTCATCTCCAAGGTCTCCCAATCTGTGGTGACCTTCGCCAGCGTGATCAACCACTGCACCCCCAGTATCACGTTGGTGTCCGGAATGTCCACCACGAAGAAGTGATCTATTAGGGTGTAAGTCCCCATAGTCACTGCCAAGGCTGGCACATACTTGGCACACTACATGGTCTTGTCACCTGGAACTAGTACCAAAAACCCATCAAAGCTCTCTGTTGGTATGCTCCTCCGCTCTACAAATTGGGCATCAATAAAATTGTGGGTGGCCCCATTGTCCACTAAAACTGAAACACGCTGTCCCTGCACAGTGCCTCGGACATGTAGTGTCAAGTATTTGGGAACCCCTCGCAAAGAAGCAAGGGCTCCCCCGGTAGGTGCAAATGTCGCACCTCCCGCTCCTGGTGGTGGAGGTGGCAGTTGATCTCCCCTCTGCGTTGCACTGCTGCCTCCTGCCTCTGTCTCCTCATACTCCTCCTCTTCTCCACTACTGTCGGAGAAAACCTCGATGTAATGTGCCTTCCTTGTGGCACAACGGTGTCCTGGTGCCCATGGCTCCTGGCATGTGAAACATAGCCTCTTCCGCCTCAGATCTCTCCTGGTCTCGTTATCCAAGGGCACTTTGTTCTGGTTCCCCTTCGGAGGCGGAACCCTCATGTCCTTCCCCTTTGGTTGGAATGTCGGTTTCTGCGGAAAAGGAGCTCAAGTCCGGGGTAGTGCATCCTGCAAGTCCCAAGTCCTCCCGACTACGTCATGGAGTGTAGCTGGCCTCGTCGATCTGATTAACCCCCGAAGAGGCTCTGCCAAGTAGATCATCCGGGCTACGGATAAATCAGGCACCATCACGGAGAGTCTCAAGAACTCTGAAATTTATGTGTCCGGATTCCCGGTTTTGCTTGAGCTTAGTCAGCTAAACAAAGTGCTCCTCTGGATCCGTTTGATCAAATCGCTCTATAAGTCTCCGTGTAAACTCGGCATATGCTGTCACCCCTAAGTTCCCCAGTGTAGCCATCCCGTGAAACCACCAGTCATGGGCCTCGCCCTCCAGGTGCAATGTTGCGACCTTGATGGCCTCTGTCTCTGCCATCTGGTTAAGCTGGAAATATATATCTAACTTATCCACCCAAGCCTTTGCCAAACACTTGGTGGACCCATCAAATGTCGGTAGATAAAATCTGCCTACCGTGCGCTGTACATCCCCATCTTGAGAATGCTTGTTTTCGCTATGATGGTTGCAGGGTCTGCTGTCCCTCTTGAGCTGTGCGAAATCATGGAATGTGAGGGCATCTCTGAACTCCTGTTCATAGGACTGATACTCGGCAAAGTAATCTCCCATGTGAGCTGGTTCTTGCTCCTGCTGTGCTCCTGCCCCAGTGTCTACGGCAAGAAATGTGGGCATCGTGGAACGTGGAGGTGTATGTGATGCCATCTGCTGCACTGTGAGGTGCTCCTGCAAATGATGGGATGTGCCTGATCCCTCTCCGATATGGAAACCCTTTGGGGTTTCACGCTGTCTAGATTCTGTAGTGAACTTTTGACCCATCTCTTCTATCCGCCTCGACAAATCCTGCACTGATTTGAGAAGTTCACTAAACTCCTTCTCGACATCTCTTTCCTCCGCCATTGGTTCCTCCTCTTTTGCATCCACTACCGAAATGCAGTCACCTTTCCCGAAAGTGATCTCTATCCTTCGCTCTTGGTCTTTATACTTCCTCCCTCGGTAACAGATGTATGGTTTTCCTACTGGTGTCATAGACAATTTTCTCCATAGGCTGAGCCAAGTCTATGAGCTCTGATACCACTGTAATATTCCGAATAGAAATAAACAACAATATAAAGCACATAAACAAAGAACTACAACAACTAGAGAGACATCACATGAACAAGAGATAATATGGAGAACGCTGAGCCATTTTATTAAATACTGAAAGATGAAATAAGTACAAAGGTGATCAGAATGATGGCACCTTGGCTTCTACTGGGCAAGCGTAGAAATACTCTCAGAATATATCACTGAATGGATGCTCCCTCAATGACTGCGTAATCTCCAAAGCTGCTGGTGCTGCTGCTACTGCTGGAATGAAATGACTATTTGGGGTTGCTCCCCACCTCAGAAAATTATGAAACTTTGGGAATGGCCTCTCCACCCAATACCCAGAAAAGCCCAGAGAGCTTTTCGGAAATGACTGACCTCCAAAAATGACCTCCCTTGAGGCTCCAAGTTGTCCCAATGATAAACGCTGGCCTTGAATAGTCTGCTGCAAACAATGGCTTCCGACTCTACCAGAATGATGGAATAGGGAAGGGCTGACCCCTTTCCAACTCTCCCAAGCTGAATTCCCTGATGGACCCTCAATCCAGAATCACCTTCTCCAAAGACTGCGTCCTCCCTCTCACTGACTGCGCTGTCTCTGCAAGTGAATGCTCCCAACTGTGGTTGCTGCAACTCTCTCTTGCAAAACAAGGATAAAACTCCTCACCCGAGCAAGCACTCGAAGTCCCCCGGGGTTGAGGTTGGGATCTCCGCACGGAGACACCCGATGTGCTGAACAACACATGCAGACTTTGCTAAACAACAAAAGCGTGCTCAATGTCAAGAGACAAATAACATAGATGCATAATCGAATGATCAAAATGAGGAGCCTCTCTCCCTTTTTATGCTTGGAGAGCCTTGCTCTCACCTAGGCCCCACCATCAACTGCACTGTCTCCTTGGGCCATGCTGTCCCTCTAGCTCTGCGCTGACTTGGGCCCATGCTGCCCATGCTAACATCTCCTCCACGCTGCCACTTCGTCCTCTAGGCCCCACGCTGCCAAGTAATCATGTCTCCAAGTGACTTTAGGAAATGTTTTTATCGTAAGTGTGTGTTAAGTGTCCCTCTTCACCCACTTTATTTCTAACTTAACTTTATTAAAGTGAAATAGTCAAAAATTAATATTTCCAATTAGCTATTGCTAATTGGGAATATTACAGATCGGGTGATGGCCATATGAGGTAGGTAGAGCTCTTGCTAGGATTTTTCCCACGTGCTAATCTTTATGTCCCAACCATCTTTTGCATTTTGATTTTTCTTTCTTTTATTTTATTCTGGTTTGTTGCCCACCATTTTGTGGGTGATATCCCTCGGATTTTTTTTTCTCCAAGATGGTCCTCAGCCACCTGCCAACAGCCCCTTGCAACCACCAACTAGCTTGTTGTGCCATTTCTCCACCACCTGAGCCAGTCATGTGGTCCCTCACCCATCTGTCATGATCGTATGTTTGAAGGTGGCCTTCTTGAACCTAAAGGCATGCCTTATCATTTGCTAATTGAGTATTGTAGTTTACTTACCATGGAAACTTTTGGGCATGGATTAATGGGGGGAATTCGGTGGAAAGAGTGGGTCAGGTCTGTGCTCTTGTCCCCTAGACCTCTTTTGGATGTTACGCTTGGATCCTAGTCCCATTGGATCTCTTTTATTGACCTTTGGGCTTTAGGGATGGTACCACATGAGAAACTCTAATTTTGGTGGCATGGTCCCGCTTTCCCATCAACATATATCGCTCCCCTTCTGTTTATTGTAAACCCATTCATCATATTTCTCACCTGGGTCCACATTTCTCCACTGGGTCCACATAGGGCTAGCCTCCCCTTTCCCTTGCCCACACCTTCGGTTGGGCGTGAAATGATGCCCAGGAGGTTGATGGAGCTGAAAAGAAAAAGTAAAAGCATAATTGGCCACATTCAACAGGAAAATGTACCACAAAATGCAAAAGATGGCCGGGACAAACATATTTAGCACGTGGGAAAACACCAATGCATGAGCTCTACCCCATTTCCATGGCCATCACCCTAGTTCTTATGGGCCTTAGATGGGCCCCCCTTATCATTTAGGAACCCATGATTGTCCCAACCCCTGGTGGGCAATGAACTGCCCTACTTTAAAGGGGATATCCACTGCTATGCCTTACACATCATGCTCTTATCCCTTGAGCCCCGAGCAGTTAACCAAAGAAAAATCATAAAAGGAAAAAGGCATATGAATAAAGGTGGAAAAATCAAGGCCGGGTTATCTCATGCACTATGATTGCTCCCTCCTATACATTATATACCTAAGTGTGGGCTTCTCTTTATTAGCTACCCTTGTACCCCGACATGTGGTCCAGGATTGCCCCTTTTATTCACTATTCCATTCATCTTTTTATCACATGCCACCACCATTTGAAGGATGTACCTTGGACATACTACCCCCTTTAAAAGTAGAAACCACCTAATAGGGTACTTGGTTAACTCCCCTTGGAGCTTAGAGACGTTAGCACATGCCAAAGCCCACTATGGAAGAGCATGCCATTATGAAGTGCCCACCTATTGTCCATGGTTTGTAAGCTCTTTAACTCGATTTCTTTAAATGACTTGTTGTACTGGAAGGTAAGGGGACACATTGGATCTTATGCAGGATTGCAGATGGTCTCCGTTCTGGGTTTGGTCTCCCTATACAAAGTCTGTTATGAATAAAATATATAAAACAATAGTAAAAATAATATAAATAATAATGGACATAAACAATGGTTAATTAACTGATAATTAGTAGATAAGAGGCATGTCTCTATAGCCATGAACGTTCGTCAAAGGGTACCTACCTAGCTATATATACAGGACCCTCACCCTCATTTGTAACAACATTCTCATTCATACTTTTTAATATATATTCTTGTATCCTAAATGGAGATATACATATTCCAAGTCTTTTGGAGTATTTAACTTGAAGAACGAGCTTTGTTCGTTCCATTTGGAATCAGAGTTGTTCGATCCTTTGGCTGCTTAATCGCTGCACAGAGTTGTATTCTTTGATTCAGGTCTTTGACTGTCAAATTCGTCAATGTTGTTGTCGTTAAATCATTTTGCTACAAGAGTTTGGAGTTTCTCCATTTTGTTGGTTTCGCCATTTAGGTCCTTGGCCATTTTAAGAAAAAAAAGAATATAAGAAAAAGGGTCAAAATTACTGATAAAATGTAAAAAAGAAAAAAGAAAAAAGAATATTAAATTGAAGGGAAAAAATAAAAGAAAAAACATAAAAATCGAGTATTCTAAGGTTAAAAAGGGATATAGTTAAAGTGATATTAGAAAATTTTCATATATATAATTGATAAAAAGTTCATGATAAAGTTAGAAGGGAATTTTTCCAAATACCTTTAAAACTATACGTAAGAGAAGGAAGAGTAGATAAGATTATCATTCTTCATTAGATGGTTTACAAGCTTGTGGTTTTAGCAACCCATGGTATTTTCAAGGTAAAAGAAGAACAAAAGGAATACAAAATCTCTTTATGTGAATGATAAGTTTTACTTTTTACATGGAGAAAATTATCCAAGTCAAAGGCACATAAGTGGACATATATTTTATATTATACCCCAAAGAGGTGAATAGCCATGTTTCACTAGGGTTGTAACTTTTCAAAAAGAAAAAAAAATGTTTATAAAAAAGAAGAAGATACAAGGGTTTAAAAATAAAAAAATAAAAGACAATCAAAGAAGAAATTGGGAAGTCATTTGTAATGTGAAGGAAACAAACTATTATATACCAAATATCATATGGGATATTGTTCCTTCACCATTATATTCCTAATATCATAAGGGATATTGTTGCAAGTACAAAGAAGGAATATTTTTAAAACCCTAAAGTTCATCCCAAAAAAATAAAATGGAGACTAGTAACGAAAGATTTCCTAAAACTTTTAGTAAATGTGTTGGTACACTATTTAAAACCGAAGGATCATTCGCAGGAAGGGATATTATAATTTCTATCAGTACTATTGAAGAGAGTAACTATGTTAGTTCTAAATGTGCTAACAAATTAGTGATTCCTGAATCGAATATAATTGAAACAAATTTTGTTGACACAAGCGACAAACAATACGACATAAACATTCTACAACTAAGTATTGGGGATTATACTTTTATCTTGCAATTCACCATGAAAACCTTATTTTTTGATTATAGTGATGTTGGTTTGGGCTCACCCTGGATGGAAACTCTAGGGTCCTTCATCCTAAATATAGAAAAGAAGTTAGAAAAAAATAACACTACAGGATGTTACATTGAAGACAAATTCAGTAACACCCGAAGACATACAAGATATTTCAAATGTAATTTTTCAAGAAGGTAAAAAAATATTAGAAAATATGCAAAACGAAATTGACAAAATCACTACTGATCGAAATGAAGAAGTTTCTCAGCTTAAAAACCATACTGAAAAATTACTAACACAAATTAAGAAGCTTAAGAAGGATAAGAAGTTGTTGGAAAATAAGGTACACCAACTTATTGAGAAGGAAGCGTCGAAATCTTCAAATAAAGAAATTCAAGATGAAGAAAATGGGATGAATACCGATCCAGTGAATATCACAATTCAAGAAGAAGACAAGTCAGTTAAAGAAAAAACACACTCAGATGTTGAGACGATGAAAATTCCAAGTGAAGATTTTGTAACCAACTCGACGACATCAGAACTTGAAGAGAATCAAAATCTTGTCACACACATGATAAGGGAAAGACAAACCAAAAGGACTCCTTATCTACATTCGAACCACAAGAACAAACATCTCGATTAATCGACGAATCTGTATCACTCAGAACATAAACAACAAACTTATGTTCTGAAGATTACTAATGTCAGTATAATTCAATCTTGTGATAACAATTCACACGAAGTATCCAGTAACCACAAATTCCACAGAAGATTAATTTAGGATGGTCAGATCCATTCTCAGTTCGACAAATTTATTTATCACCCAAAGGATTATATCGTTGTGTATCAACGAAGATGACAGTTTCAAGACGAGAAGACATTCAAAACAGAGATTAAGCCTTTTCATCAATAAGCTTTGAGGACAAAGGTTTTTGAGGAGGAAGGAAATGTTATGAATAAAATATATAAAACAATAGTAAAAATAATATAAATAATAATAGACATAAACAATGATTAATTAACTGATAATTAGTAGAGAAGAGGCATGTCTCTATGGACATGAACGCTCGTGAAAGGGTACCTACCTGGCTATATGTACAGGACCCTCACCCTCATTTGTAACATCATTCTCATTCATAATTTTTAATATATATTCTTGTATCCTAAATGGAGATCTACATATTCCAAGGCTCTGGAGTATTTAACTTGAAGAACGAATTTTGTTTGTTTTAGGGTCCTCACCCTCCAGAGGGCTACATTGGTACATTTAGGGTGTGTATAGAGAGCCATGGGCTTCCACAACAATAGACAACATTCCATGGATCCCTAGAGACGTTCAGAGATTGCTCAAGATTCATCTATTGGACGAGGAAGATGCACTTGGTTCACCATGCCCAGCCGACCCCACAGTTGTATCATGCACTTGGTAGATGACCCAAGACCTGTATGTTGATGTGGCATCACTTACACCATCATCTGAGTCCTTGCAGATGGTTTACAAACATCTTCAATATATTTGGAGACCCATGAGGTTACTTCTGTGCCCCAACATCCATTGGGAGCACCACAGGTTTATTATTTGGAGAACAAGGAGACAACCCCTTGTCCACTACTTTTGGGAGTCCCATTTCACATTATGGCACCTATGGACTTCATCAGGCCTCCTCTAAGGCCCAACGACATGTACTATTGATGATTCGACCTCTTGAGAGGCTTATTCTTTGGTTTATGAGCTAGTTTGGTGGCCTTGTCACCAAAAGTTAGCTATTTTGTACATTATTTTATTTTAGGGGCTAATTAGGCCTAATTAGCTAAATCGAACTCATTAGAAATGTATAAATACAAGTGATGTGATTTCATTTTAGCATCATCACTTGGATTGGACTTGTATCACTTTAGAGAACTTCACTATCCTTCTTGTAGGACGAATTTTTGGAGCATGGAATGAATTTTGATGTTTGGATTATTTTCTCTTATCTTGGAGCTTCTTGATTGCCAAGGTTTTGATGGTTGGATATACTCTTAATACATGTAAGTCAAATTTAATGCTATTTTCTCTTTCTATTTTTGTCACATATATTGTTGCTGGGATTTTGCTATATTAGGGCTAATTTACTGCATCCATTTATGTGAAGTTGTGGAAATTCGATTTCTAGATAGTGATGCTTCATGTATGGGTCATGTATTATGAAAGAATGTTCCTAGAGATGTTTCTTCATTGGAATTCATTTTGATAAGCTATTTATTTTGCAAAACGAAGTATAAAGCTCTTGAAGCTACTTTTGTTGTCGCCCTAATGCTATGTGAAGTTGTCTTTGAGGCTTCCTTGACATAGGAAATTCAATATCCTTAGTCATAATTACTCTTGACTCCAAATCTCTCCAAAGGACTAGGCACTGGTCCACCATAAAGGTGATCATCTTAAACTTATTTTTCTTCTCTCACCTTCTCTTTTCTAGGTCTAGCCCTCTAGGTCTCCTAGGGCATCATTTATCTTGCAAACCATACACTGGAAGAAATTGATCTCTTGGCATCCTCTGCATTGGGGTTTCTCCTAGGAACCCTCTAGTTTTGAAGCAGTTCCAATGGTGGGATTGCGAGATACCTCAAGCCCTAGCCTCAACATCAATCTTGCCCTTGGTTTCCTTAGGCTAAAAGACCTCATTGGGATCCTCACCTTGTCTTGTATTGAAAATTCATTCTTTGGTCCCTTTCCCCTCCAGAATAGGTCAAGTACATTATTGGTTGCTACACCCTACCCCCTTGACCTACCCCCTGGGTCCACTTGGTCTCGTGTGGTCCCACAAGCCATTAAGGGTAATTCTTCAAAGACCACTTGGAATCCAAACCTTTACGAGAATTTTAGGGTTTGAGGGCCTCCATTATAAGATGCATTCCCTAAACCCTGACCTTGAAATTCTCCTTGAGCCCTTCCTTGAGAGCCTTCAACTGTGCCTTCCAAAGCAAGCAAGCTATATATCTGAGCCTCTCTCGTGAATAAGCACCTAGGATCACCCCTCACCCTATCATTGATCCATTTATTTCGTGGTCCTTATTATATCGGGTCTCCTCCCATCAGTGAAAGCCCGTAAAGAGTAGGGAGCCTTAGCCGAGGTGACAGTGGGCTGTTGCTCCATTGTTGCCCTTAACTTGGTAGTAGCCCTCCAAGGACCCCCTTTTGGAGTCCTTGCTAGTTTGAGCGGTAACATGGCCATGATACGATTTTTCTTTTCTTTTAGTTGCATTAACCTCCTAGGGAAAAGTTTTTGGGCCCTATGTAGAACCCATAATTCGACAATTTAATTAGAGAATTTATTGCAAATTTCATAACAGTATAAAGGCCTAAATTTTAACATTTTGTTCAGAGAATACCTGTAATTTCAAGGAGAATTTAAATTTCAGTAGAATACTTGGCAATCATTTGAAGAAGTTCCTGATATTGCAGTTACCCAAACCGACCTTACCTCCCATCCCATCTGGGGTCTACCTGTATGGTCCCTAGACCCAGAAGGTGATCTTCCGGCCCTCCATGCCCAGAATTTCAAGAACAAACAAGACTCTGTATTAGTATCAATGTCAGAATTTCCTACTGCTCCCTTCAATCTCCCGAACAATTTTTCTCCCCCTCTCAGTGCTCCTCCATTCCCGTATATGCTCAATTCCCACCGAATTCTAATCTTCTCACTGTCCTCCCTCTCCTTCCACCGTTTCTCATTTCTTTGTGTTGTCACCCTCACCATATTCTCGACCCTTCTTTGCTTTTGGGTAGAGATGGTGGTCTATTAATTTAGTTTAGTTTTTATAATGTTTTATTAAATTAATTCCTAATGAATTAAATTGCTTTATTTAAAGTTTTTAACAAGTTGATTTATTATAATATTTAATAAATTATTTTATTTATTTTAAGTAGAAATAATATAAATAAATCTCATATACAATTCATGATCTTAAGCATATGTGTATACATATATATTAATTTTAAAGGATTAATCATATATACATATAGGTATATAGGGATGATATACATATGAAGGCCCCACTCCATATATTCATTATATTCCAGTGAGATAGGAATTAATCTCGACAATCACTTTATTAACCTGGACTTAGACAGTTTCCACATTGGCCGGTATATATACTAGTGCAATACATGCGGTTCATGCATATGTAGCTATCATATGCATACCTCGCATGCTTGCTAATATTCCTATGTTCCCTGTAATTTGACGGGTCATTACACCCTACTCAAGGTATGTGAACATATGAGTGCCAAATCCTCAAGAACCAATGACAAGTTGTACCCAAAGAGTGGAGGTGAAATAAGGGCTTGTAATGTGAGATGGAAGGTATTAAGTATGGCTTAGAGGAAGATGGAACTACGCTATCTCAATCATGGCTTTCCAAGTAGTGCCCCTCCTATAACCCAAAGGGCGTTAAGGGAGGTCACACTGGACTAGGGTCAAAGATTAACCCCCCTGGTAAGGTGAGAGAACAACAATATGGTCAAGGTTTGTCAATCTTCCATATCACCCCATCATCCATATCAAATACCCAAAACAAACAAGCACCTGATTGCAAAATGAGGAAAGTACCTTTTGAATAGGAGCCTACCTTCATCCAAGTGCAAATGCTGGATGGTGAGAAACACATGGCTTATGCAAGTGGTGGAGGCACATGGCATCTCATCATCTAATTGTGGTTGGTAGGGGCTGCTGATTCTCTGGGTAACCGACTGGCTGACAAATGTAGGAGAAAAATTTCCTTCCATGGGGTTACCCATTTTGGTGGGTAACAAAGCCCTAGAAATTTTTGAAGTTAGCGTTGGATGCACCATTGATTGCTTGGAAATATTACCCAAGTTTATTGCTCCCCTACAAAAGGTTTTAAGATTATGGGCATGTTCATTAAACTTTGACCTTGATCCGCTATCAAATTCTATGTAGCACACTCAATAATCTTCTGCCATTGAGTTTTGGTTTGCATCTAATTGATTTAATATGATTTATTCTTGGTTATGGTGAAAATCTTCCTTATGGACTTGTTTTTTTTTTCAAGGGAAAATCATCCTCTCTCTCAGCCCGAGGTGAGAGTGAGGGTCAATATAACAATATTCATAGGCACAAAGCCATTAGATCAATATTTCTCATCATGTCACTACTAGGGAATTGAACCTAGATGAGGGAGATAACATACATTCTACCCAACCACCAGAGCTAACCCCAATTGACCTTCCTTATGAACTTGGTTATACTCATATGGGTGGAAGTAACTACGAGTTTACAGGTCTATGCAAATCCCCCTTAGAGTTTTGGTTGGATACTATCAAATCATAAGAATCTATTTAACCCCTTCTCGAGGAATAGTATGCTTATAAGCCAATTCTCAATCTTTTCTAAACTTGAGTTTGGCACCTAGGAATTGCATGAACTATTGTCAAACAATTGTCTCACATGGAGTTATGGAAATGATAAAACTGAACTTTATGTGTTTTGTTTGACTTTTGAAGTGCTTCATCTTGCTCAAAATATATTGCATATGTTTCAAGCTCTTTGAAGATTTTGAACACAATTTTTTACCTCTATCATCAGTCTATTCCAAACTATGAATGGTATATCTATTTGCCCAGACATTTGTGTATATTGTTTAAACTTTGGGTTGGTTATATTTAAACTAAGTCGTCAGATTTGATGAACTTCAAGGTTAAAATTCGAAGTTGGTCGAATTTCAGGAGAAATCGAATTAAATTGTTTATGTTCGATGAATCGGAAAGCAAATCATATGTAGAATTCAACCTCCAATAAATTTGGCACAAAATTTGTGGAGTTCGAGTTGGAATTCGTCTTGGAGGGTTAAAAAATTATAAAAAGAACCAATTCTTCGCCTTCCACCCGATGGTGTTGTAGAAAATTTGCACCTGTAAATCCCTCCTGGTTTCAAGTTTGGTTTTCACAACAAGTTTAATGCCCTTCCCATCATGATTAGAAGCCGATACAGACTTCAATTTAAATCTCAAAAGGAAACATGATATCTACTTTACTTTTCACATTTGCTGAGAAATCAATGCAAACAGTCAGACAATTTAACACAGGTGATTCTTTGCTGTTCAACCACCATTTTTTATCCTGCTATCTTCTATACTCATCTGCTGTCATTTGTGACTGTACCAGACTTCCATGTCTCGTTCAGTGATCACAATTCGCTGTACAGTCTGTTGCATCGCACAGTCTGCTGCCACTATCAATCCTCCAATTCAAATTTTGTTTAACCAGTTACCATACAATCAGCCGCCTGTCTCTTGTGTGCTGTACAGTCAGCCACTTATCCCTGATGCGCAACCTGTCCTTGCTGCATTGTTTACTTAGAAACCTATCCCTACCACACTGTACACTTAGCCACCTGCTCTTTAAAAATAATCCACCACAAATTTCTATAGATCATACTCCTTTTTTGTGTTCCATGAAACCCTCTGTAAATTTGCGACGGTTTGTACATGTAATGGTTGTGCCTTTTAATTTTGAGATTGGAAATTAAGATACACAAAAGTACCTTTTCATATATTATTTTTTTATCTATTTATTTATTTATTTTTATTTATTATATATATAACATATTAAAAAAAAGTGTCCACAAAGACAAAGGGAAACTCCAAGATCATTAACAATCACGAATTGTTGAGAAATCTAGGGCAATGATATTAGATGAATTCTCTTGCTTAAGATAATTGCTTGTGAAGACTTTTTAACTTTTATTGATTAAACTGTTCTTTAGCTTGATTATTGTTGTGTTCTCTTCATCAAACAGCTACCAAAACATAATGAACAATAAGACAAAGGACACAAGATATAGGCTATCAGCCAGGGCCAAAACCTCTCCAATCTTGAGAGAAAAACCCACCGAATTCTTCTTCTTATAGGATCTTCAATTGATGAATTCCAAGACCAAGACCCTTGACCTAAGAACCTCCCCAAGACGAAGTCACAATGCTTCCTTGAACATCTATTCTTCTTCTCCAAGTCAACGTTAGTCAAACTGACTTCTGCACCTCTATTTTAGGCTTTTCTTGATTTTCGACCTCTTGCTACAGACCTGCAATTTTCGGCCTATCTGCCGAAACCCTAGGCCACACGTGTGAGCAAGATTATGGAGGAAATGCACTTCTTTCTTCTTTGCTTGGTGAGAGACTTTTTCTTTAGCAATTCGGCCTTCAAGATGACCCCTTTTCTACCCGAGATTGGACTTCTTTGGTGACTGAAGTATTTGGTCTTCCTGCAGCAGTAGGAGTCCTAATATCCTCGCATGTGTGAACATAATTAAGCCCAAAACAAACCTGAAATTACTTCGCTCTTCCTTCGATCTTGATCTCCTTCTCTTCGCTAGATGAGAGGCTGCTTTATTCCCTTTCCTCACACTTCCTTCTCCTTTTCCGATGCTTGATCTGTCTCACCAAGAGAGGCCAAGTACTACTTTATATAGTGATCTCTCCATGCAAATAAGCCGACTTGACATTTTCCATAGGTCGACTTGTCCTTTTGATAAATCAACTTGCTTCTTTTGAGGAACAACTTGATTGTGCACTTGTGACAAGGTCTTGGAGGGTCTTTTGACTCTTACAATGACTCAAATAAATATGTAATATGCCCAAGAAGGGTCTCTAATACATGAAAAAGACTCTTTTGACTTGTAGACCACATGACAAGCCCTAGAAGCTCTCAATGGGAGCTTTATCTACAAAAGTAAAATTCCTTGAGCATGAAACCCATGTCTCAAGCATAACAAAAATAATTTTATTTTTCTTCTTTACACCAATTACATACAAATCATGATTACACGTCATTATGAAGATCAAACCTAGTTACATTTTTCAACATGAATTACACGTAGATGTAAAGATGAAGTCAACAACATAAGACATCATCTTGGTAATGTTGTGAAGGGAAAAAATGAGTTGGGATGACAAAAAGAATTGAAGGATTAAATCAATAAATTAATAGAAAAGGAAGACAAAATTGACAGGTTAATAGAAGAGTCTGAGAAATGATGGCAAACCCCACTACATATTAGAAATGATGAAAAATATGAAATAACAAGGATACTTAATGATCATAATGAAAGAATTGACCAACTAACCGAAAGGGTAGATGCTTTATTTGCACAACTCTTAGCCCATCACAGACCACCACCAAATTCAAATTTGTTTAACTCTAGTTATCTAAGATATCAAGATAACATGGGTTATCTAAATAAAATCAAAATCAATATACCTAAATATGATGGACTATATGATAAAAAAGCTATCATGTGGGTTAATAAGATGGAAGGGATTTTTGCTATGTACCCACCTGCCAAGGAGCTAGATAAAATATCAATAGCTCTCCTATATTTAGAAGTTGATGCTTATGATTGGTTCCACTGGTGGTCTAAGAAAACAAGTGGTTTATTTTTTTAATTGAAAAATATTCATAGAAGATTTTCTAAAAGGATTTCATAATGACGAAGAAGATGACACTTTTATAGTAACAATCAAGGAATATACCCATGAATGTGAAGTCCTAGCTACTAGATTTCTAGACCTTACAAAAGATCACTGATCAACTATTGAAATTGTATATTTCAGGATTGTTTCCTCAAAATCTAGTAGGCCTTGTGAGGGGAGCTCACAAGACAAAAGCTAGACCAAGTGACAACACTATGAGGTGTGGTCCACTTCACCACAACCACTACCTCTTGCTCTTTAGTGGAGTTTCACCGCAAGGGAGGCTTCCCTTTGTTGGGTCACCTAAAGGATATGTCAAGTTTGGGGATTAGAGGCAACAAGGATAGGCCAAGGGAAGATGCTCTACTTAAGAACACGGCTTAGCTAGCACAAATAAGGCAATGCAATTCCTCCAAAAGGCATAATTAGGGCACAAAGTGAGCTAGGGTTTAAGAGTAGGCAAGTACAATAGGCTTGCCTACGATCACAAGGCTAAGAAAAGGTTTGAAACCAATAAGTATGATCAATTTATGGCACAACAAGCCATCAGTGAGCCCCAAGTTGAAGCCTAGGGAAAGGCTAGGGTTTTCTAGGGCAAAGGATGCATGTCCTAAAATGGAGAAATTAATCACAGGAAGAGGTTGATTTTGAGGCAATGGCCTCACAACTAAGTGTTGAACGCCTCCACAAGGCAACATAGTCAACCCTAGTTGAAATTAAACTTTAACACTAGTCTAGCGACTTTCCTTAAGAGATCGAAAAATCATATTTGGGGGAGAAAAATATGATATGAAGTTGAATTTAGTTCATCCCCTCAATGAATAGTTGTTAGTGATAAATAATGTGGTAATGGAGGGGAAAAGGCTTCATGGCCATGTGCCATGGTCAAGGGGACTAACTGATGGGGGTGTCCACATCTTGAGTGTATGAATGCCAAGGAGGGAGCAATCGTGGAGGTATGAGTTACCCACTCGGTTTGATTTTTCCAGCCCTCTTTTGCACCTTTTACTTCTTCTTGATCATTCCTTGTACTACCACATATAGCTCAAGGGTTAGAGCCTGCTCTTTATGATATAGCAGTTTTATTACCCCTTAGGATGAGCTAGTTCATTGCTCATCAGGGTTGGGACATGCAAGGGTTCCTTTTGATGAAATGGAGCATCATATGCTTGGGAATTAGGTGATGGCCATATGAAGAAGGTAGAGCTCATGCTAGGATTTTCCCATGTGCTAATCTTTATGTCCCAACCATATTTTGCATTTTGATTTTCTTTCTTTTGTTTTGTTTTGTTTTGGCCATGATATGCTGTTTTTATTATTTTAGCTGCATCAACCTCTAGGGCAAATTTTTTCGGCCCTACTCAAGGAATGTGAACATATGGGCACCAAATCCTAAAGAACTAATAGCAAGTTGGACCTGTAGAATGGAGGTGAGATATGGGGCTTTTAATGTGTCATGGAAAGTGTTGAGTATGGTATAGGGGATAACAAACACACTACCTCAATCGTTGTCTTCCAAGTAGTGTCCCTCCTATAACCCTAAAGGGCCTTAAGGGAGGTCCCATTGGAGGGCTAAAGACTAACCCCCTTGGTAAGGTGAGAGAACAAAATTACAGTTAAGATCGATCAGTCTTATAGATCACCCCTTTATCCATACTAAATGCCCAAAACAAACAAGTATAAGCAATTTATTGCAAAATGATCAAAAGTACCTTTTGAATAGCAATCCACGTTCATCCAGGTGTAAATATTGGATGGTGAGAGGCACATAGCTGATGCAAATGGCAGAGGCACATGGCATATCATCGTCAAATATTGGTTGTCAGGTGTAATATCCCCAAAGGGGAAATAACCAAGTAGTTGTGTGCTTAAAATTGCTAGACATCAGCACATAATGTCAACCAGACATCGAACAATTGCAATACAAGATCTAAAATCGAGCTATTTATTATCCAGTACATAGAGAGGAGTACAAGAAAATCGTAGTGGGTGTAATCCCATCTCCGTCTTCTAGTGGAGACCCTCTCAGACAGAATAATGGCTGCAACAAGGACAGCGTCCTAGCTGCTCTGAAGACTGAAGACTGGAAAACAGCTGATCTCAACTCCAACCCCTCACCAGTGGAAAACGCTGTCTCTGCTAGTGACAGCGCAGAAACAGATGAAGCACTAGGCACCAAAACCTCCCGACAGATAGATCAGCTTATGAATGCTAGGAAAACGCTGTTGAGCCCTCTCACACCAGCCTGCTCCTCAGATCAGCGTCCTACCTGGTGGATCTGCCTCCTGAATGCTCAGATCTGCTGGATCTGAAGCCTCCAATCAGATCTGCGTCCTATCCCTCTTGATCTGCGTCCTCCTAGATCAGATCTGCTACCAAACCTTCAGATCTATGCTGGATCTGACAATATCTCTTCAGATCTGCAGCCTCCAAGGCTGGATCTGATGTTATCTCTTCAGATCTAGGCTAGATCTGCCAATATCTCCTCAGATCTGCAATCTCCCAAGCTGGATCTAGTGCTATACCTTCAGATCTGCAATATACAAAACTAGATCTGCAAATATCTGCTCAGATCTACCCTCTCCAAGGCTGGATCTATCAATGGCCTTCAGATCTGCATCCTCCTCTTCAGAACTGGACAGCGTCCTCACTCCCAAAGTCAGACCGCGTTCTTCCCCCTCTCCCGGACAACAAGCCGCCTGCATTCGACCGCGTCCCTTCCCCCGGAACAGCCGGGCTCTCACCCTCCCCGTGTCAAGCCCCGCCTGCCCTCTCTCCCTCCCCGAAACGTCGGTTCTTCCTCCTTCGAACTGCGCAGCCACACAAGAGGGCTTTTCTTCCTCCGGACCGCACCGAACCGCTCATTTTCTTTGCTACCGAAACCGAAAAGTGTACTGCATCGTAACCCACTAGGGCGGGCACTCGAAGTCCCCCGAAGCTAAGGGTGAAACCAGAAATAACCTTACCAGGGCAGGCACTCGAAGTCCCCCGAGGCTAAGGGTGAGATCTCCGACCGGAGACACTCGGTTGCACTAAACAGTGCTGCAGACCGACTAAACAACCGGCGTGCTGAAGCAGACAGAAGTCTAGCTCTCAATAATAATATCAAATCATGAATGCTCCAAATGAGGTGAGAACCTCTCCTTTTATAATGCCAAACTCCCTCCAAAACTTAACTCTCCTTTGACCTGCGCAGTTTACCTTGGGTCAGCCTGATGCCTCCCCCCATCATACTCATGTGGACCCCCAAGGCCCCCTCTCTTAAGTTACAACGTCAATCTACTAGGAAAAGAACACTTTATTATAAAGTGAGGTGACTAAGTGAGGTGACACCTCTTATTGCTCACTTTATTTATTATTCCTAGCTAAAGCGGAAAAATAAAGCAAAAATGAAATATTCCAATTAGCAAGGCTAATTGGGAATATTACATCAGGCGCTGACAACTGGCTGTCAAATGGAGGAGAATTATTTTTCTCCTATGGGGTTACCCATTTTGGTGGTTATCATTTGGCTCCAACTCGGAGACATGAGCTCATCGTAGAGCGTATGATCCATATGCTTGACTGGGGAGTTCATGAGAACTCCAACAATCCTTGGGCTTGCAGACCTATAGCCTGCACATCCAAGTCAAGTTGTTTGGGAGCATGTGCAATGGGTATAGGTTATCACCCATGTTTTATATGGTGATAAAAATTCGTATGGAAAATTAATCTAAATGCATTCTAATCTACTGCGAAACACAATATGAGAATGCAAGATGTTATAATGCCCACATAAGATGCATGCAACTAATTACTATGCATTTTTTTTAGCTAGGTTATACTAGGAAAATATTCCTTTAAGAGTTGACCATTTACTAGTAAGGGGAGAGGCTCACCTTCTAGTGTTTCAAGATGATATGCGTCTATTCTAGTGATGCCTACAATTTGGTAAGGCCCAATCCATAAATTATCAAGCTTTTATGCATTCCAGGATTTTCTCTTCTCTTATCACACAGAAGGACCATGGATCAAGGTTTGAAAACCCTGGGCTTAGCCCTTCGTTCGAAAGTGTTCTTGACTTTTGTCACACAGGAATAACCCCTTCTTCAAGAGGAATGGCGCCTTGGATAAATTTTGGGTTATATGCTTTTAAATCTTTGTAAGACCAAGCAAAAACATCTTTGAATTATCTCAGTAGTTTTTCTAGTTCGATTCTTTCATCCTTTGATATCCCTTTTCCTATTGTGATCATTTGAAGGGAAGACTCAGATCCCAAATTGATTTCTACATTGTCAGGGGATTCCTCTACCTTCTCCTTGACTTTACTCTTGTCATTTCTATCAAATGCTTTCTCCATGTATATTTCTTTATTTTCATTCTTAGGGTCATCTTGGCAAGATGCATCATTTTGGAGAAAACACACTATTTCCTTGTCATCCTCAAAGACAGGCCAATGTTCTTGATAGTTGGGTATTGTAGGCTTGAAGATGACTTCCATTGTAAAATCTCCTAGATCAGTGAAATTGTCATTTGGTGATTGTAGTGTGGATGTGGCCACTACTAAGGAGTTAGCTACAAAACTTTGTTCTCTTGGTATGACATCAATCCCAAACATTTCAAATCCTTCTATTGTATGTAACACATGATTCTTGTACTTCTTGAGCTTTTCATTTTTGGCATTAAAAGAATCCCCTATGACCTTTAAATGCTGGATTCTTTACTTAGGGATACATCTAGACCCAAATTCAAAGCTTAATATTTTGCTACAGCGTTTGTGCAATTGAATTCCAACCTATAAGAGAATAAAATGTGTATTTTGGAGGGTGATATCAAAACTATGCCCACACTTGAACCCAACTTGGAGCATGCCCTGTCAAAGTATATGATCCATACTCCATCAGTCTTTGATTCAGGGGTGGCAACCCTTTGAGATATCCTCCATTCTCCACACCCACAATCTTCTTTTAGGTTCTCATCTGATGTTGCACAAATATGCTCTATTAAAGGTAGAGTGGATGGCTTTCTAAATATAATGGCATAAGAGTTCTCACCCATGGGGACCCTTGTGAAAATTCCTAAATAGAACCCCAGCTGTAGTAACTGATATTATTTCTTCTATTTATTAATTCGGAAACAAGTTATTTACGATGTTACACAGTAAATATCAAAATAAATTCTACTGCATCCTTCATAATTAAAACACTGTGGAAAGTAAATGCAAAGAAAAATACTAGCACAAGTACAATTACAATGATAATTATTTTTGGACAATTGTCTCCGAAAAAACCCAATGAGGGAAAACCAGTGCAACAGATGAGGGTTTCTTTATTATTCTTCAGCAAAATGTCATCTACAAAATACAACCAACATAATAGAAGAGGAATTTCTGTGAGAAATTTTACTGATAATTTTCTCACACTTCACAGTGAAATTATGACCCTGGAGAGGCCTTGCTGCCTCTCTGCGTCTCACTGTGTCACCCTCTGCGCAGTGGCTGGGCAGTCCCAGTTTCACCGCCTCTGCATTGTCCATGTCCCAACGTCACAGCCTCTGCGCTGTCCCTCCTCTGCCCTGCTTCCTTTGGTTTGATCCTGCACTCTCGACTCTTGTTGATGCCCTCTCTCTCCAACTTGCAACTCTCCCTCTGATTTGATTTTCTCTTGCCGAGCTTCAGCCAGTGAAAAAATCGATCTGCTCGGGCAACTAAGTATCTACCTGGTGTATTTCCAAGTGCCCATCAAAGTCTTTCTTATAATCATCTTGTTGAGAAATCAACGACCCAAATTAAAACATAATCAAGGGCTAAAATTAACTTGACTTGATCTTTGTCTTTTTCTAGAAGATTCACACCCAGTTCTATTAATACCCTTTAATTATTTTAATTCCCGAAGTTTATACTTAGTTTGCAATTAAAGATAATTAAGTATTTTAATAAAACCTCATCCAGGTGGAATTTCCCAAAACGCTTTTTGGGTATTTTGGAATACATGTGTCTAAGCCTCCCTGCAAAATTTGAGACTTAGAACACGTTCGATGCTACCAGAAATCAACACTCCCTCTTAGCGAGGAATGTGCTCTAGTAATGCAACCTGCTGAAACATCACCCTGACTCTGTAACATTTCCCTCTGTGCTGTTGATGTCCCACACAACTGCCCACCAATTACTGCGTTGCTGCATCTATGTTGCCGCTGACCCTGCATACTGCTGTCAACTACTGCATCTGCACTGCAACTCCCTTTTATTTTTGTTACTGCTGCAGCTGAGGACCCATCTGTTTTTGCTACTGAAACGAGTTCTCTAGCATACCCATCTGCTCCCTCAACTGAATGAACTTAGCTCTTCCTAGAGCCTTTGTGAGTACGTCTGCTACTTGATCTCTTGTGGGGACATACTAAAACTGTACTTCCCCATGCTGAACACAGTCTCTGATAAAGTGACATTTGATATCTATGTGTTTCAACTGATCATGAGAGTTGGATACAACTTTGATTATCACAGTAAACATTGGTCGCTTCCATCCTCTTCTTGAACAAGCTCACAAGAAGCTTCCTAAACCATATAGATTTGCACGTTGTTGTGCTTGCTGCCATATATTCTGCTACTGCTGAGCTCAAAGCTACCGACTTTTGCTTCCTACTACACCAAGAGATCTTTCCTGATCCAACGCTGAAGCAGTACCCAAAGGTACTTTTTTGATCTACTGAACTACCTACCTAATCTGTGTCTGTGAATCCGCTCAATCTGACATCATATCCTCGGGTTTATTTCAACCCATATCCGACTGTTCCACGCACATATCTGAGAATGTGCCTAGCTGCTACCCACTGTACCCTTTTCGGTTCCACCATGAACTGACTAAGGGTGTTGATGACGAAACAAATTTCCGGCCTAGTGTTGCCCAGATACATGAGTGACCCAATGAGTTGTTTGTACAAGGTGGGGTCTACTTCCCTGTCTCTTGGTACATCTATTTTCTTCTAGTTTGTGATCATAGGTGTCGCCATGGGACGACAATCCTGCATTCTGAATCTCTGTAGCATATCTTCCTTGCCCAAGGAAGATCTCCCCATTTTTCTGCCAAACTTCCAACCCTAGAAAATAATGCATCACCCCATATCCTTCATGTCGAATTCTGCTTCAAGATTCTTCTTGCGGTCCTTTATAAGACTAGATGACCCTGTAACAAATAAGTCATCTACATATAATACCAGAATGAGTGGCTCATTCTCCACCATTAGATAATAGAGATTGAGATTTGCATCACTCTTGATGAATCCCAATTGCTGCAAGTAACTATCAATCCGACCATACCATGCTCTGGGTGCCTGCTTGAGCCCATATAGGGCTTTCTTCAACCTGCATACATGAGTTCTCTTCTCATGGGTCTCGAAGTCTTCAGGCTGTTCTATATACACCTTCTCTTCTATCACTTCGTTCAAGAATGTTGTCTTGACATCTATCTGGTGAATCTCCCATCCCATCTAAGTTGCTAGGGATATAACAGATCTGATAGAGGTATATCTAGCTACAGGGGTGAAGGTATCATCATGGTCTATTCCTTCCTTCTGTGCATACCCCTTTGCCATAGACCTAGCCTTATACTTCTCCACACTGCCATCTGCAGCGTACTTGATCTTGTAGATCCACTTGGATCCTACAACTGATCTATCTTTTGGTCTAGGTACCACTTCCCAAACATCATTTGTCATGATAGAGATGCATTCTTCTACCATGGCATCCACCCATACTTGGTGCTGTACGGCTTCCTGAAAACTAGAAGGTTCTTCAACCTGTGCTACCAAGGCTTGGTATCTGTCAGGTTGTCTACGCTGCGTTTTGTTGGTTCTGGGAGCTCCGACAAACTCCTCTGCGTCCCTCAGTGTCTGTCGTACTTCCCTACTGGTTCTACCACTGGTGGTAGGAGGCTCCCTCAAATCCTCTTCTTGTTCCTACTGTTCCATCTCCTGAGAACTGCCATGATCTCTTACTCCTGAGGAAATGCTGGTACTGGTCACTGTACTCGATCCTTGTGTCTGTCCTCCTGCCCCTGCTGTTGTTGGACTAATGGAACATCTGCTGATTGATCTTTAGCTGGCATCTCACGAGATTTCTTGAAAGCTCTTTCTTCCATGAACTTTGCATCTCGTCTTACTACAATTTTCCTGCTGCTAGGAATGTAGATTCTGTATGCTTTTGAGGTCTCGCTATATCCTACGAGATACCCCTTTTTTGCAGTCTGATCCAATTTACTACACTTCTCGTCTGGAATGTGACAATATGCTACACTTCCGAATAGCTTGAGATGACTCACTTCTGACTTTCTCCCTGTGAAGACTCCTTTAGGCGTTTTCTTTCCCAATGCTCTGTGAGGAGTTCTATTCTGAATATACACCGCTGTGTTGCATGTCTCTGCCCATAAGAATCTAGGCAAGTCCTGGTCATATAACATAGCCTTTTCTGCCCCAACAATGGTTCTATTTTTCCGCTTTGCTACTCCATTTTGCTGTGGATTATAGGAACTGTCCACTCTCTTTTGATGCCCTCCTTTGCGCAAAAATCTATGAAGTCTTTGTCCATATACTTTCCACCATTATCTAAATGCAATACGTTATCTTTTTCCCTGTCATGTTCTCTACGAGAGCCTTAAACTCTCTAAACTGATCAAAGAACTCATCCTTGGTCTTTAAGAAGTAGATCCGGGTTTTTCTAGAGCGATCATCAATAAAGGTGAGAAAGTATTCGCCACCGCTAAGAGCTCTTGTGGACATTGGGCCACAAATATTTGAGTGTATCAATCCCAATATGCCTTTCGCTCTGTTGTTACTTCTGGGAAAAGCTACCTAAGTTGCCTAAGCGTACTTTGCTAGTACACATCCTCTGCATACATCATCATGCTCAGTGTTGAGGACTAGAACTCCTGTAACAGTCTCTTTGAGCATCCTTAGTGCTCCATGGTGTAATTGTCCCATTCACCTGTGCCATAGTTCATTCAGTTCCTTTTCACCATTAAGATTGTTGCCTATCAGTGCCATTGGAGACTCGAACTGCAACCTATACAGTCTGTTGCTTCGAGCTCCAATTTGTCTCATTTTCTTCCAGCTTGGATGTTTGACGTACACCTTCCTTTCATTGAAGTATACATCGTATCCCTTGTCCTGTAACTGGGACACTGAAATTAGATTCATTCCTAACTCGGGCACATGCAACACATTAATGGCTTTGATCCTGGTTCCTGCCTCTGTCTGAAATGCTATGGTGCCTCTCCTTGTTAGAGTACATTTCGTTCTGTTTCCCATAGAGATCTGGAAGTCAATCTGCTCTTCTTGATAGCTCAAGAAGTATTCTCATACTCCAGTCATGTGAACTGAAGTGCCGCTATCAATATACCAAACACCCGCAGATGCTGAACTTGACAAGCATGCGAAGTCTTCTTCCAATCTGGAAAATAATTCTGAGACATATTGATTTTGCATACTTATTTGTGCTATTTTCCTTTCGATTTTTGACGCTTTTTCTTCCCAGCAAAAACTGTGTCCCACATGAAGACTGCTATGCGCTGAGGCTGCTGCGCTGCTCCCTCTATCACGGGCAAATTTCGATCTGGAAATCTTTCTCTCTGTCGACTCACTCAGAGAGATTTTCCCATGAAAATTTTGCCCTCCTGGATTGGACTGCGCAATCCCTCCGGGGATTCGATCTGCTGCCTACGTAGCTTTTTGATCTCCCTCTTTTGTTCAACGTTGAATTTTCTGGCTCTGTTCACTTGCTTCACCTTTGCTCTGATACCATGTGAAAATTCCTAAATAGAACCCCAACAGTAATAACTGATATTATTTCTTCTACTTATTAATTCATAAACAAGTTATTTACGGTGTTACTCAGTAAATATCAAAATAAATTCTACTACAACCTTCACAATTAAAATACGACGGAAAGTAAATGCAAAGAAAAATAGTAGCACAAGTACAATCACAATGACACGGTTATTTTTGGACAATTGTCCCCGGAAAAACCCAATGTGGGAAAACCGGTGCAACAGATGAGGGTTTCTTTATTATTCTTCAGCAAAATCTCATGTACAAAATACAACTAGCAGAATAGAAGAGGAATTTCTGTGAGAAATTTTACAAATAATTTTCTCACACTTCACAGTGAAATTCTGGCCCTGAAGAGGCCTTGCTGCCTCTCTTCATCTCATTGCGTCACCCTCTATGCAGTCCCAATGTCACAACCTCTGTGCTATCCCTGTCCCAACGTCACAACCTCTGCGTTGTCCCCCCTCTGCGTTGCTTCCTCTGGTCTGATCGTGCACTCCCGACTCTTGCTGATGCCCTCTCTTTCCAACCTGCAACTCTCCCTCTTATTCGATTTTCTCTTGCCGAACTTCAGACAGTGAGAAAATTGATTTGCTCGGGAAACTGAGTATTTGCCTGGAGTATTTCCAAATGCCCATCGAAGTCCTTATAATCTTCTCGTTGAGAAATCAAAGGCCCAGATTAAAACATAATCAAGGGCTAAGATTAACTTGACTTGATCTTTGTCTTTTTCTATAAGATTCACACCCAGTTCTATTAATACCCTTTAATTATTTTAATTCCCTAAGTTTAGACTTAGGCTGCCATTAAAAACAATTAATTATTTTAATAAAACTTCATTCGAGTGGAATTTCCCAAAACATTTTTTGGGTATTTTGGAATACATGTGTCTAAGCTTCCCTGCAAAATTTGAGACTTAGAGCACATTCAATGCTACAAGAAATCAACAACCCTAATATGGGACATATCCATTTGGATGGTTCCTCCAAGAGAAGATGCCCACTTTTTTGAAAGCAACATTCCCTAGGCTTCAGGGATGTCAATAATGACAATGTCCATGGTGATATTCTTTTTAGGGTACCCTTGTAGCTTGACATACAATTTTCCCATGATCCCACATACTTCAACTGCCTTAGAATCAATCCCACAGACATTCTTGTATTCCTTTGTGATGTATATGCCTAACTGATTCTTGATTTTCAAATGCATTATGTTAGTCACTGATCTAGAATCAAGCATGCAATCGTGGAGGAGGCTACCATTTATTTCAAGTGTTATAAAGAATGGGGGATCCTTGTAAAATTGTCTAGTGTACAACACAATTGGTGGGTCAATGTTGACTTCCTCTTGAATCTCATGAGGGGGTGTTTCCTTTCCAACTTTTTCTTTCTCTATCTTGTTGATTTGGGACACCATAATACTATAGTTTTTCAACACAACATGCATTAGGTTTCCAAAACGTTTTTTAAAGTCTTCGATAAAATCATTATTTGGCACTAAAGGCTCCTCAAGCCCAAATTGATCCAACTCCAGAATTTCAGAGGCTTGAAGGGCTTTGTCTTGAGCATGAAAAAAGGTTTTAGGTTTCTTTTTCCTTGTAAGGTATGCAGTCTCCCCAACCAATGCCTAGAGGTAAGTTGAAAGTATTAGCTCATCAAGGGGTTTTTAGTTTCTTAGGTATCAAGGCCACTATGCTATTGAACCTTTGGTTGAATTCCATAATGGTTTCAAGGTCATCTTTCTTCACTAGGAGGACATCTTTATATAACTCAACAATGCTTCTTTCCTCAATCCACCTAAAAGAGAAAGTTTTGACCAGATTTGCCCTTGAGCCAATAGATTTCTCAGGGAGGGGCATGAACCATTTTTGGTTGTAATATTTCAATGATAATGCAAACAAGGTCATGGCCACATCAACTTGAGTTTCTTTACTCAAGCTGGAAGAACAAGCCCTTTAAAAAATTTCGATGTGCTCCTTAGGATCTTCAAATCTTGCACTGTAAAAAAGGGGTATCCATGCATAATCTGTGGGTAAAGGGTGGGGTGATCCTAAGATATTTTCAAAATTCAAAGGGGCCATGGAGTATTGAATCGAAGGTCTAAACCTCTTTCATATGTTTAATCTATCCATAATAGGAGTACTAAGAGGCTCATCATTCCTTTGGTGATAAGGTAAGAGGGTTTAAGTATCTACTTCCACGGTTATAATTTTGTTGGAGTTGCCAAAAGAGAAATTATATCATCATCATAAATATTCTCTTCAAAGAAGGTGAAGCTTAATCTTCAAATCATGAGGAGGTCAACTCAAATCCTGGCAATGACGCCAGAAGATGTTGCCTCAAAATCTAGGAAACCTTGTAAGGGAAGCTCACAAGACAAAATCCAGACTAAGTGACAACATGATGAGGTGTGGCCCACTGTCACCACAACCACTACCTCTTGATGTTTGATAGACTTTCACCACAAGGGAGGCTTCCCTATGTTGGGTCACCTAAAGGATATGTCAAGTCCAGGGGTTAGAGGTTACAAGGATAGGCCAAGGGGAGATGCTCTACTTAATAACATGGCTCAACTATCACAAACAAGGCAATGCGTTTCCTCCAAAAGGCCTAAGTAGGGCACAAAGTGACCTAGGGTTTAAGAGTAGGCAATGTCAACAAGCTTACCTAGGATCACAAGGCCAAGAAAATGCTTGAAATTGATAAGCATGATCAATTTTTGGCATGACAAGCCTTCAACAAGCCCCAAGTTGAGGCCTAGGGAAAGACTAGGGTTTAGCTAGGGAAAAATTTGCAGAGGGTAAAGGACGTCAACCCTAAAATTGAAAAATTTGCCACAGGAAGAGTTTGATTTTCAGCCAATGACCTCACAACCAAGTGTTGAATCCCTCCACAAGCCAACGTAGTCAACCCTAGTTCAAATTAAAGCATAACCCTAATCTAGCGACTTTCCTTAAGAGGTTGAAAATTAGATTTGGGGTAGAAAAATATTATTTGAAGTTGAATTTAGGTCTGATCATCAATGTAAGGCCAGTGCCTTGACCTTGGATGATGGAGTCTAACTTGTGAAAATTTTTAAATTGAAATCCAACTGCAGTGACTGATATTATTTCTGCTACTTATGAATCTAGTAACAAGTTATTTACATAAATTACTTCAGCAAATATTGAAATAAATTCTAGTGCAGCCTTCATAATAATAATACCGAGACAAAATATAAAGAAATACTAGCACAAGAATGACACAATTATTTTTGGACAATTGTCCCCGGAAAATCCCAATGTGGGATAACCGGTGCAGCAAATGAGGGTTTCTTTATTATTCTTCAACAAAAATTTCTTGTACAAAGAACAATTAGCAGTAATGAAGAGAAATCTCTGTGATAACACTAGAGAAAATTTTTATCACAATTTTTGATGAGAATCTTGATCACTGAGAGGCCCTGCTGCCCCTTCTGCGTCACCACTGCGTGAAGATTGCGTTGTTCTGCATCACTGCACTGTGCTGTCCCTCTGCTGCATCTGCATTGTATCGTCTTTGCACTGCGTCACCAGTTCTTGCACTCCCGACTGATGCTGATACCCTCTCTCTCCTCTCCACCTGAAACTCTCCCTCTGAATCAATTTCTTCTTCTTGAAAAATCGATCTTACTTGGGCAACTGAGTATCTGTCTGGTGTATTTTCCAAATGACCCTCAAGCTTCCTTAAATAATCTTCTAGTTGACATTCAATGGCCCAGATTAGAAGCTAATCAATGGCTAAGATCATTTTGGCTTGATCCTCATCTTCTTCTAGAAGTTACACCCACAGTTTAGATTAATATCCATTAATTATTTTAATTTCCTAAGTTTAGACTTAGGGTCCCATTAAAAATAATTAATTCATTAAATAAAACTGTTTTTGGGTGGAATTTCCCCGAACGATTTCTGGGTTATCTGGAATACATGTGTCTAAGCCTCTCCACAAAATTGGAGACTTAGAGCACATCCGATGCTACCCCAAATTAGCACTCCTTAGCGAGGAATGTGCTCTAGCATACTGCATCCGTACTACATACTGCTCAGGTTTCGAAGCATCTCTCTCTGCGCTGCTGATGTCTAACATCCCGTCCACCAACTATTGCACTGCTGCTTCAACTGTACTTCTGTTGACACTGCCACTGCCAACACTGCATCCATACTACAACTCCCTCTCAAGTGTTGCATCTGTGGCTGAGACATCACTTGTTCTGCTACTGGAACGGATTCTCTACCATACCCATCAGATCACCTAAGATAGACCCAAAATCTACCATTAGAATGTTCTTATCACCATCTAATGAATAAAAAACTTAAAAAAAAATTAAGCACAATATAGGAAAGCCCATACCCAGCGAGACAATAGCGATACATCAACATTTTTTGCAGAATTTTCTTAGCCAAACATCAAATGGCTTTTGACACAAATGAATTTAACTTATAGATAAATCCTCAAAGTGGAAAAATAATGGCTAGTTGGCTTGATCCCTCGTCAAAATAATCTTGGTCGTCGATAAATCTTTGATGATTTTTTAATCTCAGCTGTTGAAAATGTTTATTTTGAGGAATTTTCGAATTTCTCATTTAAACCATTTTTTATTAGCTCAACAATAATTATTTTGAGCTAATTTCCTCAAAAAATTGACTTTGATTTAACCACCAAGGCCTAAGGGTCCAATTTTTCTTGAAATTTCCAATATTCCCTTGGCGGGGAACCTCCAAAAATTAATTTCTTTGATACCCACGAATTTTTCCTCTTGGAGAATTTAATTTCTCTAATACTCTAATTTAAGCTCTAATTAATTAATTTTCTGGCTTAGGATTAATTTAATTTTTTCTAGAAAATTAATTAATTGACACTTGAGGGGATTTAATATTTTTTCCACCCTCTAATATTTTAGCCATGGTGTGTATGTACGAGGGACCATGTACTAAAATAATTTTTACGTAAGATTTTACATTTACAACCCTCAAAGGGGGACACCCATTCGGTATAGACCCTCAAATTACATACCCAATTTTGCGACGCAATATGATCTAGTTGACCAAGTGATTTGTAATAAAATAATTTAGCCAACTAGCTTAAATTATTCCCAAATCACTTTTACATAAGACTCGACTAAAACACTAGGACTCATCTAAGACTTTGACAAAGAATTCCACCGTAGCTTTGGGGTGAGGCTGGAGGGAAAAACTCTGCCGAGGAAAAACTCTGCCGACCATCCGTGTTTAGAAACACAGATGGGTTAGTGAGACGAAGAACCTCCTAGGATGAAATTTTCGCCAAAATAATAGGCTTACCGAGGTTGCATACATATAAGGTCTTACTAGCATCATTTACATTACAAAATTGCAGAATAGGTTTACAATGACTCATTAAACAATTGATTGATGATTTGATCCTTTTGAAAAATTTGGTACACCTGCCTCCTTGGAAATTTGACAAACATGAGTGCAGCAACCCCCATTAATTGTACTCCGCAAGCCTAATAAGTTGCACTAAACTCTAAGAATTTTTCTATCATTTGGTTCTTATTCTTTCAGATTGAACTATAATTTATTTTTCTACGTGGTTCATGGACCTTGAAGATTGGTGACTACTACATCTACGGATTATTTGTACCAGGAAGATCCACTCGAAGGGATCACTTCTTGTCAGCCCAACCACGGAGCTTGACTCCGAGGGTGTTGAGAGAATTGAACCTGTGACCTCTCAATAGAAAAGGTGCTTTAATAATGGGGACTTGACAAATTGAACTAACCCTTGGGCCTTTTCAACTTGAACTATTACAATCTATTGGTTATACTATATATGTTTCTTGTGTCTATTTATGTTCTAACAAATATGTGTCATAGTTAAAAGACTCGCCAACACTTGCCAAAACTTGGCAAGTCAACTCAGCTTAACTAGTGCTAGTTGAGTTGTGTTGGAATTGGTTAGCATTAAGAGGCACTCTCACATTCCCTTGGTGCTAGGCTTATGAGAGAGAAACACCCACAAAGTGTGTGGGTTTTGCACCCGAGTTTGGGGTTTCAGACCCAAAGGAGTGGCTTGGAACCCAAGAAGGAGAATTTAATATTCTAATTTATTGTTAAGGCTGAGTTGGAGGGCTCTTGAAGGAAAGAAGGGTTTCCTAAGTGACCTAAGAGACGAATAAATATACTAGCCAATGGAGAGGCTTAATACACAAGCAAGAAGCAAGGAGCAGTTGAGGTTTTGTGGTAAACTAGGGGGAAAACAAAGTGTTTAGAGGCTTGGTTAGAGGCTGTAACAAGCAAAGGAGGGCCGCAAAACTAGGAGCCGCCACAATAAGAGGAATCAACCGCAGGGATTGCATGGTTGTAGGGTTTGCTACAAACAAGAATGGGTTGAGCAAAGGTTGATCTGTGCTGCTGAGTGTGCTGGCAGAGGGATCAAAAGGACCTTGGGCTAAAGGATCATGCCCAAAGTGTTGGCTATAGGTGAAATGAGGCCGTAAAAGATCTAATGAGGCTGACCTTAAAGGACAATAGGATAGCAAGGTAAGCTAATTGATATTGTTTATGGTATTGTGGGCAAACAACTGCCTCAGTGTATTTGTTTGGGCAGAGAGGGCTTGGTGGACAAAGCCTCAGCCCTAGGATTTTGGTCTAAAGGAGTTGACCTTGTATTTTGGGTATTTTACCGGGATTGTAAAGGGCTACTTTCATTGATATGAAGCCCTGTGATTTTCTTATTAATGGATTGATAAAAAGCAAGTTTGGGCACATTAATTCTTGTGTACTATTATTGATCTAATTGCTGGTATATTCCATTGTGCTAAGTTTTTTAAGTTAGGCACTGCTAGTGTGTTTATGTTTCTAGTTAAGACATAGACTAGACCAGGGGTGTGTGGATTTCTAACATGGTATTAAAACTACTTTGAATAGCAATTGGGTTAGAAGTGTGCACTGGGATCAAGTCTAAGGAGTCGAGTTGTCTTGCTGTTGAAGGAGGAGGAGGAACAACTGGTCTCTTGGATTTCTAGTTAATAATCCACTAAACAAGATGATTTCTGGGTTGAGATTTGAGGACCGATTGGAAGGGATTTCCAACTATAGTTTGTAGAAGGAAATAATCAAGTTAGTATTGTTGGTGAATGGTCTATGGGATTATGCTAACATTGAGATCATGGAACCAATTGATGTGGCAAATTTGGCTTTATATAACCTAGCAGAGACAAAGGCAAGTTGATCATTCTTGATGGAGCCAAGGATCACTTGATACAACATCTCACTAGAAAGAAGACTGCATGGCACATGTGGGAAGCTCTAAAAGTGTTGTTTTAGAAGAAGAACGAGAATCGAATTATGGCATTGAGAGAGAAGCTTAGGGACATCAAGATGGGAAGTTTTAATGAACATGCCTTCCTTCATATCTCACAAGGATTTCACAAGTTCATGATGAACTTGCAGCTATAGGGGACGATGTGGAAGAATAAGAAGTGGTGAGGATTGCAATAAAGGGCTTCTCATAGTAGTGGGAGCCATTTATCAAAGGAGTAGTCTCATGGGAGAAACTTCTAGATTGGAACATGTTATGGGATTATTTCATCCAAGAGGAACTTTAGAATGAGGAACTTTAATAGAAGATTGATGTAGAGAATGTTTCCCTCAAAGTTTGTCATCTAGAAGGACTTAAGCAAAGTGAAATGCTTTGCATGTGAAGAATATGGACATTATGCAAGCAAGTGTCCACACAAGAAGAAGAAAGGATGGAAAGAGAAGAAGCCAAAGATGGTGATGGCTGCTCCAACTATAGTTAGTGAGAAGTTTTCTCTTATCTCTAATTTTTCCAGGAGCACCATTCATGAGGGAGCTTGGATCATAGATAGTGGAGCATCGAAGTATATGATAGGTTCATGAGATGTGTTTGAAACCCTGATCGAGTGGGACTCTGAGCTACATGTGAAGATTGGTGATAAGAGTCAGCATGCAGTCAAAGGAATTGAGACTGTACCATTCAAGATGGAGTTAGGTGGATTAATGCAAGTCTAAGATGTACTTTGAGTTCCAAAGCTTAGATGCAGTTTGTTTTTAGTCTCAAAAATCGAGGCAAAGGGGTTTGATGTTATATTCTAGAATGGAAAAGTGATGCCTAAGCCTAGTGGATCTAACTCTAGCCTAGGAGTGGTTCTTGGAGTCAGAGAGAATGGTTTGTACAGGCTAAAGGGAAAGCTTATTGACCAAGGAGAGAAGAAGGTTTCTGAGACTTTGAGGGAGTCTAGTTCCAGAGGGAGTTCATTGATTTAGAGGGACAGTCAACAACCCAATAAGAGTGCATCAAAGGAGACTTCCATATTTGAGAAGTAGGAGCCATGGACTGGCTTAAAAGCCTATCGGGAAAAGAAGAGTTAGGAGGCTTCTAGTAGCAAGAAGGGTTCTGTTCTTACAACAAGTTTTACTTCTATGATGAAAGATGAATCTTACAATGAATGCTGGAGAGAAACTGTGGAAGATGATTGTGTTCCAGTGTGGGAAGCAGAGATACTTAAGGGATGGAAGTACCTCTCTTGTTGAGAGGGAGTGTTGAAATTGGGTAGCATTGGGAGGCACTCTCACATGCCCTTGCTGCTAGGCTTGTGAGAGAGAAACACCCACAAAATGTGTGTGGGATTTGCACCCGAGTTTGGGTTTTGGACCCAAAGGACTGGGCTTGGAACCCAAGAAAGAGAATTAAATATTCTAATTTATTGTTAAGGTTGAGTTGGAGGGCTCTTGAAGGAAGGGAGGGCTTCCTAAGTGACCTAAGAGACAAGTATAAATATAATAGCCAATGGAGAGGCTTAGTACAAGAGAAAGAAGGAATTTTTCTCTTGTGAGGAAGGGAATCAAGGAGTCACAACCAAGCATGAAGGAGGTCGAGATGTGCAGTTGAGGTTCTATGGTAAAGTAGGGAACAACCAAGTGTTTGGAGGCCTAGTTAGAGGCCATAACAAGCAAATGAGGGTTCCAAAACTAGAGGGAGGAGCCGTAGCTTAGGAGCAACAACCGCAGCAAGAGGAATCGACCATAGGCCGCAAGGATACAGGGCCTGCCACAGATAAGAAAGAGCTGAGTAGAGGTTGGTTCAAGTTGTTGAGTGTGTTGGCAGAGGGTTCAAAAGGACCTTGGGCTAAAGGATCATGCCGAGAGTGTTGGCTGTAGAAGAACTAAAGAGGCTGACCTCAAAGGGTAGCAAGCTAGTTAGGTAAGCTAATTGATATTGTTTATGGTTCTGTGGGAAAAGAACTGCCTCAATGTTTTTGTTTGGGCAGAGAGGGCTTGAAGGACAAACTCTCAGCCCTGGGTTTTTGGACTAAAGGAATTGATGTATTTTGGGTATTTTACTGGGATTGTAAAGGGTCACTTTCCCTAGTCTAGGAGCCCTGTGATTTTCTTATTAATGGACTGATAAGAAACAAGTTTGGGCGCATTAATTCATGTGTACTATTATTGATCTAATTGTTGGTATATCCCATTGTGCTAAATTTTGAAGTTAGGCACTGCTAGTGTGTTTATGTTTCTAGTTTAGACAGACTAGACCTGGGGTGCATGGATTTCTAACACGTTGACCATCCTCACCGAGAATCACTAGTTATGTTACATGTAGCACTCACTAAGTATAGGGAAACTCGATGAGTTATTATCAAGCAATCAAGTTAATGTGGAAGCTTCTAGTTCTACTAGACTTAGTGTTAGTTGCTCTTGTGACTGCTGGTACTACTATTGAGGCCAAAGAGGAGTTCGAGGAGTCCTCAGACTCTGAGCCAGATGATGTTTATTTTTTCCTGGGGATGATCACACATGTATTAGTGATGATGTGTTTGATGAATGATCATGTGGATCAGTGATAGGTAGTAGGTTAGTGGCCTAGTAGCTTGAGCTGTAACATTGTTTTTGGAATCTAGAGGCCAATTAGAGCCTCATTGCTTATGCATTTTGTTGGTGATATGTAGTGCACTCAATGCCATTTTGATATGTGCACCGTTACATCTTATATAGATGAGTAGAATTTGCATATTTTGTCTCTAATGGTATAGAATCATGGTTTGTAATCTTAAAAATAATTTTATTCGTTAAAAAATAATTATTTTATGTATTTTTCCAATTCTGGTTTAATGAATCTTGTTCAATCCAGTTCTAGTTTGAATCCTGGTTAGATAGGCGGCCAATTTGAAAACCGGTTTTATTTTTTAAAACTATGGTTGTTACATGGCTTTTGACTTGTCACCTTGGGCTTACAATGGTGTTTAAGAATGCTACAATAGATATGGGTACCGTTACCCACCAAAAGTGGGGACCCCTAGGAGATCTTCTTTCCTAGTCATCTTCTACAACCAGTGGCCAATAGTCCCTGAGAGCCACCCATAGTCGATGTGATGTGTCACTTTATCTCTGCTCCCTCCATTAGTTATATGTTTCCTCGCCCATTTATTGAGAGTATATGTTAGGTGGGAAATCCGACCCAAAAGGTATGTCTTTCATTGGGCAATCAAGTGATTGTGCTTGTTTTTCATTGGGCATTTTGGGCATGGATTATTGGGTGACTTGGAAGAAGGAAGGGCTTTGACAGTGGTTTTGTTCCCTCACCTTAAATAGGAGGTTAATTTTCAATCCTAGTCTTGTGGGATCTCCCCTATTGGCCTTTGGCTTTAGGAAGGGCATTACTTTGGAAACCCCGATTTTGGTAGTGTGGTTTTGTTTTCCCGTTCCACATTTTTCACTCCCCTCTGCACATTACGAGCGCTATTTCATCGTTTTCCTTCTCTGGGTCCACATGTTGAAATATGTAACTAGGTTCAGTCTTCATAATGACATATGCAATGGTGATTTTATGTATTCAATGAAAAGGGAAAAATAAATTTATTATTATTGTTCTTGAGGCATGGGTTTCATGCTCAAGGGAAATTTATTTTAGGTCAAGCTCCCATTGAGAGCTTCTAGGATTTATCATTGAGTCTACAAAGGTCAAAAGTGTTCTTTGTCATGTATTGAAGACCCATTTGGGCATGTTACATATTGTAAAGAAATTTACTTGAGTCAAGTAAGGTCAAGAAACCCTCCAAGATCAAGTAAAAAATGCATGCATCAAGTCGGTCCTCCTAATATGTAAAATCACCATAGAAGCTGGGAGATGTCGGCCTCTTGTGAAGGAGCTAGAAGGCTATATATAGGAGTCTAGTCAACCTCATTTGGTGAGAACATCACACACAAGAACACTTGACAAAGATCTCTGAAATCAACGAAGGAAGAAGGAGACTAAGTGAAGAGAAAGCGTCAAATGTGAAGGACCGTTTTTGGGTTAAATATCTCTCAAGTGCAAGCCGAATATAGGGCATTTGTTGCCCAAAGGAGATCGAATTACAATCATGCTAGAGAAGCTGAATTCTAGTGTTGAAATGGACTAAATTGAAGACTGAGATCTAGAAGAGAAGAGACCTTGCACATTGAAGGAAAAAGAAGGATGAAATCTACCCTTTCTGTCTCACACATGTGAGAAGTGCAAGAAGCTACATGCAACCGAAAAGTTCAGGAAGGAAATTTATCTAGTATTGCACGACTGAGGACAAGAAGGAGAAGGTGCATCAATTTATTGTGTTTGACTTGAAGAAGAGCAAAGTTTGACTTGAGCTTGGAAGGGTTATTTGTCAAGGGTCTAGGTCTTGGAATTTGTCAATTGAATATTTTGGGTTTGGGTTTTCCTCTCAAGATTGGAGAGGTTTTTGCCCTGACTAATCACCTATATCTTGTGTCCCTTGTCTCACTGTTGCTTATGTTTTGGTAACTGTTTGATGAAAAGAACACAATAATAGTGAAGCTGAAGAAGAACCTAATAAGAAAAGATTAAAAAGTATTCACAAGCAATTATCATATGCTAGAGAAATCATCTTCACTAGCTGCCCTAGATTTCTCAACATGGTATCAAAGCTAAGGTGTCAAGTAAAGTAAGGGCAACTCATCAAAGGATCGAAGCTCTAGAAGACTATCAAAGGCATCAAGAAGATCCTCTTATCTCCAAGACAAGGACTGCATCATCATCAAGGAAGACATCTTAATCAAGAAGGAATCAATCAAGCATCCAAGCATAAGATAGAAGAGCAATAAAGGTAGAGAAGTGACCTATTTGATAGAAAACAAAAGCAAAATCGAAAGGTCTGGGATTGTTTTGGGCCTCCTACTCTTAACACGAGCGAAGAATTTCAGAGCTACAATCTGCTGTTAGGAAACCGAGTTACAACACTATCGAAAAATTAAGTATTGATGCAAATAAGGACTATTTTCAAGGACCAAGTTTACAAGGAAAAATAAGAAAGTCAAGTGAGGGAGTAAGAAGCTAATCTCACCATTTTCATCATACTTGTGTGGTATAGGGTTTTTGTGACAAGAATCGAAAATTTCAGAAGCTTTAGATAGGTCGAAGTTGCAGTGAGAAGGGGTCAAAGTTGCAGTTAAGGAGTTGAAATCAAAGAAGAAATTGCTAAGATCTTTTGAAGTCCAAAGTTCATTACAAAAGGGAACGAGAGTCTGAACTATTGAGATCAACCCTGTTGAGATTTTGGGGTAGCATTGGTTATGCTCTAGCTTTGAAATTTTGTGGAGGAGCTGGAGTACATGAGATCTCCAAGGTCCAGAAAGCGTTTGGTGAAATTCCATCAGGTTTAAGAGATATTCAAATAATTAATCGTTTTAACTAAGGACCCTAAGTCTAACTTAGGAAAATTAAAAGATTAAATTGAATTAAATTAAACATGTGATGAGAATGTTCTAAGTGGCGTGGATCAAGCAGCTTCTAATCTTAGTCGTCGATTGGAGATTAGATCACGGTTGTTGGTTTCCCAACGAGAAAAGTATAAGAGAAGGGCTTGGGGTCAGTTGGAGGACACACACATTGGCAGAGCACTGAAGCTACGCTGAAATTCTAGGGCGTGATTTGCTAAGAATTTCAGGAAGAGTTTGCATTGCCGCGAGGGGCAGTATTGGCAAGGGGATGATTTGATCCCAGGCTAAGAGTACAACATCGGCAGAGAGGCAGCATACTAGGCAGCGCAAAGGCAAGCCAGAGACACGCAGTCCAATAGAGGCCATGCAGAGGTAGCAGGAGCCACTCAAGGCTGACGCAGGCCCAGTCAGGGCAGCATAGGGGCAGCGTAAGCCCTTCAGGGGTAATGCAGGCCCTTCCAGAGCAGCGCAGAGGCTGACGCAGAGGCCTGAGGAGCAGTGTTGGGGTTTCTGGTGGGCCAGAAAGGGCTTGAGGTCTGTAAATCTCGTTTGAGGGTGTGAATCAGCCATATTTTCTGTCTCTGAGAGAAAGAGGTATAACTGCTGTGATTTTCTCTGTAGGGCCAACCATGTCTGGTGCCCAAAAATTGTTGTATTCAGATTCTGTATAATAATAAAACCCTCTAGAGCTAGCTGCACTAGTTTTCCTGCATTGGTTTTTTCCGCTGACATTTGTCGGAAAAATCTGTCACTTTGTCATATGAGTGTGCTATTCAGTAAATGATCTGTATGTGTAGGCTGTTATTTGTGTTTACTTCGTTGTTTTTCTAAATATTCAGATTAATAACTTGTATAATTAATCAAGTAGGAGAAGTAAATCAATAGTTAGCAGTAGGGTTTCTTGGATTAAGAAATTTTCACAAAACCTTCATCATCTAAAGATTCTGAGATCATATCACCCTACAAGTTATTCATATGGTGGATCTCTGTCAAGGATTAAAAATTACTAAAATTTTAAAATATAGATCTCTCTGTCTCTGTGATAGCATAGATCTCATCTTCAAAGATATGTTCTTGTGACATCACTTCTCTACTATACTTACAAGTTCAAATCCTGTGGTGACCATATTCATGTGGCAGTTAACTATCTCATTCATATCTAATCACTACAATGAAGTTTGGAAGATTTGAGGAAGAGAACTTGAAGCAATATAGCCATCGAGGAGATGTCGAAACTGTAAACAGTGATATGCTTATAGATATTACTTGTATGAGGATCTGTGAAGCTATAAAAACATAGATCCAAGATCAACGAACAAAGTCTCTGTGGTAATCAATACTTGGAAGAAGCAACAAGAATATCTCACACCCAAAATTAGGTCAATAAAGATGATATTTGGAATTGCAAGACATCTCGACAAAGGTAAGTAACCATAAGGTATGTATAGTATATTTTTAAGGTATTTTGCGTTTAAGACATGATTCTAGGGTTTGTTAGTATTCTAGGGAAAATGAACCTTAGCATGACGTAAGGAGTGAATACAATCTAATCTAGGGTTTGAATATTAGAAGCCCTAGGACGACCTCTTGATTGCATGAATACCCTAGAAATATTGGCATCATGTTTTGGTATTGTTTTCTTTGCTTGGGGTACTTGTTAAGTTATATTGCAGGTATAAGAAGTAAAGATGGATGAGCTGATCCTTTGAGAAACATGATGGAAAGAGGGAACTATTCAAACTCTTCAGACACTCAAACTCTATTCTATGGATAACAAGAAGTAGAATCTTTGTCATGGTTAAGGAATTACAGTAAATAGAGTATGATGGGATGCATCACATAAAAAATAAAAATAAAAATAAATAAATTGACATCATATGATTGGAACAAGAGCTCATGTCATCATCATAAAAAGCATGAAAGATAGCTGAAATAGAAGTCTATGGCAGTCACCTATAAAAGGATGTAGCTGTTGATAACCTCATTTGAAGCATAAGTAGTATTTATGGGAAAAGGAAAGTCATCTATTATAGAACTCATCATACACCATTCAAAAGGAGCATTTGCAGGATGAGGATGATCAAGATCCTTCATTGGAAGGTTCACCTACTGGAAGAAGCAAGTGTCTCGTCGGGGATTCCATCTTGTATGGGATTCATGGGATGATGATACGATGTCAAAAGAAGTGTAGCAGGTCAAGGGATTGAAGCTCTTTCAGTCAAGGAAGCTGCCAAAGGAAGTCTAGATGACCAAAAGAAAGAGATGAGGTATGTATGCTTGTACTTGATAAAATAGAGTCATGTCATATGGTTGCAGATATTGTGAATGAGTGCATGAAGGCATGGTTCACACATTGACTAGATGAAATCAACATAATATGTCCTCATGAAATATGAGTTGGTTGACAAAGTTGAAGGAACTATGATTGAAAGTTCCTGGGAGGAAATAAAGAAAATAAGAGATGATAAAAAATGCAACTACGGAGAAGGCAATCGACATCCAAGGACTAGAAGATTTGACCATGATATCTCCATGGGAAAGATATGAAGATCCTAATAAAAACTGAAAAAGAAAAGAAACCCTTGACGTTGTATACCTTTTTGGAGATGTTTCAATATATATGTACGACACTGATGCAAACAAGGAGATGTCATGATAAAATATCATCACAAAGCTATTTTTGATTTAATATTCATTTTCTATTTTTATAATATCTGGATGGGCTTATGCAGGGCTACCAAAGGAAGCGTTGTAGATGTCATCTACAACTGACACTCCTGTGATAGGATGAAAGATCCTGAAGGAAACATGATGCGAAGAAGGTAGCAAGGTATGAAGGAAAGGCCAGATATGGACTAATGGATCACTTTCCAATAAAAGAAAGAACGACATGATTGGCATGTTTTATGAATGAGTGTGATGGATGGTCGATGCCCTACGAAGTATTGAGATTTTGTGTATTTGGGGTAGCATCACTTGTGCTCTAGGTCCCAAATTTTGAGGAAGGACTAGAGTTCACCTGATCTACAAGACTCATAAATAGATTTGGGAAATTTCATCTGGTTTAGGAGATATTAAATTAATTAATTATTTTAATGTATTTCTTAAGTTAAAACTTAGGAAAATAAAATAATTAAAGTGAATTTAATTAAACATGTGATGAAATTGTCTTAAGTCACACAGATCAAACTTTCTTTTAATCTTAGCCATTGATCAAAGATTTAATTTTCGCCATTGATTTGTCAACGAGAAAAGTATAAAGGAAAGGCTTTGGGTCATTTGTAAGATACACAGAGGCAGAGAACTGAAGCTAAGCTGAGAATCTAGGGTGGGGTTGCTAAGAATGCTCAAGTGTTTCAGTTGAAGAGAGGGGAATTTAGACCAAGGGGATGATCTAATCTCGAGGTTTAGAATACACAAGAAGCAGAGAAGAGATCAGGAAAGACAATGCAGAGGAAGGCAGCAGTAGCAGTAGACGGCAGCAGCAGCAGCAGCAAGGACAACGTGATTTTCAGGAAACCCTTTAAGGGTTACGCAGAGACCCTTAGGGGCAGCGTAGTGACTACGTCACCCAGTCTGGGGTAACACAGTCCCTTCCAGTGACAGCATTGAGCATTTTGAGGCCTTTAGAGGCTGATGCAGTGTCTTTCAGGGGCAGATCTGGGGTTTCTAGGCCTAGGTCTGGCTGAGTTCGGTAAATTCCGTTTGAGGGTGTGAATCAGTTAGTATTGTTGGTCTTAGATCAACCAGGTGCTGCAGATCTAGAGTTTTCTTTGTAGAGTTTTCCAGATTTGGAACCCAGAGTTGTGTATTCAGAAATATTCTTAATAATAGAGCCCTCCAGTAGCCAGAGACTGATTTTCCCACATTGGGTTTTTCCGGGGACAGTTTGTCCAGAAATAACTGTCACTTTGTCTATTTGTGCATGTCCTCATTCTAGATCTGAATTGGTAGAGATCTATTATGTGTTTTGCTTTGATGTTAACTTGAATTTATTTAGTTGATAACTTGTATAAGTAGGCGAAGCTTAATTGGATTAACAGAAATAATTTCTGCATAAGAATTAGGATTCAGAAATTTCTACATGGTATCAGAGCAATTGCAGATCTAGAAGGGTCACCAGCTGAAGCATCTGAAAGATCTAGCTGCAGAAAGCAGCTGGAAAGGCAATAGAAAAGCAGATCTGAAGGGACAGCGCAGTTTTCAGGAGGAGATTCACGCAGAGTGAAGGGTGACGCTGTCCAACGCTGTGTCCTAGCAAGCCCACCCAATTATTGCGCAGAGGCAGCTCAGAAACAATGCTGGTTAGGTCTGAAGCCAACCACTGTGATTCAGATCTGAATCTGTTAGATCCAGAAAAAGTCTGCAGAAAAGTTGCAGAAATTCAGAAGAGCTGGTGGTGTTAAACTTCTGAAGTTTTTAGATTTTTAACCTTAGCACAAGTGACAAAGTTTGGGAAGAGATCATCTTCTTAGAGAGTTTCTTGCCAAAGGAAACTTGCAGTTTGGTCAGAGGATCAAAGAAGAAGCTGAATCATAGTTGATTTGGTAGATTTTCAAGGAGGGAAATCAAGTGTCAGAGGGTTCCTAGTTCAAAAAGGACCCTAGATCCAAGATCTCTAGCATAGAGAAGAGGAGCTCCGACACATTCTGAGCAGATGACTCCTCATGGACTGCGTAATCAGGATAGGCTAGAGGGCCTCTCAAACTTTTCAGTATGGAAAGCTAGGATCCTGATTGTCCTAGAGGCATATGGTCTAAGAGATCATGCAGAGCAGACCTTGGCCACGCTGACAGATGCAAATCTCCTACGGAAGCATAGAGGCATGCCAAGTGGCTGATAATGGACAATATCAAGAATCATATTGTGCCACACATAGCTGAGAAGAGGACAACTAATGAGATGTGGAAGGCCTTGACTTCCCCGTATGAGGGAAAATAGGTCCAAAGAAAGATGTTGTTGGAGGCCCAAATGAGGTCGTTCATGATGACCAAGGGAGAAGACATCGAGCACTTCCTCTTCAAATTTTAGTCAATCAGGGATCAGCTGACTGCAACAGGTGCAACCGTAGATGATGCAGTGATAGTCAGGATTGCCCTCAATGCAGTCACGGATGAGTGGGAAACCTTTGTCCATAGTATCTTGGGCAGAGCGGACCTCCATGATTGGGACAACTTGTGGTCGATCCTGCGGCAAGAAGAACTACGAAGGTTCACCAAGAAGCAACACAACCCTGCGTTGAGAAAGGTTAAGAAGGAAGAGGAGGAAGATGCAGCGTTGACATCAAAGAAGCAGCCGAAGAAGAAGAAGGATCTTTCAAAGATCAAGTACTTCCAGTGTGGCGAAATGGGACATTTTCCAGCCATTGTCCAGAAAAGAAGAAGGACAAGGAAGCATCTTCTTCCAAAGCAGCGGTGGCAGATGATGTGGCCATGAGCGCTCATGAACCATGGAGGTGGGGTGACATGGACATGTAGAGGAGCTACATGGAAGTGAGGCAAGATCCTTGAGCAGCTCATCTCTTGGATCACAAGTGAGCTACGACAACTTTAAGACAATAGCGGGACAAGTGGAGTAGTGGGTGCATAGATCACAGATGAGGCATAAGCAGTGGCAGATCTGGAGGCTGGGAGGAGCAGCGCAGAGCATAGCAGCAGCAACGTAGAAGCAGTAGCAGCGCGGAGGCTGATGTGACTTCAGCAGCGCAGTGCAATACTGCTTACGCAGTGCAGAGCTGCAGCAGCGCAGAGAGCTTCAGAAGGACAACGCAGTGCAGCAGCAACATGATAGATTTCAACACAAGGAGCTGATATGACTTCAGTAGTTTAGAGGGAGTCTGATTACGTAGACAGAGCTGTAGCTGTGCATTGTTCTTTAGATGCCAGCACAGATCTGTAGCCTATGGAGCTTCAGTGATGAGGATGCAGCCCATCAAACTTGTTTGTCAAAGATTGGGCAGGAGATTCAGTTGTTTCTCTCAACAACTGAAGTTGCAGTGCAACAGATCAGCAATGGTAGTGCTATGAGCAGCACAAATGCAACATATTGAGAGGGAGCTGCAGTACAGTGGTTGCAGTGGCAGAGTCATGGGAAACAGTACAGAATGGCAACAACAGTGCAGAGTTGAGTGGTAGGAGGCCAAGCTTCAGCAGTGTTGACCACTGGAGTGGCACCTGATGATAATGAGAAGACTCCATGCCCAAGGATGAACCAAAAGACATTTGTACCATCAGATATCATCAGTTCAACAGAGTTTTTAAACTCTACTTCTACTTCTTATCATTTTCTCTTGTACCCAGATTCCACGCCCTACGAGGAATTGTAATAAGTGATGCTAGTAATGATGAGTTTTTAGACAGTATTGAGTCTGTAACAGGCCTAGGTAGCCTGAGACCTTGCCAACAAGTGAGTATTACTCTGAGAGGTTTTCTTTACTTGGTTAATTATCATCTCCCTACCAGGAGTTAATAATTAATTGAGTTTTTTTCTCCAATTTTACCCCAAAGCTGGAGTATGGCTTGATGGTGAGGCCTTGTGTGAGTCCTAGTGTCTAGAGTCAATGTATATTACCATACTAGATCACACAAAAAATTTCGTGGAATTTGGTTAGGTCGAGGTAGTGATTTTTTAATTTTTTAGATTTCCCGCAAGTCGAAAATTGCAATAAAAATTGTAATTGAATTGTAATAAGTGTTGTCTAGAGAAGTTGTATGGGGTATGAATAATCAAAATTACACCTTTCATGCTCAAATTTGTACTATGACACACTTTGAGGGGTTAAAAATGTGTTTTGAACCTTCAAAACCCACTTTTCTTAAGTTTGGTGGGAAATCTGACAATTAATTAAGCCATAAATTAAATAAATGGAAAAAAATAAATATCCACACATGCTAAATGAGGTGGAAAATTATGGAGGAGTTAAAGTGAAGTCCCAAGGTGATGTGGAATCCTAAAATCAAGGAAAAGATATGTGCTCAAATAAAATTGAATTTCTGGCATTAAATGAGAGCTGCTTATTAGGAAATTTGAATTTGTGAAATTGCATATTTAGGAGGATTTGGGAGAATATTTGGTGGAGATTTTTGTGGGAAATTGTCCCCACATGGGTTACCAACCATATATACTTGTCATTTCATCATAAAATTCAAATTTGGCACATAAGGGAAGAAGAAAATGATGTTCGCTTGCCAGAATTCATTTTTTACACTTGGCATTGGAGCTCCACGTACCAAATTCGAATTTGCCTTGTGATCTCCTCCCTCTCACCACTTGGCATATGGTTCTTCATTGGGATTTGCTCCCAACTTTCTATAAAATGGAGCCATGGGCTCTCATATTGTATCATTGGATACGAGCTATTGTGCTTGTGGAAGCACTGCTACTTTGTACATTTTTCAAGAATATAAATAAAAAGACTTTGGGGGTCCATTCATGGGTGTTCTTCCTTTGGAGCATGGTGCATTTGGAACTATTGGTATAATCTTTTCTATGCTTTGAGTTATTTCATTTTCCATGTATTCTTGTGAATATGCTAGTGCACAACTATCTTGTATTAGCATTTGATTTGAAAGTAGACCCTAGAGGTTGAAAGTTCTAGTTTATTTTCAAATAAATTTCTAGAAGTTTCAATTCATTGTTTGCTTATCTAAATCTACATGGACTAATTTGTGACTTGAGTATTGTAGAAGAATTCTTTTTGGATCAAGCGTGAGGGGAAGTCTTTAGGAGACCAACCCACTCTTGAAGCACTTTCAAAGGAACTCTCATTTTTTATTTGGATTTTCATTGTTTATCTTACGAAAAAGTTTCTTGCAGGGATTTGTTTGGATATAGTTTGTATGCATGCAATCATTTAAAAATATTTTACTTTTCATTGTGCGTCAGTGGATCATATTTTGCTATTTAAAGCACTTAAGCATGGCTAGACAAAGAGGAGAGTTTACTCATCCTCTTTGGCTTAGCCTTTTGTAGATTATTGTGCAATATTTTGTGATTTTCTTTGTCTAACACTTGGTTGGTTTTTTGTAACCCTCTTTTTCTAACTTGTTTTCTTGTAGCAATTTGTGGGATTCACCTTCAAGAAACTACTAACAAATTGTTGCAAGACCTTTGAGCTCTAATGTCAAACGAGGAGGACTCTCTCTTTTTCCTCTGGTTGTGGGCAGTTAAGGAGCTTCCTTGAGGAAGAATTTTGTGGCTTCTTCTCTCTCTCTTGGTCATGAGCATTGAGGAGGCTTAGCCTCTCTTTTTCATTTGTAAAAATCTGATTTCTATTGAGCCTTTATATTGCAGAAATTTCTCATCAAGGATAAGTCTAAGACCTCAAGTTTCATTTGTAAAGGTTTTCCTTGAGCTTGTAGGAGGTTTCATAGTCTCTTACTTCTAACAATTAATAAAATTTCTGATTTTGGGAGCGTGGGTTTTACCCATTGGCATTTCAATCTCTCCATTTTTTGAGAGGACTTGTGGTGTGATTTGTTGATCTCTTTAAATTGCATGCATCTTATTTAATTGGTCAATTAACACAACCATGCATTTCATTCATTTCACTAGCTATTCACTCTGATTTGCTACAAGTTTTAAGAGCATTTACTTTCATAGCAAATTCAGATTTTTTTAATATGCAAGCATCTTTACTTGAGTTTATTTAGCTTGAAATCATACTTCAAATTTGCTTATGCTTCACCATTGAGCACACTCTACAATCTTAAGTTTGATGCATCAAGTAATACGGCATTTTATATCATGACAAGCAAATATATTTCAAGTTGAAGTTGAATTTTCATTTTCATGTTAATTTACTTTTAGAGCTTACATGCCCCAAGCATCACTAAAATTTACCTTCAACTTAAGTTGGTTGAATAGACGTTTTAGGGACCCTCTACCTCTATGGACTCTTCACTGTGAGATCCAAACATATGGGTGAGGGTGAAGTCTGAGGATTGGGGTTAAATTGTAACCTTGCTTTAGAACTAATTAATAAAATAAACCAAGAGCACTATCTCATCACATTTACTTTCAATTTTCACAATTTTTTTGCTATCTTGATGGTTTAAAGATTCACATGCAAACATTATCTCAAGAAGCACTTTGGATGCAAGGATTTTAATTCTTTAAATTTTGCAACAAGTTTAATTCTATGGTACTTGGAAATTTGCTTACTTTTGCAACTTGATTGCATGTTGTCATTTTAATGATCATTATGCTTATGGATGATTGATATATCTTGTTTCATTGGCAAATACCCTTATTTGATGTTGCAAATTTAATTGCATGTTATTTTGGTCTAACATTAGAGTTTTTCTATCATCTCATTTACATTCTCCAAAGTAGAACACTAATTGTTTCTTTTGGAGCGAGATAGTTTCTCATGCTTTGATTCATAAATCTATTTATCTTGAGAGCATTTCTGATATTTTGTGCTAACAGTCTTTTGTTTCCATTTCAGGATTACTGTGTTCTCATCTCTTTGAGCATTTCTTTTACTTTTGAGCACGTTATTTGTAAAGACACTGGTTAAATGGTTTGTCATTATTTCAAAGTTGCTCATAAATGCTCATGAATCTTCAAAAGTAATCCAATTTCACTCTAATATTCTCCTTGAAACTCAAATCTTTAACTTAGTTTTCCATTTAGGGACCACCCCCCATAGCTAACCTAGGAGATAGCTTAAACAGAGAGAGTTGAGATTAATGTGACAGCTCCTTCTCTGAGTTCCTTGCCACCAACCACACCTTGTGGGGTTAAAGGCTTTTCCCGCTAACTGTAGGTAGGTGTAGGCGGCAAGCGATAACAAGCAACACAGAACCAGTGCCCAAAATCTTGTAATGCATAAGTGTGATGTATTGCTAGAACACACCCTTGATGCTAAGAGGGAGTATTGATATTTTGTGTATTTTGGGTAGCATCAGTTGTGCTCTAGGTCCCAAATTTTGAGGAAGGACTAGAGTTCACCTGATCTACAAGACTCAGAAATGGATTTGGAAAATTCATCTGGTTTAAGAGATATTAAACTAATTAATTATTTTAATGTATTTCCTAAGTTAAAACTTAGGAAAATAAAATATTTAAAGTGAATTTAATTAAACATGTGATAAAATTGTCTTAAGTCACACGGATCAAGCTTTCTTTTAATCTTAGTCATTGATTAAAGATTTAATCTTGGCCGTTGATTTGTCAACGAGAAAAGTATAAAAGAAAGGCTTGGGGTCATCTGTAAGATACATAGAGGCAGAGCACTGAAGCTAAGCTGAGATTCTAGGGTGGGGTTGCTAAAAATTCTCAAGTGTTTCAGTTGCAGAGAGGGGAATTTAGACCAAGGGGATGATCTGATCCCGGGGTCTAGAATACACAAGAAGCAGAGAAGAGATTAGGAAAGACAACGCAGAGGAAGGCAATAGCAGCAGACGGCAGCCGCAGCAGTAAGGACAACGTGATTTTCAGGAAACCCTTCAGGGGTTACGCAGAGACCCTTAGGGGCAGCATAGTGACTGCGTCACCCAGTCTGGGGTAACGTAGTCCCTTCCAGTGACAATGCTGAGCATTTGGAGGCCTTCAGAAGTTGACGCAGTGTCTTTCAGGGGTAGATCTGGGGTTTCTAGGCCTAGATTTGGCTGAGTTCTGTAAATCCCGTTTGAGGGTGTGGATCAGTCAGTATTGTTCGTCTTAGATCAACTAGGTGCTGCAGATCTAGAGTTTTCTCTGTAGGATTTTCCAGATCTGGAACCCAGAGTTGTGTATTCAAAAATATTCTTAATAATAGAGCCCTCTAGCAGCCAAAGACCGGTTTTACCACATTAGGTTTTTCCGAGGACAGTTTGTCCAGAAATAATTGTGTCACTTTGTTTATGTGTGCATGTGCTTATTCTAGATCTGAATTGGTAGAGATCTGTTATGTGTTTTGTTTTGATGTTAACTTGAATTTATTCAGTTGATAACTTGTATAAGTAGGAGAAGCTTAACCGGATTAACAGAAATAATTTTGCATGAGAATTAAGATTCAGAAATTTCTACATGAAGAAGTCACAAAAAGCTGAAGACTCCTGAATAAAGAAAAAAGAAGTTCATGACATCGAAAGGAGGAGCTCTTCAAGCAGCTATTGTCCCACAATCTCCACCTAAAGAGCTATTGAAAGCAAGTCCCTAGTTAAGAGGGAGCTTGGTCAAGTCCTTGATTAAGAGGGAACTTGGGTACATTCCTTTTATAGGAGCCAACACAAAGCCAAACATGCTGACGCAGAGTGACGCAGAGTGACGCAGGGCTACGTAGTGGCTGAGAGGGTTTCCGAGATTTTACTGTCGGATCAGTTCTAGAAGCCAGGAGCCGGGTGGTGAGACTGGGAGGCTGATATCTGAGATTCCGGGACTCAGATCGATCCATTGCTGGGTTGATGCAGTGCCCAGAGAGGGTGACGCAGGGACTGTGCAGTGGTAATGCAGAGCTTGCTAGGGGCACCTCATCTAGTGACTGGATCCGCCAGATTTTCCAGTGATTGAGTGAGGTAAAACTCACATTCTTTTTGCCAGTGTTTCTCTTTCTGTAACTGAATAACCCTCGAGGTATTCAACGATGTATTCAGAAATTGCCACTGCTTGATAATAGTAAATACAAACCCTCAGATTTGGTGCACCGGTTTTCCCGCATTGGGTTTTTCCGGGGACTTAGTCCAAAATAAAGGTGTCCTATGTGTGATTTGTTCTTTGCTTAGTTTCCTTGTTTCAAATCATAAAGTATTAAGTGTAGGCTATTTCAGTAATTTACTGCAATATTTCATGAAGAAATATGAATTAATCATTAGAGGAAATTTCAGCCTAAAAGTGGCCTCTTAAGGAAAAATAATAAAATAATAGTTAAAATAATAAAATAAAAGTTATAAATTTTGGAGGGAAAAGAACAAAACTACTTTTTTTACTTGTACTTTTGGCTTATCTCCTTATCGGTTTACCCAAATTTCAAGTGTAGACACTCATTAGATGCAAAATTTAATCCACATCCAACGAGTACCCATTATGCATACTTTTGAGAAGACTCACATAGATAAAAATTGAAGATACATTAAAAAACGTGTATCAACACGTTTTTTAATGTATCTTCAATTTTTATCTATGTGAGTCTTCTCAAAAGTATGCATAATGGGTACTCGTTGGATGTGGAATATAATTCCGCATCCAACTAGTGTCTGCACTTGAAATTTGGGTAAACTGATAAGGAGATAAGCAAAAAATACAAGTAAAAAAAGTAGTTTTTCTTCTTTCCCTCCAAAATATTGACATGTACCTCTTTTTAAATTTAAAGGATTTTGATTGGTTTACATATTATGACATGGAAATTATGTGAAAATTTCATGGGCACTTTTAGGCTGAAATTTCCTCTAATGTCTGTAGTGTAATTTACAAAATAGTAGTAAATTCAGCGGGTTGCAGTAGGATTCCTGAGATTGTTAGATCTAGGAATTTTCACATGGTATCAGAGCGTTTGATGTGAAACAGGAAGAGGAGATTTGAGCACTGAAGTGAAGGCTGAATTGCTGCAGTAGCAGGAGATCGAATCCCCAGAGGGATTGCGTAGTTCTAGCCAGGAGGGCTAAATCTTCAAGGTTGTCTTTCTCTGAGTGAGTTGACAGAGGTAAGACTTCCGGATCGAGATCTTGCCAAGGCAGAGGGAGCAGTGCAGAGCCTTCAAATAGAGTCAGAGGGACGCAGTTTTTTTGCAATAGTTGCTGGGCAAAGAAGCGTAAGAAGAATAAGAAGAGCACATAGCGAGGAATTCTTCCTCAGTGAGTTCCTTGCCGAGGAATTCATCATTTTTCATTTGCTGGGCAGCCGAGGAGCAGCAGACTTACTAGCTCCATTAGGGAGTGCGTAAGCCAGCCTAGAAGCTACACAATAGGGAGAAAGAGGAAGCAATTCGACAGTTTTGGGCTAAGATGGCATCTCATGGTCTTAGAGATCAGGATCGATTGGAGGGATCCTCCAACTACGTAATCTGGAAGGAAAGGATGTAATATCCCCAAAGGGGAATAACCAGTAATAAACAGAAATATGCCAAGCAGATATAGAAAATATAACGCTGAACCAGATCACTGAATCATAACACATAGAATACCAGAAACTGAGCCATTTTATTAATCAGAAAGTACATAGAGAGGAGTACAATAAATCAGAGTAAGTGCACCTATCCTTGCCCTAGGCAAGTGGAGACCCTCTCAACAGATAATGGCTGCAACAAGGACAGCGTCCTAGCTGCTCTGAATGCTGAAGATGAACTGCGCTGGTACTGGGGCTGAAGGTTGATGAAATGGCTGATCTCCAACTGCAAACCCTCTCCAATGAAAACGCGTCTCAAGCAGGACAAGCAGAATGGATGGAGCACCGCCGGGGCCACCCAAACTCGCATGAGCAGATCACCGAAGACTAGAAAATGCTGAGCCTACCTCACCAAGTCTTCGCCATCGACGGGGACATTCTAATGGAAGTGGACTGCTTCCGACGTTTTCGTGGACCGATCCGCCCAAAACCAGACCGCTCGTCCTTCCCCGAGTCCGCCCTCCACTATCGACCGCGACAAACTCTTTCGGGATTTGCGCTGGATTCGACATTATTTTCGTATCTACAAACTTTGTGGCCGCCATTCGATATCCTTCAGATCTCCGGACTAGATTCGCCAATATCTCTCGACCGGCACTTCCTGTTGATCTAGGCTAAACTTCGGGATCAGAAATATACAATTCAAGAAAACCATGCCGCTTGTATCTACCTTTTCAAGGTTGATCTAACAATGGTTTTCGTATCAGAATTCTTTCTTCAGAATATGAAGGTCTTCTCCAAAGTAGATGCTTCTTTCCTTCGACAATGCTTCTTGCTAGATTCGATCATGGGTTTTTCCGATGTCTACCTTCCTGAATAGAATACGTTTTTTTCTCAAGGAGACAGTCATTTTTCTCATCAATCATGCGAATACAAGAGGGTTTTCTTCTCGATTTAAGCTAGAATCGGGCCGCTTTTGCTACTGAACTTGGTGCGTACTGTGTAACAAAACCTACTAGGGCGGCACTCGAAGTCCCCCGGTTACAGAAACTGTAAATAACCTTACTGCACACAAGTACCGAAGTCCGAGGTTAAGGGTGAGATCTCCTCCGATCGGGAGACACTGCACTAAACAAAGGTCGTTAATCGACTTAAACGTCCCACATAGTCAGCGTACAAAGTTCATTATCAAGAAGAATATCAAATCATGAATGCTCCAAATGAGGTGAGAACCTCTCCTTTTATAATGCCAAACTCCCTCCAAAACTTAACTCTCCTTTGACCTGCGCAGTTTACCTTGGGTCAGCGTGAGGCCTCCCCTCATATACGTGTGGACCCCCAAGGCCCCCTCTTTAAGTTATAACGTTAATCAACTAGGAAACACTTTATTTTATAAAGTGAGGTGACTAAAGTGAGGTGACCCCTCTTATTTCTCACTTTATTTATTATTTCCAACTAAAGCGGCAAAATTAAACAAAAATGAGATATTCCAATTAGCAAGGCTAATTGGGAATATTACAAAGGATCAAATTCGTTTTGTATAAATATGATCTCAAGACGTTCATGGACAATGTAGTTGCTGTGCCTACAGATCCGGATCAAAACAAAAAATACAAGTTCGATACGGCAAAGGCCAAGAGACTTATCCTTGATTGTGTCAAGGATCATATAGTCTCGCATATAGCTGGCAAGAACACAACGAGGGAGATATGGGAGGCCTTGGCCCTGCTATATGAAGGAACTTCCGAGCAGCGGAAGATGTACTTGGAGCAGAAGCTTCGGATGATCCAGATGCAGAAGGGGGAGCGCATTGCTCCATTCTTAACGAGACTTCAGGAGATTCGAGACCAGCTGGCAGCCATGGGATCCACCCCAACTGCTGCAACTATGGTGAGGTTGGCCCTTAACATAGTCACCGAGGAGTGGCAAGTTTTTGTCCAAAGCATCTTGGGCAGGGAAACGCTTCCTAGTTGGGAGTAGATGTGGGCAACACTTCAGGAGTAGCTGAGAAGAGATCTAGTCAAGTGCAAGCTTGACGGTAGCAGCGGGAGTGGGTCGAAGAATCTGGTGGAGGAGGAGAATGCAACCCTCGCATCGAAGGGGCAACAAGGGAAACAAAAACAAAAGAGAGATGCTTCGAAGGTGAAATGCTTCAGATGTGGTGAGATGGGCCACTTTGCATCACAGTGTCCTTTGAAGAAAAAGGACAAGGATGAGAAGCACGATCCAAAAGTTGTAGCCGTGAAGATCAAGTAGGATGAGTTTGCCATGAGTGCCCACGGTTTTCCAGGAGAGAAATGGGGTGACATAGAATTGTAAGTTCACCTTGAACTTTAGTTGGGCAGGATCCTTGAGGAGCCCACCTCTTGGATCACAACCTTGCTACGGGTGCCCATGATCAGCAGTAGCAGGATGGAGGAGTTTTCAGTGGGAGCCGAAGAGTGATGGAGTGGCAGTTGCAGTAGGTAGCAACGCCTACTTTTGGAGTAGCACAGAGCAGAGGGACAACACAGTGGCTATCAATAGTTAGCGTCTTCAACACCGAGGTGCATCCATTGAACGCTTGTTCAGTTTTGGGTGGTTTTCAGTTGCTTCTCTCAACAACTGAGTTGCGGTGCAGATGCAGTGTTAGTAGCGGCAGTGCTAGTAGCATAGGGGATGGAACACTTGAGAGGGAGCTGTAGTACTAATGCAACAGTGGCAGTGGCAGTGTCATGGGCAACAATACAGTTGCAGCAGCAACGCAGTGGTCGATGGACAACTTGTCAGACATCAGCAGCACAGAGGATGCTTCAGGGTCAAAGAAGTATGCAACAGGCATGTTGTTAGAGCACATTCCTTGCTAAGAGGGAGTGTTGATTTTTGGTAGCATCAAAAGTGCTCTAAGTCTCCAAATTTGTGGAGAGGCTTAGGCACTGGTATTCCAAAGAACCCAGAAACCGTTTGTGAAAATTCCATTCGGAATATGTTTTATTGTAAAAATTAATTATTTTAATGGGGTTCGTAAGTTTAAACCTAAGTTGCACGAAACGGGGAAACGAAAACGAGTTTTCGGAATGGGGTACGATACGAAACGCCACCTACCCAAATTTTGGAAACAGGGAAACGCGATATATATATTATAGTTTATATTAGAATTTTGGACATTTAAGAAATGTTATGTGAAAATTTCTGAATGTTACTTTTATGCAGAAATCTATTGTTAGATATGGCTATGCTCCTCCTACTTACTTAAGTTATTAACTGAAGAATTCAGATTAATATCGAAGCAAAACACATAACAGACTTTCACCAATTCAGATCTAGAAAAAGTACATGCACACATAGACAAAGTGACACAGTGATTTTCTGGACAATAGTCCCCGGAAAAACCCAATGTGGAAAAACCGGTCTTTGGCTGCTGGAGGATTTTATTATAAAGATTATTTCTGAATACATCAATTCTGGGTTCCAGATCTGGAAAACCTGACAGAGAAAATATAGATCTGCAACTCACCGGCTATTCTGAAGCCAAAATATTGACTTATCCACAGCCTTAAATGGGATTTACAAGACTCGGCCAAAGTTAGGCCCTAGAAACCCCAACACTGCCCTTGAATCCCCTACGTCAGCCTCTGCAGCCTCTGCGTCCCTCAGCACTGGCCTGGAAAGGGCTGCGTAACCCCAGACTGGGTGACACTGTCCCTATGCTGCCCCTAAGGGTCTCTGCATAACCTTTGAGGGTTTCCAGCTGCCTTACACTGCCCTGGGAGTGACTGCGCAACCTCTGCATAGCTGAAGCTGCCCCTGCGCCGCGTAGTTGCTACCCTCTTGCTGCTGACGCTCTTGCTTCTGTGCGCTGCCTTTCTGAAGCTGCTTTCTGTCTCTTGCTGATTCTAGACACTGGGATCAGATCATCCCCTTTGTCTAAAATCCCTCTCTGCAGCTGAAACACTTCTGAGAATTCTTAGCAAACCCTGCCCTAGAATCTCAGCTTAGCTTCAGTGCTCTACCTCTATGTGTCTTTACAAATGACCCCAAGCCTTTCCTTTATACTTTTCTCGTTGGGAAACCATTGACCATGATCAGATCTTGAATCAATGGCTAAGATTAAAAGAAAGCTTGACTTAAAGACAATTTCATCACATGTTTAATTTAATTAACTTTAATTATTTAATTTTCCTGAGTTTATACCGAGGAAATACATTAAAATAATTAATTAATTAAATATCTCCTAAACCAGATGAAATTTCCCAAATCCCTTTCTGGGTCTTGTAGATCATGTGTACTCTAGTCCCTCCACAAATTTTGGGAGTTAGAGCACCTTCGATGCTACCCCCACTACACAAAATCTCAACACTCCCTCTTAGGACAAAGTGTGCTCTAGAAATACATCACACCATGTATCATAAGATTTTGGGCACTGGTTTCTGTGCTGTTGATGCTTGGCTTGTTGCTACTCAACTCTACACTATTGCTGCCATTCTGTACTGCTGCCCATGACGCTGTCACCGCCACTGCCACATCTGTACTGCAGCTCCCTCTCAATCTGCTGCATCCGTGCTGCCCATTGCACTGCCACTGCTAACTGCTGCACTGCAACTTCAGTTGTTGAGAGAAACAACTGAATCTCCTTCCCAATCTTTGATAGACAAGTCAGTTGAGCTGTAACCTTATTACTGAAGCTCCATTGGCTGTTGATCTATGCTGTCATCTGGAGGATGATGCAAAACTACAGCTCTACACTGCGTAAGCAGACTCCCTTTGCATTGCTGAAGTCACATCAGCCCCTTGTGCTGAAATCTCTCACGTTGCTATTGCACTGCGTTGTCCTCCTGAAGCCTCCACGTTGCTGCAGCTCTGCTTTGTGCTGCTGAAGTCACATCAACCCCTACGCTGCTGCTTCCTCTACGTTGCTGCTGCATCTGCGCTGCGCTGCTCCGTCCAGCCTTCAGATCTGCCTCTGCTTCATTCGTGATCTATGCAGCCACTGCTCCACTTGTCCTGCTACTGTCTTAAGGCTCCTGTAGCTCGGATGTGATCCAAGAGATGAGCTGCTCAAGGATCCCGCCCACATTCTGTCGCTGGTCTACAGATCCATGTCGCTCCACTTTCGTGGTTCATGAGCGCTCATGGCAGCATCATCTTTTGACCCATCATCTCCCACAGTAGCCTTGGAAGAAGAAGCTTCCTTGTCCTTTTTCTTTTAAGGACAATGGCTGGCGAAATGTTCTAATTCACCACACTGGAAGCACTTGATCTTAGATAGATCCTTCTTCTTTTTTCCCTGCTGCCTCTTTGATGCCAAGGCTGCATCTTCTTCATCTTCCTTCTTCACTTTACTCGATTCCGTGCTGTACTGCTTCTTGGTGACTCTGTAGAGTTCTTCTTGATGCATGATTGCCCACAAGCTGTCCCAGTTTGGGAGGTCTGCTCTGCCCAAGATACTTTGGACAAAGGTTTCCCACTCATTTGTGACCGCATTGAGAGCAGTCCTGACCATCACATCATTTTCCACTTTTGCACTCGTGGCAGTCAACTGGTCTCTGATCGACTGTAATATGAAGAGAAAATGTTCCATGTCTTCCCCCTTGGTCATCATGAATGACCGCATCTGAGTCTCCAGAAGCATCTTCCTCTCGACGAATTTTCCCTCACATGGGGATGTTAAGGCCTTCCACATTTCATTCGCTATTTTCTTCTCAGCTATATGTGGGACAATATGGTCCTTAATTCCATCCATTATCAACTGCTTGGCATGTCCAGTAGCTTCATTATGCTTCCTCAGGAGATCTGCATCGATTGGCGTGGCCAGAACTTGTTCTGCATGGTCTCTTAGATGATATGCCTCTAGGACTATCAGGATCAGAGCCTTCCAAATTGAAAAGTTGGAAAGGCCATCCAATCTGTCCTGATCACGCAGTCCACGAGGAGCCATCTGCTCAGAAATTTGTCGGAGCTCCCTTTCTCTTTGCTAGAGATCTAGATCTAAGGTCCTTGGCGAAACAGGCACCTTCTGCTCCCTCTAACAACTAATTTCCCTTCTTGGAAATCTGCCAAATCAACAATGATTCAGCTCTCTTTGATCCTCTAATCAATCTGCAAGTTTCTTTGGCTAGAAACTCTCTGAGAAGCTGATCTCCTCCCGCTCTTTGTCACTAGTGCTTAGGTTACAAAATCTGAAAACTTCAGAAATTTAACCCCACCAGCATCTTCCAAAGTTCTGCAGCTCTGCTTCAGGCACTTCTGGATCTGATAGCTTCAGATTTGCGTCACACTGGTTGGCTTTAGACAATCCCAGTGCTGCCTCTGTGCAGTAAGTGTGTGGGCCTGCTGGGAGATAGTGTAAGACTGCGTCACCCTGCCCTCTACGTAACTCTGCTTTTCTGAAAACTGCGCTGTCCCTTAAGATCTACCCTTCTGTTGCTGCTGCTGCACTTCCTGCTGCTTTCTACAACAAGATCCTTCAGTTTTATGCTGGTGACCCTCCGAGATCTACAATTCCTCCAATACCATGTGAAAATTTTTGAATGTTACTTTTATGTAGAAATCTACCGTTAGATCTGGTTATGCTCCTCCTACTTAATTAAGTTATTAACTGAAGAATTCAGATTAATATTGAAGCAAAACACATAACAGACTTTCACCAATTTAGATCTAGAAAAAGTACGTGCACACATAGACAAAGTGACACAGTGATTTTCTGGACAATAGTCCCCAAAAAACCCAATGTAGGAAAACCGGTCTTTGGCTGCTGGAGGGTTTTATTATTAAGAGTATTTCTGAATACAACAAATTTTGGGTTCCAGATCTGGAAAATCCGACAGAGAAAATATAGATCTGCAACTCACTGACTATTCTGAAGCCAAAATATTGACTGATCCACACCCTTAAACGGGATTTATAGGACTCCGCCAAAATTAAGCCCTAGAAACCCCAGCATTGCCCCTAAAGCCTCTGTGTCAGCCTATGCATCCCTCAACGTTGGCCTGGAAAGCGCTGCATAGCCCCAGACTAGGTGATGCAGTCCCTACGCTGCCCCTACGGATCTCTACGTAACCTTTGAGGGTTTCCAACTACCTTACGCTGCCCTAGGAGTGACTGCGCAGCACCTGCGTAGCTGAAGTTGCCCTTGCGTTGCGCGGTTGCTGCCCTCTTGCTGCTGATGCTCCTGCTTCTCTGCGCTGCCTTTCGAAAGTTGCTCTCTGTCTCTTGCTAATTCTAGACATTGGGATCAGATCATCCCTTTTGTCTAAAATCCCCTCTTTACAGCTGAAACACTTCTGAGAATTCTTAGCAAACCCTGCCCTATAATCTCAGCTTAGCTTCATTGCTCTATCTCTATGTGTCTTTACAAATGATCCCAAGCCTTTCCTTTATACTTTTCTCGCTGGGAAACCAACGACCATGATCAGATCTTGAATCAATGGTTAAGATTAAAAGAAAGCTTGATCCGTGTGACTTAAGACAATTTCATCACATGTTTAATTTAATTACTTTAATTATTTAATTTTCCTAAGTTTAGACTTAGGGAATACATTAAAATAATTAATTAATTAAATATCTCCTAAACCAGATGAAATTTCCCAAATCCCTTTCCGGGTCTTATAGATCATGTGTACTCTAGTCCCCCACAAATTTTGGGAGCTAGAGCACATCCGATGCTACCCCCACTACACAAAATCTCAACATTACGTTCAAATCTCAACATTACATTCAAACAATAAACTATTACAACACATTTACTCATGAATGATAACAGACACATAATGAAAATAGCAATATCGGAATAAATAAAACTAACCTTTATTATATATCAAAATCTCAAAATCAACCTTTATGATATATATGACGTTGCCAATACAATAAAGACTATGAGGCTGCAAGTACTATAAAGTCAAAAGACTAATACTCATTATCGGAATCTTCATAAAAAATAGCAACAGAAGCGTGTTCAACAGTGGATGGTGTCGCTGAAGAAGATGTTTGGCCAGTTCCACTTCTATGATCCTAGTTCTCAATATTCAAGGCAACAAGAGAGAGATCCAAATCAGGATTTTCTGGATCCACATCCCATTCTTTAGAAGGACCATTGCCATATTCTGGACCCCTTCGAGATGCTAGGCGAAGGTTGGAGTGCACATAAACAAGATCCTCTGCCTCCTGTGAGCCCAACCTGTTGCACTTCACAAAATGAATAAAACCATAGGTGCTCCAATTCCTTTCTGTTGATGAAGAGCTTGCCACTTGTGAAAGGAGGCGAATGGCAAGGTTTTGCAAATGTACACCATTTGCTCCATGAAAAATCCACCACCTAAGTGGATTCATGGTGCTTCTCTCCTCCAAAGATGATATATCTGAATAGTCATTTACTCCCCGCAGCAAAACTGGAAAATTCTTCTTTCACCTCCCTGTGTAGATGAGCTGGAAAAATTCTCATAAGGGCTTTTTTCACCCCATTAGCCACCTCTCTATCCTTATGGGGTGCCTTCCTCTTCCCATTGCTTTGAGCAATAAGCTTCTCATCATAAAATTTGGGGTTCAAGGCATGTGGTAAAGTGTGCAATGGAGTGCTGAAATTGTTCCACCTATCAACAATAATTTTCTTGATTCATTCAGCAAAATGATCATCCACAAACAAAAGTTGTGGAGATTCTTGTGAAATGATTTCCATAGTTTTCTCAACCATGGAATCCATGCCATCATATACCTCTCCTAAGAAAGGTTGGTCAGTGTCTGCATTCCAAAGAAGCTCAAATGTAGGGGTTGTGAACATTAGCAAGAAATCTATCTTGCTCCACCAATCTTCATCATGGCACAATCTACGCACTGTATATTCCCACTCTGAATCTGCCTGTCTCCACTCATCCCAAAATTGACTCACCACCATAGACACTAATGCTTGCTTAACCTCAACAAGGCGGTGCAACATTATGAAGTTTGAGGCATATCTTGTTTCAACAACTTTTAACAACTCCAATTTAGAGTACTCTCGAAATATTGCTTGAGACTGGTGGTAGTTGGTGATGAATTTAACAATCTCCCTTGCTTCCCCTGTGAGTTCCTTTATCCATGGGACTTTATTGTCGAACTCCTCTATGATCAGATTTAGATTATGGACAATGTAAGGTGGCCAAAAGATGTGGTCATACCTCCCCTCAATAATTAAACCCTCAGCTTTGCATACTGGTGCATTATCCGTTATAACTTGCACCACCCTATTAGGACCTACTTGTTCAATAGATTTTATAATAACATCAACAATGAATTGTGCATCTTTTACCTCTCATGAGCAGTCTTCCGCCCTTAAAAACATTGCTCCTTTTGGTGAAGTGGCAATGATATTTATCAATGGTCTACGCCTTGTATCTGTTCATCCATATGAGACTATGGTAACCCCAGAGCTACTCCAAGTAGAATGAATTGGTGATAAGACATCCTCCACAAGATCCTTCTCATTTTTGAGAAGTTGAGTTCTAACCTTCTCATAGTTGGGCCCCTTGTACCCTTGAGGAGCTTTGTTAACTGCCCTTATCATATCTCGCCAGTAAGGAGAGTGAACAACATTGAATGGGATACCACATGCATAGATGCACCTAGCCACTCTGGAATCAATTTCTTCTCTTGCTTGCACATTCACCAATTTAGCAATTCTGCTATCTTGAACTGTACTGGATGCCTCTCTGGATGGTGGTTGTTATGGTTGTTGAGTGGCTTTCCTCTTCCTTTCTTCAACTACAATCCTTGGCTTAATGTTTGCTAGAGCTTTAGTAGTAGCTTGACTAAGATCATCATGCCTTCTTTTAATTCCATCTGCCTGATCTTGCTCTTTTTGATATTCCCTCCTCACCACAGGGTTTGATGTCTTTGTGCAACCTGCAATCCCCTGTCCTCCTCCATGTAAAAGATGTGCCTTCACTCTTAGGTAAGAGCTTTTGTAAGAATTATTGCAAAGATTACATCGCCATTCCCATGAGCCACCACCTCCACATCTTTGAAGCTTCTCAACATGCCTCCAAAGAGGATAATATTTAGCCCTTGGGTTGGCCTTGGGGCTTGAACTTGAACCTTGGATGGAAGCCATTGCTGAAAAAAAAATTAAAAAAACAATTCTGTAAATAAAAAACGTTTTTTATAATTTTGGTAGCATAAACACTCAAAAAATAGAAGAAACAATGGGAAAAAAACCAAGAAATTGAATGCTTCTTACCCAAATTAATTTTCTGTAGCTGAATCTACCCCAAAATGCCAGAAAAAACAAGAGAAATATGGTTGTAGCTGAGCCAAAAACCAAGAATGTTGTAGCTGGAAACTTCGCACTTCAAATCTGCTTTTGAAATCTCTTTCTCTTGTTGCTGAAATCTCCTTTGCTCACTGGTGAAAACACCCTAGCTGAAGCACTACTCTCTTTCTCTTTTCTCATTGCTAAAATCGCCCTTCTCCAAGTGAAACGACTTGCTCTATTCGTGTGATGAGAGAATGAGGTGAAAACCTTTTTATAAGTTGAGATAGCTATCTAGAAGCATCCAAAAGACACTTTAAACAATTAAAAAAAATATTAAAACGCACACAAATCGAAAAAAATTAAAAAAACACAACTTAAGTCAAGTTAAGTCGATGGAAACAAGGCTATACAGCCTGGAAACGCATTTATGGCTGTACTAGAAACATTTCCCGTACGAGGAACGTACCAGTACGGTCGTAAACGCATTTTTAGGCTGTGCGGTACGCATAAACGCATTTCCGTTTCATTTTTTTGCTGAAACGAGGGTGGGACCGTACGAGAAATGTTGCCAGTACAACCAAAAACGCATTTATAGGCCGTACAGTATGCAGAAACGCGTTTCCGTTTCGTGTTTTTCCTGTTCCTACAACATAGGTCTAAACTTAGGGAAATTAAATAATTAAAGGGTATTAATAAAACATAGTGAGAATGATCCAGAAAAACGAAGATCAAGTCAAGTTATAATCTTAGCCGTTGATTAGAGATCTAATCTCGGTTGTTGATTTCTCAACAAGAAGACTATAAAGTAAGGCTTTAGGGTCATTTGGAAAGACACACCGAGTGAATCGAGTGATCGAATTCTTCTAACGGAGCAAGTGCTCGGACGAAGATCAGATCTAAGTGATTCTAGTGCAGTGAGGGGCAGAAGTAGCTTCCGGAGAGAGAATTTTGTCAGCTGGAGAATCATCAATAGAGAGAGGCAGAGAGACGTCCAACATAGCCAACGCAGAGCCAGACAGGTTGACGCAGAGCTAATGCAGAGCCATGTAGGGCTACGCAGTGGTTGAGAGGTTTTTTGAAATTTTACTGTTGGATTAGTTCCAAAAGCCAGGTGCCGGGGTGTGAGACCTGGAGGCTGAGATATGAGATTCTGGGAGTTATATCGATCCATAGCTAGGGTGACACAGTTCCCAGAGAGGGTGACGCAGGGACTACGTAGTGGCAGCACAGAGCCTGCCAGGGGCACCTCATCCAGTGACCGGATCAACCGGATTTTCCAGTGATTGAGTGAGGTAAAACTCACATTCTTTCTACTAGTATTTCTCTCTCTGTAACTGAATAACCCTTGAGGTATTCAGAAATTGCTACTGCTTAATAATACAAACCCTCAGATCTATTGCACCTATTTTCCCGCATTGGGTTTTTCCGGGGACTTAGTCCAAAATAAAGGTGTCCAATGTGTGATTTGTTCTTTGCTCAGTTTCCTTGTTTCAGAATAATAAAGTATTAAGTGTAGGCTGCTTTAGTAATTTACTTCAATAATTCATGAAGAAATTTGAACTAATTCTGTAATGTAATTTACGAAATAGGAGTAGTAAATTCAACTGGTTACAGTAGGATTCCTGAGATTGTTAGATCTAGGAATTTTCACAATACTCTTCGAGGTTGTAGTAGGGCATTCAAGATAAGAGTAGTCATAGAGGACCGATATTCTTTGAGGACTGGGAATCCAAGATAAGAATAGTCCTGGTGGAACATACCCTGAGAGAAGCTGGGTGGAGTATGTTTCGAGAGAGACAATGATGAGGGTGTCTATAAGTCATTTTTCTCACAAGCATTGTGCTCTGATCTTGTGGAGAGATAGAGCTGTTAGTCAAGGCCTTGCTATGTGACAATGCTGGATGATATGATGCTGTACAAATGGGTTACCAATCTGACTCTTCTTATGAGAATTCTTCAGATTGAGAATGCCCAAGTACCTTCTATGGATTATGAATACCTCCCTAGTTAAGAGGGAGTGTTGAAATATGTAACTAGGTTCAGTCTTCATAATGACCTATGTAATGGTGATTTTATGTATTCAATGAAAAGGGAAAAATAAATTTATTATTATTGTTCTTGAGGCATGGGTTTCATGCTCAAGGGAAATTTATTTCAGGTCAAGCTCCCATTGAGAGCTTCTAGGATTTATCATTGAGTCTATAAAGGCCAAAAGAGTTGTCATGTATTGAAGACCCATTTGGGCATGTTATATATTGTAAATAAATTTATTTGAGTCAAGTAAGGTCAAGAAACCCTCCAAGATCAAGTCAAAAATGCATGCATCAAGTCGGTCCTCCTAATGTCAAGTCGACGTAGAAGATGGGAGATGTCGGCCTATTTTGAAGGAGCTAGAAGGCTATATATAGGAGTCTAGTCAACCTCATTTGGTGAGAACATCACACAGAAGAACACTCAACAAAGATCTCTGAAATCAGCAAAGGAAGGAGACTAAGCAAAGAGAAAGTGTCAAATATGGACTGTTTTTGGGTTAAATATCTCTCAAGTGCAAGCCAAATCTAGGGCATCTGTTGCAGAAAGGAGATCGAATTACAATCATGCTAGAGAAGATGAATTTTGGTGTTGAAATGGACTAAATTGAAGACACAGATTTGGAAGAGAAGAGACCTTGCACAACGAAGGAAAAAGAAGGATCAAATCTACCCTTTCTGTCTCACACGTGTGAGAAGTGTAGGAAGCTACAGGTAGCCGAAAAGTTAAGGAAGGAAATTTATCTAGTATTGTAGGGCCGAGGACAAGAAGGAGAAGGTGCAGAAGTTGACTGTGTTTGACTTGAAGAAGATCAAAGTTTGACTTGATCTTGGAAGGGTTATTTGTCAAGGGTCTAGGTCTTGGAATATGTCAATTGAAGATTCTATAAGAAGAAGAATTCGTTTGGGTTTTTCTCTGAAGATTTGAGAGGTTTTGGCCCTGGCTGATCGCCTATACCTTGTGTCCCTTATATCATTGTTGTTTATGTTTTGGTAACTGTTTGATGAAAATAACACAATAATAGTCAAGCTAAAGAAGAACCTAATAAGAAAAGATTAAAAAGTATTCACAAGCAGTTATCATATGCTAGAGAAATCATCTTCACTGGCTGTCCTAGATTTCTCAACACCACAAGGCACAAGCACACCCACTCCCCTTATCCACATATCTAGGTCGGGCCTGGAAATGTTTGTTGAGAAATGTAACTATTATTGGTCTTCATATGTGATGTCCCCTCTAATTAAAATTATAAGCAACACCACCATTTTGCAATTTTGGTTAGGTCACAAATTTTGGCTTATAACTTGATCTCCCAGCGGAAATCTCACCATACCTTCGGTGGACTACGAGTGCCATCCCTAGGGGGATTCATCTTGCATTTCAGAGGGCTGTGCCAAAAGGTATTACAGGTGTTTTAGACGAGTTTCCGGGCAAACTGGGCGCAGTAGCAGAATTCACACTTTTTGGGGGAGCTATGACAAGTCATATCTTTTGCCGGGTTTTTGAGGGGAGTCATTGCCCACATCTTGCAGCTGGATTGGGGTAATTTCAGATCTAGCTCTTGTGGAAATTCAGCATGCCTAGGGACCGCGTTGGCCTATGTAGAGGGAATTTTGGGCAAATTCGTGGGAGCTTGGGGCTAGTAGTTTACATCTGGAAAGGGGCTGGAAATTTCCAGGGCTGATTGGAGGGGTTTTCCTGGAATTTTTACAGTGGATTGAGGGCCATTTGCAACTATCCTCTAGCAGTGCATATTGCTGGTGTCATTGGGCAACTTGCACTTTTGGTGGGTTTTCTGGTGGCTAGTCGGGTATCCAAATTCTTTGTGTTTGGTGGAGCAACATGAGAAAAGGTACCAACTGAAGTTTTAGACCTTTTGGAGCAGTATTGTGGCCTGTACAACAAATTACTTCCAACAACAACACCTAGTTTTGCCAGGGCAGCGCAAAAGCTAAATTGGGGGCCGAGTTCTTAGTGTGGGAGCAGTAGTTTTGAGACCTGGGCGTGGCCTAGCTTGCTGTAGCCAGCCCAGGTTCCACTTCATACTCATTGTACTCTCCTTCTCTTATAATATAATGGAATTGCTGTTCTCGGTCAAATTTTATGGCATTTGGTATTAAAATGTAATGTGCGGCAAATTTTTGGTTATTTCCTATGTGTATGCTATGTTTGCACTGTAAATTTCTATTTAGAATATTATAGTGGTATCAAAGCTGGTGATCTGGCCAGCTATGGGGAAAACCCTTGTGCCTCTGACCCCAGGAGATAAGCGAAACATCATTTACAAAAGGCAGAGGTACAAAAGTAGAGAGAGGGTATTGTAGATTACAACTGGTTCAAAGGACTCATAGCAGGAAGAAGAGGCAGAAAAGATGGGGGAAGTTAATAAGGAGGACACAACCTTTAACAGTCCCTTGAAGGATCTAAATGATCTAGAAAAGGGGCAAAAGGAGATGTTGGAGGAGCTGAGGCAGTAGCGCAATGGAGAGAGGCACAGGGAGTTCATGGGGGGAGAAAGTTCCAGGGCTTCACACCACACAGAGCGTACCCACTCCTGGTAGCCACCCCACATTTATAACACACCCCCTAGATCTACTATGCCTAAGTTTGCACCAGCGGAGTTGGGGAGCACATGGATGCAGAAGATATGCCTATGGGGGATTACTTTTGTGAGTACCAGTCCATGGGAGAGGATTTCCAAGCTTCTTTGACTTTCAGAGATGTTTTCCAGCTCAAGCAGGGCAAGGGGATGAGTGGCTCATTCACCCAGAACTCTGATTTACCACGTACAATTGGTAGAGTATACTTGCCCAATTTTGATGACACTTCTAAGTGCACAACTAGGGCATGGGTGGAGAAACTTGATACCTATTTCCACCTGAACCAGATGTTAGAGGTGGAGGCGATTAGGATGGTCACGCTGCATTTGGAGGGAGATCTGAATGATTGGTGGTTTCATGGGTTGACCACGTTGGGGCATCTGGTGTGACTTCATATGAGGAGTTCACTTGGAGGGTGCTGGAGTGATTTGATATTAAAGACCCCGAGGTGCATTTCCGGGAGCTGACGTAGGTTAGATAGACAGGCAGCATAGAGTAGTACATAGTGAATATTTTGAGATTATCCATGATGGTGCCATATTTATCTGAGTCCAGGAGGGTCTTCATGGTTGTAGAGGGGCTAGCTTAGCCTTTGCATGGACTCGTGAGGTCAAATTGACCCACCACACTACAAGATGCAATGAGCCAGGATAGATATCTGCAAGGGGTAATCCCCAAGACTAGAGTACTAATGCCTACCTGACCCGCTTTCCCACAGAAGGGGAAAGACTTCAAACCCCAACCGCCGAGAGAGGTAACAGGACATGGGTAGTTGGACGATGAGACACAGAGAGATCTCAGGAGGAGGAAGCTCTGCTTCACATGCCAAGAGGCATGGGCACCGGGGCACACAAGTGCACCAAGGGCAAGGCCCACTACTTAGATGTGTTTTCTGACAGTGAGCCGGAGGATGGTGTAGAACAGGAGATAGATGCTGGTGCAGGTGAGCCACAGGTGACAGGAGGAGGATGAGGTCCACCTCCCCTGCCAAGAGGAGCCCCTTTCTTGCCTGCAGGAGGAGTTATTGCTTCACTTTGAGCAGTATCGAAGAACCTTACGCTGAGGATTCAAGGCACAGTGCAGGGCCAATGTGTGTTAGTACTAGTACACAGTGGGGCAACCCACAATTTTGTGGATGCCCAGATGGTGGAGAGGAGAGGCATACACACAAAGGCTTTTTTGAGGGCTTCTTAGTCTTGGTGCTAGGGGACCATAATATGGAGTGTTCTAGATACGTCCCTGGGATTAAAGTGGTGACGGGGAACTATTCGATGACAGACCATTTTTTTGTGGTTCACATTCTAGACACCAATGTGGTGCTTGGTGTTCAGTGGCTATACTCCCTTGGGCGTATCACCATTGACTGGCAAAAGTTGGAGATGAAGTTCATAGGGCCAGATGTGATCCAGATTTATGTAGGAACGCAACAGAATAAACACATAACCATAAATACAGAGATGCATCGGAATTAACACTTCATTTCATTAATATCAAAGAACTGAAATTTGCTTACAGACAGAATGGAAATAAAACTAGCTAGGGCACTGGTAGCTATCTCTGAGAAGAGATGTGGCGGCTACAGGCCTCTGAACTGAGTTACAATGAGGCTCCAGGGCCTATTTATTATTGAGAAACAATGGAGAACCCTAAACATCCCAAAAACCTAACCCTAGGAGATGAAGCGCCAAAACTATGGGCCCCGTTTGGGTAAATTGGTGTTTCAACTTCCCAGGGACGTAACTTTGGCATACTATCTCCGTTTGATGCACATGATACATCATTAGAAAGCTCTATCCGAGGACTACAACTATCGGGACGAATTGGATGATCCAATTCGCTGGTACGATACCCAAAAAACGTCATTTAGGGCCTCAAAACGGCTCCGGAAGTTCAGGACCCGAAAAACTGCTAAAAATAGTAAGTTATGCCGAAACTGAAAAACTGAAAGAGACAATGGTGGGGGCCCAAGTGGAATAGGCGGGTGGCCACCAATATCCACCTGGATCATTCCTCCCCCCTTAGGAAGCAATGGTCCCCATTTCGTTAAGTTCCTCCATGAGATGAGGAAATTTCTGCTGAACTTGGTCCCTGGTGAACCACTTTCCTTGGTGCAGGAGTTGGCCAGCTTTGACAACCCGATACAGTTGGATCCTCTGATGGCGAGTGTTCTTAATTTGCATGTCCATGATAAAATCTGTGGTGGCCTATTCCATGCAGTCTGGGTTTAAATCTGTTGGTGTGAGTTGTTCTGCAATGTCCGAAGTGTCCAGTAGAGGTGGGAAGTAAGGACGAAGGCGATCCACATTGAAGACTGGGTGCAGACCAAGGAATGGTGGAATACTAAGCTCAAAAGCATTGTTCCCTACAGCCTTGGTGATGGTGTACGAACCGTATCGCAGCGGACGAAGCTTGCGGTGAGGTCCAGTGAGGCGCTCCTTCTGCAAATGCAGCCATACTTTGTCGCCCACCTGGAAGTTGTGTGGCACCCGGTGTTGATCATGGCGCTGCTTGTACTTCGCATTGGCTCTGTCCAATATATCATGAACCTGTTGGCGGATGTGTTGAATGCGCTCGATGAAGCTACTTGCTTTGTCAACTTCAGACTGGATGTGCGCTGAATCGGCCTGAGCAGCTGCAAATGGCATGGCTAAGTCAATGGGACATAGTGGCTGGAATCCCAAGCCCACCTGAAAGGGGCTATGGCCAATTGAACTGTGGAGAGCCCGGTTATAACTATGTTGTACATAGGGGAGGCTCTCGTCCCATGTGCGGGGATGCTTTGAATTGTACATGCGCAGAATGTGTACAATCATTCTGTTGATGACCTCTGTCTGGCCATTTGTTTGGGGATGGAAAGCTGTGGACTTGGTGAGCTTTGTGTCCAACATTGACCAGAGGCTGGACCAAAATGTGCTGAGGAACCTGCTATCTCGATCTAATATGATAGACTGTGGGATCCCAAAGTGTACCCATACTCGTTCAAAGAAGAGTTTAGCAGTAGCTTCTGCTGTGATATTCTTCTTACAGGCCGCCATAATGGCCATCTTCGAGAATATGTCAACGACCACGAAAACACAATCATTTCCATTCTTAGTAGAGGGCAGGCCCGACATGTAATCCATGGAGATGGATTCCCAAGGTCGACTAGGGGTAGGTAGTGGAGTATATAGGCCTTGCTTCTTGATGGTCGGTTTGGCAATGGCACAAGCAGTGCAGGATCTAATGTGCTTCTCGACATCCTTTTGAAGGTTCGGCCAATAGAAATACTTCTGTAGTATTGCTACTGTTTTCTCGACCCCGAAATGCCCAGCGACTCGACTGTAGTGTGCTTCCCATATCATCTTGGCACGCTCGCTTGAAGGAACACAAAGGTGTCCCAGGTGACATAAAAGTGCATCTTGGAGGTGAAAATTTGGAACTTGTGTGCCCCCCAAGAGTGCCTTGTACGTGTGGCTGAATTCTGGGTCACTCTCATAGAGAAGCGGCCAATCAGAAGTCTCGTGCCCACAAGAGTTGAGCACGGTGGTGAGCGCCACGATCGGTGGTCGGCTGAGGCAGTCTGCAACATTATTGGTGCTACCCTTCTTGTACTTGATGTTCGAATGAAACTGTTGCAGATATGTGGACCACTTCTGATGGCGATCATTCTGCAACTTCCCTTGTGTCTGTATGAACTGCAGGGGCCGGTGGTCTGTGTGGATGATTGTTTCCTTCCCCAAAATGTAATGCTTCCATTGTCGACGGGCTTGCACAATGGAATACATTTCTTTGTCATAGGTGGGATACTTGCGAACTGTCTCAGACAATGTCTCACTGTGATATGCCACTGGATGTCCCTGTTGAGTAAGAACTGCCCCAATAGCATAGTCGGAGGCATCTGTCTCGATCTCAAATGGCTGCTGCAAGTCTGGTAAGGTGAGCACTGGGGCAGAACAGAGGCGATTTTTCAATTCTTTGAATGCCTTCTGTTGAGGTTCCGACCAAAAGAATTTTGCTCTTGCTCCTCCTTTGGTGACTTGACTCAAGGGCCAAGTGATATGAGAGAATCCCAACACGAATCTACGGTAGAAATTAGCAAGACCCAGAAAGCTGCGAAGCTCTGTTATAGTAGTCGGGGCTGGCCAATCACGAATGACTTGGATCTTGGCTGGATCCACATGCACCCCCTTTTCATCAATAATGTATCCCAGATATTGAACCTGGGTCATGCCAAACGTGCACTTCTCCAAATTGGCACACAACTTGTGTTGCCGCGGTGTTTGGAGGACTTGTCGGATGTGATGAAGGTGCTCTTCCCAAGTCTTGCTGAAGATCAGAATGTCATCCAAGTACACCACTACGAATGAGTTGGTGAATGACCGCAAGATGTCGTCCATCATCCTCATGAAGGTTGCGGGAGCATTCGTCAACCCGAAAGGCATGACCAACCATTCAAAAAGGCCTTCCTTAGCTTTGAAGGCAGTCTTCCACACATCAGAGGGTTCAATTGGTACCTGGTGATACCCAGACTTCAGGTCGATCTTACTGAAATATTTTGCACCTTGGAGTTGGTCCAGAAGGTCATCAATTCGTGGGATTGGGTACCTATTCCGGACAGTGATCTTGTTCAGCGCCCGATAGTCAATACAGAGTCTCCACGTCCCATCCTTCTTCTGTACCAACACGATCGGACTCCCACAGGGCGATGAACTTGGTCTGATGTGACCTTTCTGCAACAGCTCCTGAATCTGCCTCTTGATTTCATCATTTTCCAGAACAGAGCGTCGATAGATCGGTCCATTGGGTAGTGGCGCACCTGGGGTCGGATCAATCGGGTGCTTGACCTGGCAGTGCAGAGGAACCCCTGTGGGTGAGGTGAAGATGTCCCCGTACTCCTCCACGACCTTATCCATTTGTTGTTGTCGTGCAGAGGGGCCCTGTCTGGAGGTCGTGGCCACGGTCTTCTTCTTGCCCTGGGGGCGGATCATCAGGAAAACGAATTTCCTGGTTTGGGAAATGAGCTTACTACATTGTTTTGCAGTAACCAAAGAGATAGTCGTAGGAGGTGGTACCTCTGGTATTCTGTACAACTTATTTCCCAAAGTAATAATAACAGCACGAGGTCGAGACTCATACACGGCATGACGCTTCCACAAGTATGGTTGTCCTAATAATACATCAGAAACATCAATAGGAGCAACGTCACATAATACCTCATCCGCGAAGGGCTTGATGCTATAGGGAAGGCGGCACTGCTGGCTGACGCGGAGATCTCGTCCTTGGTGAAGCCACCCGATGGTGTATGGATGTGGGTGAGCTGTGGTCGGCAAGCCCAACCGCTTCACGGCGTCTGCCGAAATGAGGTTCTTTTGGCTCCCATTGTCGACAATGAACTGTACAGGGGAGCCCTTTACCCACATCTGGGAGTGGAAGAGACGTTCCTCCTCCTCTGGATCTTCCGGTTCCTCCTTCTGGACCTTTGTAGTGGCAACGGTGGCGTTGGGCTCTGCATCAATAATCTGTTTCCCTTTTTCATTCCCCTTTTCAGGTTCTGATTCGGAGTCAGAGCATGCATCTGACTCAGAAGCCCTCATCTCGGCCACTAGCGACTGCTTGGCCCGACACTCACTTGTGTTGTGAGTGGAGCTCTTATGGAACTCACACCACTTTCCGTGTCCTTCTTTGGCTTTGCGGTGCTGTTCTTTTCTTGTGGCTTCGATGAGTTGTCTTTAGCCACCATGTCTTGGCTCGGTCCTTTGTTCTGCGGTTTGGAAGCACCTTTCCCTTGCTTTTTATTCGCAGATCCAAAGTCTCGCTTCTTCTGCTTGAATTTCTGCTCAATCTTGGCAGCATACCGGTATGCCGTACCAAGCGAGGAGATGTCAAGGAACTCCATTTCCTCCTGAATGTATTTGTGCAGACAGTTGCGATACTTTAGCACCAGATGTTTCTCTGAATCTTTGATACCCAACTTTGTGCGCAGGGTATGGAACAGATTCGTCAGCTCATGCACATCTTGATCCCTTTGTTGTCGCAGCGTGGTCCATTGTATGTACTTGTCCTCATAGCTCCCCACGGGATAGTACTGTTCCTTAATGGCGTCTTGAAAAGAATTCCAAGTTGGTACGGCCGAGAACAGAGAGGGTTTTGTCTGGTCCTTGTTCTCACAGTAGGTTTCCCACCAGTCTTTAACATGGGGGGTAGCTTTGAGGAGTGCAACAATAATCTTCTCCCGGTTTGAAAAGTCTTGAACAGAGAAATATCCTTCTACTAGATTCAACCATCTATCTACGGCATCTGCGTCTATTTGACCCTGAAATATGGGAATGTCAAAATTTACTTGTACCTTAAAAGGAGTCGCCACTCCAGAGTGGCTACTGGATGCAGATGCGCCGCCAGTGGGCAGCCGTTGAAGGATCTGAGCAAAGTTATCCATCATCACGTTCCTTTGTTTTTCGAGGGCCTCCTCGAGCAATATTTTGATAGGATCTCCTGCTCCTTCATCTTTCTTTTTGTCCCCCATGGGCGTCCGTCGAGGTTTGCGAGGCTGATCTTGCAAAGGTTGCAAAGGTTCCACCAGATCAAGCCCTAGCTCCTTATACCCCGACCTCGTTGGGGACATGCAAAGAAGGATCGAGAAAAAGCAGACCGCTCTGATACCACTGATCCGGATTTATGCAGGAACGCAACAGAATAAACACATAACCATAAATACGTAGATGCAACCGAATTAACACTCTATTTCATTAATATCAAAGAACTAAAATTTGCTTACGTACGTAATGGAAATAAAACTAGCTAGGGCACTGCAGCTATCTTCAGATGTATACACAGCCCTTGAACTCGAAGCAGTAATGAGGCTCGAGGGTCGTTTTATTATTGAGGTTGTTGAGACCTTACATCCCAAAAACTTCAATTCTAGGAGATGAAGCGCCAAAACCAGGCCCCGTTTGCACCAGTGTTTCAACTTCCCGTTCCCAGGGACGTAACTTTGGCATACTATCTCCGTTTGACGCACATGATACATCATTAGAAAGCTCTATCCGAGGACTACAACTGTCGGGACGAATTGGATGATCCAAGTAAAAGGATACCCAAAAAACGTCGTTTAGGGCCTCAAAACGGCTCCGGAAGTTCAAGACCCGAAAAACTGCTAAAAATAGTAAGTTATGCCGAAACTGAAAAACTGAAAGAGACAATGGTGGGGGCCCAAGTGGAATAGGCGGGTGGCCACCAATATCCACCTGGATCAAGATGGGAAGCTGGTTTTGTTGAGGGGCATGCACTCATATCCCCCATAGACAGTGTCGACACACAGGATGGAGGCAGATTTGAGACATGGGGATATAGAGTGGGCGGTGGAGCTCAAGATATCAGATGCAGGAGAGAAGCCGTGACCATTGCACCCAGACATTCCTGCCATTCTAGACAAATATCCAACAGTGTTTGGGGACATCCCACCAAGACGGCCATCAGACAGGGGCTTTAAGCACACCATTGAGTTAGAGGAGGGTGTACACGCAATGATTACCACAACATATAGACATCCCAAGGCTTATCGGGATGAGATTGAGAGGGCCATACAAGAGTTGCTTGCCTTGGGACACATTAGGCCTAGTTCTAGCCCCTTCGCTTTGTCAGTAGTGCTAGTGAAGAAGAAGGACGAGACCCTCCGTATGCGCATAGAATACAAGGCCTTGAACAAGAAGACCTTGAAGAGCCGATATCCGATACCAGGCATAGATGAGTTGATGGATGAGCTTAGAGGAGCTAAGTACTTCTCTATGATAGATTTGCGGTCGAGGTATCATCAGATTCAGGTGAGGGAGCAGGATATCTCGAAGATGGCCTTCATGTGTCATTACGACCACTTTGAGTTTTTGGTGATTCCCTTTGGATAACCAATGCACCTGCCACTTTTTAGTCTTGTATGAGCCACATATTCCACAGACAGCGATGCAGGTATGTTTTGGTATTCTTTGACGATATTTTGATCTATAGTAGGACATGGGAGGAGCACCTCCAGCACTTGGAGGAGGTGTTGCGCATCCTAGAGGAGCGATAACTATATGCCAAGATGTCCAAGTGTGAGTTTAGACTTACAGAGACGCTGTATCTTGGACACATTATTGGTGAGGATGTGGTGCAAGTTCACTAGGAAAAGATCAGGGCTATCGTAGACTGGCCTACACCTAGGAATATGATGAATTTGTGGGGATTCCTGGGTATTTGCACCTACTACAGGAGGTTTGTGCGGGGATTCTCCTAGTTGGCCGCTCCCTTGACTGATTTGATGAAGAAGGGGGCATTTGGTTGGATGGAGGGGGTGCAAAAGGCTTTTGAGAGCCTCAAGCAGGTGATGAGGAATTGCCAATGTTGGCATTACCAGATTTTACACAACCCTTTTCACTAGAGTGTGGTGCCTTTGGGGAGGGCATCAGGGTGGTTTTGATGCAGGGCATACTGTGAAAATTTCTGAATACAAAATTACAGAAACCCTACTGTAGTATCTTGATTTACTTCTCCTACTTGTGATTTAATTATATAAGTTATTTTCAGAAAATATTCAAAAAATATCGAAGTAAACACAACTAACAGCCTACACATATACAAATCATTTATTGAAACATAGTGCACATATAACAAAGGACACACATGATTTTTTGGACAAATGTCCCAGGAAAAACCCAATGTGGGAAACCGGTGCAACAACTCTTTGAGGGTTTTATTTATTATGCAGAATATCTGAACACATCTAGGGCACCAGTAGTGGTTTGCCCCATAAAGAAATTCATGGCAGTTGTACCTTATCACTCAGAGACATAAGATATGGTTGATTCAAACCCTTCAGGAATTACTGAATACGAGCCCTTTCTGGCCCACTGGAACTTACCACAACTCTTCCAGCCTCTACGTCAGCCAATGTTGCAAACATCGGCATCGGGATAAAATCGACAAGGGTCCGAAAAACCAAAAAATCATAAAAATCGGGAAAATATCTGTAAAGATCGGCAACATCGACAAAATTAAGATACCATAAAAATGTTTTTAAAAGTTGGCAAACATCGACTAGGCCAAAAAATCATGATTTCGAGATAAAATCGGGATGTTATCGAGATGTTCGCAATAGTGGCGTCAACCTCTCCTGCCCAACGTAGCCTCTGCACAACACAGGCTGCCCCTGCGTCACTCTCAAGGCCTCTGCGTTGCCTCTGCATCACCCAAAAGGGTTTGCGTCCCTCTCTGCATTAGCCTGGCTAGGCTGCGTCCCTTCTGCTAGCCTCTACGCTACCTTGTACAGAACTGCCTCTCCGATGTATGTATTCTCATCCTCGGATTAGAACATCCCTTGCCGATCTGCCTCTCACTAGCACTGCAAGCTCACTTCAGCAAACTGCGCCCCAGAATTTTGACTTAGCTCAAGTGTTGCTACTCTGTGTCTATGTCCTCCAACTGACCCCAAGCCTTCCTTTAATACTTTTCTCATTGAGAAATGAATAGCCGTGATCTAATCACTAATCAATGGTTAAGATTAGAGAAAGCTTGATCCTTAGAACAATCTGACCACATGTGTAAATTAATTCACTTAAATTTTTCAATTTCCCTAAGTTAGACTTAGGGTCCCCATTAAAAAATTTAATTATTTGAATAACTTTTACACCGGGTGGAATTTCTCCAAACTATTTCTGGGTCTTGGAGATCTCATGTGTTCTAGCCCCTCCATAAAGTTTCGAAGCTGGAGCACATCCGATGCTACCCAAAATCTCAACACTCCCTCTTAGCGAGGAATGTGCTCTAGCAACACTTCACCACTGAAGCATCACCCTGATCTCTGGCATCGGTCCCCGCGCTGCTGATGCTTGGCCTGCTGCCCTCCATCCAGTACGCTGCTGCTTTCTGTACTGCTGCCCATGTCACTGCCACTGACACTGCCACATCTGTACTGCTGCCCATGTCACTGCCACTGACACTGCCACATCTGTACTGCAACTACCTTTCAAATTGCTGCATCATGCTGCCTATAGCACTACCACTGCTAACTACTGCGCTGCAACTCAGTTGCTGAGAAGTAAGCAATTGAAGGACAAACACCCAATCACTGACAAACAAGTCAGTCTGGCTGCATCTTAGCACTGAAGCACCCTTTGCTACTGTTCTGCACTGTCTCTCTAGAGCCTCTGCGTTGCTGTTGCTCTGCATTGCGTAAGCACTGCCCCTCTCTGTTGCTGAATCTCATCAGCCTCTGCACTATTGTTGCCTTGGGATCTGAAGCTTCCTTGTCCTTCCTCTTAGGACAAGTGCTAGCGAAGTGTCCCAATTCGCCACATCTGAAGCACCGGACCTTGGATAGGTCCTTCTTCTTCTTCCCTTGCTGCCATTGTTCCTTAGATGCTAGGGTTGTATCTTCCTCCTCCTTCTTTATCTTGATTCCGTTGCTGAATTCCCTCTTGGTCACTCTCCGGATCTCCTCATGTTGAAGGATTGCCCACATGTCTCCCCAATTTGGGAGTTGTGCTCTGCCCAAGATACTTTGGACAAAGGTCTCCAACTCATCAGTGATTGCATTCAGGGAAATCCTTACCATGAGTCCATCATTCGGAGTTGCCCCCTAAAGAGGAAGGGATCGATCCCCTCTACTTTGTGCATATGGAACATCCGCTTCTGATTCTCCAGAAGCATCTTCCTCAGGACGGAGCTACCTTGATACAACGTGGTCAAAGCTGTCCACACCTCATTTGCCGTTCTCTTCTCGGCAATGTGTGGGACCATGTAATCCTTCACTCCATCCATGATCAAGCGCTTAGCCCTCGCCTAATTTTCATTGAACTTCTTCAGAGCATCCGCATCGATCGACATGGCTAGGACATTCTCTGCGTGGTCTCTGATACCGTACTCCTCTAGGACTGTCAGGATTTTGGCTTTCCAGATTGCAAAGTTGGACACACCATCTCTCAGTCCGTACAGGGTCTTCTCTACTCAAACGGTTGAAACAGGTGCTCTTCTCCCTTCTACTGCTGCTGCAGTCAACAAAAGATCGGATCTGGGTTTCTTGGTGATAGAAACCGTCTAGACAAACTGCTCCCTTTGACAAATGATTGCCCTCCTGGAAATCCTCTGCCAATTCTGTCGAATCGGCCCTCTACGATCACCCTCCTGATCGAATCTCAAATTTGTTGGCAAGAAAATTTGCTAAGGGACTATTTCCCCTTACTTTGTCAACTTTGTTGGACATTGTTCTGTACCGACAGAATCGATGCCCCACCAACAACTTTGAAGATCATAAGCTGCACTTCCAGCCCCGACAACCAGCACAACATCTCTCCAATTTGTACTGCGTCACCCTTTAGGGTCCGCGTCAACCTAGCGTGAACCTGATAGGCTCTGCGTCACCCACTAGGGCCTGCGTCAGCCTCTGCGTGAGCAGACTAGCTTTGCTTAGCTTTTGCTAGGTCTGCGTCCCTCTTGGTGCTGCACTGCCTTCTCTCGGATCTGTGCTACTTCAACTTCCCTTCCTGCAACAAAAATCTTTAGCCTCTTGCTGATGGCTTTAGCTTGATCTGCAATCGCTTTGATACCATGTGAAAATTTCTGAATACAAAATTACAGAAACCCTATTGCGGTATCTTGGTTTACTTCTACTTGTGATTTAATTATACAAGTTATTTTCAGAAAATATTTATACAAGTTATTTTAGAAAATATTCAGTAAATATCGAAGTAAACACAACTAACAACCTACACATATACAGATCATTTACTGAAACATAGCGCACATATGACAAAGGACACACATGATTTTTTGGACAAATGTCCCCCGAAAAATCCAATGCGGGAAAACCAATGCAACAACTCTTTGAGGGTTTTATTTATTATGTAGAATATCTGAATACATCTAGGGCACCAGTAGTGGTTTGCCCCACAGAGAAATTCACGGCAGTTGTACCTTATCACTCGGAGACAAAATATGGCTGATTCAAACCCTTCAGGAATTACTGAATATGAGCCCTTTCTGGCCCACTAGAACCCTCAGCGCAGCTCTTCCAGCCTCTCCTGCCCAGCGCAACCTCTGCGCAGCACAGGCTGCCCCTGCATCACTCTGAAGGCCTCTATGTTGCCTCTGCATCACCCAGAAGGGTTTGTGTCCCTCTCTACGTGATCTCTACGTCAGCCTGGCTGTGTTGCGTCCCTCCTGATGGCCTTTGCGCTGCTTGTTACGGAATTGCCTCTCTGATGTATGTATTCTCAGCCTCGGATCAGAACATTCCTTGCCGATCTGCCCCTCGCTAGCACTACAAGCTCACTCGAAAATTCTCAGCAAACCGCGCCCCATAATTTCGACCTAGCTCAAGTGCTGCTACTCAATGTGTGTGTCCTCCAATTGACCTCAAGCCTTCCTTTAATACTTTTCTCGTTGAGAAATCAACGGCTTGTTTTGAGTCTGTCTATACCTCGCTAATCTCAGAAAGGAAGAAGGGTATATACAACGTGAAGAAAGTCTATAACAACGCTCCGTATAGGGCATCAAGGGTGCAGAAGGGTAATCCGAGAAGAAGTCTCTAGAAGGCTAAATGGAGGGCAGAAAAGAAGATCTTTGTATAAGGATAGGAATTGAGCTTTCCTAACACCAGTGTAAAGCAGTGCAGAAAATAAGATCAACATAAGAAGCCTAGTGGAGCAGTGACAAGGTCTTGGAGGCATATTGAAAGTCTATAAGAATAATTACTTGTGGGTTTTCCTCTCCAAGAGGGAGTAAATACTTGCCGGTTTTCCTCTCCAAGAGGGAAGAATTACTTGCGGGCCCTGGATTAAAGAGCCTAAGACTTGTGTCTCTTGTGTTTGGATAATTGACTTGATGAAAGACATAATAAGCTAATAAAGAGAAGATCTAAGTAAGAGAAATAAGTTCACAAGTAATTATCAAGTAGAGAATTGAATTAAACTATGCCCTACCGAATTCTCAACACAGAGGGAAGTGTGGAGAAGTACAACCCTAATCAATGGCTAAGATTACATAAAGCTTGATCCATGTCACTTAGAACATTCTCATCACATGTGTAAATTAATTCACTTTAATTTTTCAATTTCCCTAAGTTAGACTTAGGGTCCCCATTAAAAAATGTAATTATTTGAATAACTTTTACAGCGGGTGGAATTTCTCCAAATGATTTCTGGGTCTTGGAGATCTCATGTGTTCTATCCCCTTCATAAAGTTTCGGAGCTAGAGCACCTTCGATGCTACCCAAAATCTCAACACATACATCTTATTGCTTTCGAGATTCGGAAGCTGCTGCCCCATGAGAAGCTGTATTCTATTTACGACAAAGAGATGTTGGCCATCATGCATGCGTCGGCTAAGTTTCGACTGTAACTTGTAGGCAACTGGTTCAAGGTAAAGACGGACCACAATAGCCTTCGATTCTTTCTAGAGCAGAAGTAGTTGCAAGAGAGGCAACAAAAGTGGGTGAAGAAGATTCAGGCATGTGACATTGACATAGAGTATGTGAAGGGTTGACAGAACGTGGTGACAAATGCATTGTCTAGGAGGCTTGCTACCATCTCACTTATGAGCATTGCCTCGGATTGGAAAGCAAAATTGTTAGTTGAGTACTCCAAGGATCATTATGCATTCGAGATCCTTGATGGCAGGATACAGGATGACCGGTACAGGGTGATGGACGAGGTGATCTATTACACGAATAAGATCTATTTGGTGCCAGACTCCCAGTCGAGGGAGAGGATTATGCAGTTTACCCATGAATCTCCATTAGTAGGACACCGAGGATTCACTAAGACATACAGGGCTATTAGAGAACGTTTTTCATGGAGAGGCCTCAAGGATGATTTCTCGAGACATGTTTGGGGGTGTGACACATGTCAAAGGAACAAGGGTGAGCAGACACACCCTGTTGGGTTATTACAACCCCTCCCTATTCTTGAGAGGAAATGGGAGAACATATCGATGGATTTCAATGCTGGGTTACCTGTGGTGTAGGGCAAGGATTGCATTTATGTGGTGGTCGACAAATTGCCCAAGTTTGCCCATTTCTTTTCCATCTCCGCTCGGTACTCAACCTCACAGGTAGCAGAGTTATTTTTCAGAGAGATGTTCAGGCTACATGGTCTACCAAAAACCATTGTTAGTGACCGAGACAACCGATTTATGGGCGAGTTTTGGCAAGATTTGTTTCGGCTCGTGGGTAGTGAGCTCATTAACTATCACCCACAGACCGACGGGAGACAAAGATTGTGAACAAGTGACTGGAGGTGTACTTCCATAACTATGTGATGGGCCAACAAAGTTCATGGGTACAGTGGTTGCGTCTCAACGAGTACTGTTACAACGCTACCTACGACATGTCCATAGGTATGTCTCCATTTCGAGCTTTGTATGGTTATGACGCGCTGACTTTTGTTGATATGATTTTTGGAGACAGCAAGGCCCTAGGGGCCAAAGAATGGATACAAGAGAGTAAGGATATCCTTAGAGATCTCAAGGATAACCTGTAGACTTCTCAGAACCAACAAAAATTGTATGCAGACAAGGGCAGAATAGAGAGGCATTGAGGTTGGGGACATGGTCTTTTTGAGATTCCAACCGTATAGGCAATCCACTCTCAAACAGAAGGGGGAAAAGAAGCTTAAGCCCTGTTTTTATGGGCCTTACCAGATCACTAGGCACTTCTCCCACGAAGCAGGGTTTGTAACATATTTCATGTTTGTTGCCACAAAAAGGCATTGGGAGAACAGGTAACAACAACTACAGAATCTCTTCCCTCGAATGATAAGGGGTACTTAGTGTTGGAGCCTAAGGCTATTCTGGATACTAGGGAGAGGAGGTTGAGGAGCAGAGTTATCAGGGAGTTTCTGATCAGGTGGAAAAACCTGCTTGATGAGGATGCTACATGGGAGGGTGAGCAAGTTTTGCAGCACCTAGCATTACAGTTGCTTGAGGACAACCAACATTTGGGAGGGGAGGACTGCGATGTTCCCTCTAATTAAAATTACAAGGTAGTGACCCACCTATAATTACAAAAAAAACGTGAATATTGACATGCATATGGGGCATCCATATGATAGCTACATATGCATAAACCGCATGTATTTCACTAGTATACATACCGATTAATATTGAAAAATATCTAAGTTAAGTTAATAAATCAATTATTGAAGTAAATTCCTAACTCACCATAATATAATAAATATATCGAGTGGGGCCTTTGATATATACCACACTTATATATCTATATTTATGATTAATCCTTTAATCAAAGATATATATAACAAAAATAATAAAATATAAATTAAATTTAGCTGATTTATAATTTAATTATGTAAATAAAATGATCTATTTATATGTTAAAATAAAGTGAATTATTAAAATCTATAAATAAAACAATTAACATACTCACAAAATATTATATTAATTAAACAAAAGCCATAATATAAAACTTATACAATCAAAAGAAAAGTAATAAAGGCGACAACCTCAAATCCATGAGTCACTAATATATATATATATATATATATATATATATATATATATACACATTTTAACGCAGGGAAGACAAACAGACTTAAGTCATAAAAGACATTGCAGGTGGCAAGTACTGGAGAGGAGTTGAGAAGATAGTATGCATGGGTGGTGGAGAGATTGAGACGGTGGAATTGAACATATAAGGGAGTCGAGGAGGCCATAACAAAGGGAATTTTTTGGGGGAGTTTTACCAATGTTCCACAGAGTTTTTGGGACGGGGAAATGCAGGAGCGGGGATACGCACAAGGGGGACCTATATAAGCAACCACAAAATTTAGGGAAATTTCGGGGAAAAGGGGGGACGTTAATTTCATAAAAATTATAAAATTATTAAAAATTTATTATACAAAAATAAAAAATAAAATCTCAAAAAATGTAAATAACTAAGTTAGTAAATAGTAAATCTTGATAATCATGAAATGCACATCTAAATATGATCATCATTTCATATTAGACTATTATGAAACATAATTATCATTTTCCGTTTCAGCGATCATCAATGTAAACTTGTAAATCTAAAAGTAAATTACTAAATTATATCCATCATTTGACATTAGGCAATGTTGGACATCTAAATTCATCATTTGGCAATGAGAATTAATATTATGCAAGGTACATCTAATTGAAATTAATCATTTGACAATTGAAATTACACAATGCACATCGAAAATAAATTCATCATATGACAATGACATTATGCTGAAGTCTAAAATACCCTTAGAATACTAAACTAAAAGTAAACATACAAAGCAATGAAATACTAGTAAATTTCTCAAAAAGTACTAAATAATAAATCGCAGCTCCAATTTGGTGACTCCAAGTCACAAAATGAAAATTGCAACTCCAATCTGACAGCTCCAAGTCACAAAATGAAAATCGTAGCTCCAAATGTCTCAGGCCCCAGTCGATGGTAAATCCGAATCACAGCAAATTGCAAATGGAAAATGTCGAGTAGCAGCAGTAGGAAAATGTCGAATGACAAGGTAAACTGTTGGGCGACAATAGAAGGAAAATGTCAAACGGTAAGGTAAAATCGTAGGGTTAATGAGAAATGAATGAGAAATGTGAATGATTATGTTTTAAAGTTTAAATTTATCCTTTAGTTTTTATTTTAATTTTTTTTAATTATATTAATATTTGTAATATTTTGTGTTTTTAATTGTTATTAGCAACAAAATTTTGGGGGACGCTATTCGTCGCCACGAAAAAGTCCCCCCAGAGTTTCCCTAAAAAAGGGGGTGTGGGGAAATGTTTCCCCGTCCCAGGAGCGTGGGGGAGCAGGGAAGCGCGTCCCCCACCTTGGGGGGCGCATCCCCATGGAACACTGAGTTTTACAGAGATAGGAGGAATTTCTAACAAAATCACTACAAAGGGAAATTGAGCTTAATTGTTTCTGAAGTTTTGGGCACGGGGGCTAAAGTACCTCGAATTTGAGGTACTTTGGAGTTGGGTACTGAGATTGTGCTTAGTTTGGCAGGGATGTTTTGGTCGTTTTGGTAATGGGAGCGGGAGCGAGAGCCGCGACAGATCAAAAACATCTTCAAACATAGAACCCCAGGTAGGTACTCAATAGTAAATTTTTAAATTCTGTTTCAAAATTACACAGACACTAGTATATTCTGAGCGTAATGTTGGTTAAACGATGTTTAATTCCTAATTTAGGGCTTCACACACTAGTATAATTTAGGGCTTCACGCACAAGCAACACCACCATTGTGCAAATTTGGTTAGGTCACAAATTATACTTTATAACTTAGGAAAAGTAGATGAAATAAAATGGCACTCAATTTTGGGGGAAAAGAAAGACACCCACCTCGGAGAAAAAAAGAAAATCGTGGAGCTAGTGGAAGGTGGGGGCCACCCCATGAGGAAATACGCACACCTTTGGAGAGTACGATTTGGAGGGAAAAGGAGGGAGAAGGGGGATTAGTTGGGTGGATCCCACAAGGAGGGAAATGAGGCTGAAATTATAAATAGAAGGGAGAGCACTCATTTTGGGGACTTTTGCTCATTTGACATCTAAACCATTGTTTGCTCAAGCTGTTCACGCTGTTTAACTGGGTCATTAAAGTGTTGTTCATCACACGAGATCTCCAAGCAGAAATCTCACCCTACCTTTGGTGGACTACGAGTGCCATCCTTAGGGGGATTCATCTTGCATTTTAGAGGGCTGTGCCAGGAGGTATGTTTTGGACGAGTTTCTGGGCAGACTGGGCGCAATAGCAAAATTCACACTTGTTGGAGCTATGACAAGTTAGATCTTTTTCTTGGTTTTTGATGGGAGTCATTGCCCACATTTTGTAGCTGGATTGGGGTATTTTCAGAGCCAACTCTTGTGGAAATTCGATAGAGGTAACACTTGCTACCTAGGGCCTACGTAGGCTTGCGCAGAGGGCATTTTGGGCAAATTCGTGTGAGCTGGGGGCTAGTAGTTTGGAGTTGGAAATTTTCAGGGTTGATTGGAGGGGTTTTGCTGGAATTTTTACAGTGGATTGAGGGTCATTTGCAACTATCCTTTAGCAGTGTGTATCGCTGGTGTCACTGGGCATCTCGCACTTTGGTGGGTTTTCTGGTGGTTAGTCGGGTGTCCAAATCCTTTCTGGGTTTTGTGGAGCAGCATGAGAAAAGGTACCAATTGTAGTTTTGGCCCTTTTGGAGTAGTATTGTGGCTTGTACAACAGATTACCTCCAACAACAACACCTAGTTTTGCCATGGCAGCGGAAAAGCTAAATTGGGGGCTGAGTTCTTAGTGTGGGAACAGTAGTTTTGAGACCTGGGCGTGGGCTAGCTTGTTGTGGCGAGCCCAGGTTCCACTTCATACTCATTGTACTCTCTTTCTCTTAGAATATAATGGAGTTGTTGTTCTGGGTCAAATTTTCTAGCATCTAGTATTAAAATGTAATGTGCAACGAATTTTTGGTTATTTCCTTTGTGAATGCTATGTTTGCACTGTAAATTTCTATTTAAAATATTACATCATAATTTTATTTGAGTCATGATGTAATGTATTTTTCAAAAAGAAAGAAAAGAAAAAATTATTGTAAAAGGAAATTTATTTATAAGCATGGGTTTCATGCTTCATTTATTTGATTTGTAGGTCAAAGCAACCATTGTGTGCTTCTAGGGTTTATGTCAAGAGTCATAGCCCTTGTCATTATGATCTAGGCCCTTCTTGGGCTTTGTATGTCAAGAAATAAAATTTATTTTGATGTAATTTGGTCATATAACCCTCCTCCACCAAATCGGCCTGCCCTCCAATCAAGTCAACCTCATTGAAGGAATTCAACCTCTTAGAATGACTATAAAAGCAATGCTACTCGACCTCATTTGGTATCCAATCAAGCAAGTTTCGATCTACAGTTGCAAGGGGAAGAAAAAAGAGTGAAATACCTAGAAAAGAAGGAAAAACCCTAGTGAAGAAGAAGGAGACACTTGTCAAGCAAAAAGAAGTCGAAATTCTCTCTTTTCTACCACATGTGTGAGTTTCTTGATTGCTGCAAGAGGGCCGAAGTTGCAGATCTGCAGTAGGGCCGAAATTCTGAAGCAGGAGGGCCGAAATCTAAGTTGTTGCAGGATTTAAGCAGTGTGACTAAAGTTGACTATTGAAGTTTGACTAATCATCTTAGGAGGTTGACTTGGTGGATTGGAGGAGGTCTTTTGGTCTTGTCAAAGGTATTGGTTATCTCATTTGATTTGATTCTAAAAGAAGAGAAGATAAGTTTTTGGGTTTTCCCCTAATAGAGGGGTTTTAGCCCTAGCTGAAAGCCTATATATGCTATCTTTGTTGATTTTCATGTTTTTTGTAGTTGCTTGATGATAAGAAGATAAAAGAAGATATAAAAGAAGCAAATAAGAATTCAAAGATAATCACAAGTAACTATCAAGATAAGAAAATTTTTCTGCCTTTTTTATTTTTCAACATGGTATCAGAGCTAAGGCGAAGAAGAAGGAAAAAAGCAGCTGGTAGATCAACAAGCTCTTATCATCTTAAGAGAAGTCAAAAGGAGAAAATAAGTGCATTTAGTAGAAGGAAGGAAGTCTTGGAAGGTAATTGAAGGATACAAAGATATCCAGTTTTCGTCAAGTAAGTATACCTATGGCCTCATCAATGATATTTGAGAACAAGCTTCAGGGAGCATCTAACTATAGAGCATCGAAGACAAGGATGGACCTCATCCTTGCAAAGAATAAGGTATTGGATTTTGTACTAGGAAAAGTCAAGGAACCCTAAGATGATGTTGGAAAGGAGAAATACAAGGAAACAAATATTCTTGCCATGAACTTAATTGTTGATGGAGTCAAGGACAACTTGATTTCTTATCTACTCTAGGTTCTTCAATAAAGATTTATGATGCGCTTTCAAAGCTAAGTTGCAAGAAACGTGGGTCTAGGGCCAGTTTCTGCAAAAAAAACGAAACGAAAACGCTGAAACGCGTACTGTATGACCAAGAAACACGTTTCAGGTTGTACTGGTACGTTTCCCATATGGGAAACGTTGCCACTATGGCCGGAAACACGTTTCTCGGCCGTACGACCTCATTTCCTTCCCAAATTGCGATTTAACTTGATTTTTTATTTTATTTTTTTATTTTTCTCGGTTTTCGTGCCATGTAATATTATTTTAATTATTCTATTTGTCTCTTGGATGCTTCTAGATGGCTTTCTAAACTTATAAAAAGGTGATTCGCCTCATTCTCCCATCACACGAATTGAGCAAGTCATTTCACTTGGAGAAGAGCGATTTTGGCGAGGAGAAAGGAGGAAGAGAGTAGTGCTTTAGCTTGGGTGCTTTCACCAGTGAGAAAAGGAGATTTCAGTAGCAAGAGAAAGAGATTTGAAAAGCATATTTGGAGTGCGAAGTTTCCAGCTACGACATTCTTGGTTTTTGGCTTAGGTACAACCATATTTCTCTTGCTTTTTCTAGCATTTTGGGGTAGCTTCAGCTACAGAAAATTAATTTGGGTAAGAAGCATTCAATTTCTTGGTTTTTTCCCATTGTTTCGTCTATTTTTCGAGGGTTTATGCTACCAAAATTATAAAAAACGTTTTTTTATTTATAGATTTGTTTTTAAAATATTTTTTGCAGCAATGGCTTCTTCCATCGAAGGTTCAAGTGCAAACCCCAAGGCCAACCCAAGGGTTGAATATTATCCTCTTTGGAGGCATGTTGAGAAGCTGCAAAGATGTGGAGGTGGTGGCTCATGGGAATGGCGTTGTACTCTTTGCAATAATTCTTATAAGGGCTCTTACCCGAGAGTGAAGGTACATCTTTTGCATGGAGGAGGATTGGAGATTGCAGGTTGCATGAAAACATCAAACCCTGTGGCAAGGAGGGAATATCAAAGAGAGCAAGATCACGCTGATGCAATTAAAAGAAAGCATGATGATCTTAGTCAAGCTAAAAATCCAGCAAACATTGAGCCAAGGATTGTAGTTGAAGCAAGGAAGAGGAGATGCACTCAACAACCAGAACAACCACCATCCAGAGGGGCATTCGGTACAGTTCAAGATAGCATAATTGCTAAACTGGTGAATGTGCAAGGAAGAGAAGAAGCTGATTCCAGAGTGGCTCGGTGCATCTATGCATGTGGTCCCCCATTCAATGTTGTTCGCTCTCCTTACTGGCAAGATATGATAAGGGCAATTAACAAATCTCCTCAAGGGTACAAGGGGCCCAACTATGAAAAAGTTAGAACTCAGCTTCTAAAAAATGAGAAGGATCTTGTGGAGGATGTGTTATCACCAATTCGTTCTTCTTGGAGTAGCTCTGGGGTTACCATAGTCTCAGATGGATGGAAAGATACAAGGCGTAAACCATTGATAAATATCATTGCCACTTCACCAAAAGAAGCAATGTTTCTAAAGGCAGAAGACTGCTCGGGAGAGGTAAAAGATGCACAATTCATTGCTGATGTTATTATCAAATCTATTGAACAAGTCGGTCCTAACAGGGTGGTGCAAGTTATCACGGATAATGCACTAGTATACAAAGCTGCAGGTTTGATTATTGAGGGGAGGTATGACCACATCTTTTGGACACCCTGCATTTTCCACAATCTGAATCTGATCTTAGAGGAGATCGACAATAAAGTTCCACGGATAAAGGAACTCGCAGGGGAAGCAAGGGAAATTGTTAAATTCATCGACAACCACCACCAGTCTCAAGCAATATTTCGAGAGTACTCCAAATTGGAGTTGTTAAAAGTTGCTGAGACAAGATATGTCTCAAACTTCATAATGTTGCGCCGCCTTGTTGAGGTCAAGCAAGCATTAGTGTCTATGGTGGTGAGTCAGCTTTGGGTTGAGTGGAGACAGTTAGATTCAGAGCGGGGATCTACGGTGTGTAGATTGTGCCTTGATGAGGATTGGTGGAGCAAGATAGATTTCTTGCTAATGTTCACAACCCCTGCATTTGAGCTTCTTCGGAATGCTGACACGGACCAACCTTTCTTAGGAGAGGTATATGATGGCATGGATTCCATGGTTGAGAAAACTATGGAAATCATTTCACAGGAGTCTTCACTGCTTTTGTTTGTAGATGGTCATTCTGCCGAATTAATCAAGAAAATAATTGTTGATAGGTGGAACAATTTCAACACTCCATTGCATATCTTAGCACATGCCTTGAACCCAAAATTTTATGATGAGGAACTTATTGCTCAAAGCAATGGGAAGAGGAAGGCACCCCATAAGGATAGAGAGGTGGCTAATGAGGTGAAAAAAGCCATTATGAGAATTTTTCCAGCTCATCTACATAGGGAGGTGAAGGAAGAATTTTCCAGTTTTGCTGCAGGAATAGATGATTATTCAAATATATCATCTTTGGAGAAGAAAAGCATCATGAATCCAGTTAGGTGGTGGATTTGTCATGGAGCAAATGGTGTACATTTGTAAAACCTTACCATTCGCCTCCTTTCACAAGTGGCAAGCTCTTCATCAACAGAAAGGAATTGGAGCACCTATGGTTTATTCATTCTGTGAAGCGCAACAGGTTGGGTTCACAGAAGACGGAGGATCTTGTTTATGTGCACTCCAACCTTCGCCTTGCATCTCGTAGGGGTCCAAAATATGGCAATGGTCCTTCTAAGGAATGGGATGTGGATCCAGAAAATCTTGATTTGGATCTCTCTCTTGTTGCATTGAATATTGAGGACTAAGATCATAGAAGTGGAATTGGCCAAACATCTTCTTCAGCTACACCATCCACTGCTGAGCATGCTTTTGCTGCTATATTTGATGAGGATTCTGATAATGAGTATTAGTCTTTTGATTTTATTGTACGTGCAGCCTCATATATATAATAAAGGTTGATTTTGAGATTTTGATATATAATAAAGGCTAGTTTTGGATATTCCGATATTGCTTTTTTCATTATGTGGTTGTTATCAATGATCATTCATGAGTAAATGTGTTGTAACTTATAAATTTGTAATAGTTTATGCTTTGAATTTATGATTTATCACGTATGTTTTAAACTTTTATGATTTCACATAATATTTCTTAAAGGTCCTAAATTCTAATATAAATTTAAATTATATATATATATATACCCATTTCCAAAATTTGGGGAGGTCGCGTTTCGTATCGCTTCCCGTTTCGAAAACTCATTTCTGTTTCCCCGTTTCGTGCAACTTACTCTCAAAGTTGTTCACAATCAAGAATATTGGGCAAGGAGCAAGTCTGAAGAATGAACTTCGAACAGTTAAGATGACAAAGGATGATACAATGTCTTCCTACTTTGTAAGAATTGCTTGTATAAAGGATGAAATTCAAGCAATTGATGAGATAGTCTCCAAAAGAAAACTTGTAATTGCTGCTCTCCTAGGACCACCCAAATCATGGAATGCCTTTGCAGTTAGAATTAGTAGTTGAAAAACTCTCCATCATTCGAAGAAATGTGGTTTGCATGCATACAAGAAGAAGCTTGTCTCTCCTTGGTAGAACATAAACAAGAAAATGAAGAGAATGATGCAAATGCGTACTTTGCTCATGTTAAGAAGAAATGAGGGAATAAGAATTTTAAGGGGCCAAAGAAGAAGATTGATCTATCTAAAATAGAATGTTATCATTGTCATAAGATGGGACACTAAGAATCAATGTCTAGAAAATCCTAAGAACAAGAAGAGAGAAAGGGACCAAGCTAATGTTGCTATTGATGATAATCCTCGAAAGAAGTCTAAAAATGAGGACCCCGAAGTCAAAGACTTATTCTATTAAGTCTCATGTATCCTTCTCTTATAGCATAGGCTATTGTTTTGATTTTTAGAAAATTTCTCCTGATGTTTGTCTCAATCTTTTGACTTCTAGGGTTTGTAGATTTAATATGTTTTGTTCTTGAGTTGTTTTGATAAAAAGGAATCCCTCATAAATTTAGGTTGATGTATGATCAAGAGGGAGCTTCCCCACCTTTTTCACTAAAGATAAGTATCCTATTATTTATTTCTTTTCATTATTGATTCCCTCTATTTGTTTAAATTTCATTTGTGCTTCTTTATAATCCTCTCTCTTGTGTTTTTCTTGGAAGGGAAGTTTGCAAGAATACTCTAAAGTCAAGAGGGATCTTGCAATAGGGATTATAGCTAATTTAAGAGGGAGTCTCCAATGAGAAGAAAGAAGCTTTGTTGTAGAGGGAGCCCTTCATTAGGAAACCCTACAAGGTTTGTAAGAGAAGCAACACAAGGTATGTTTTAAACTACAAAGATTTGCTACAAATATTCTTCATATAAGAATGTACGATCATTTTAAAGTTTGCTTTATATTACTAACTCTCATGTTAGGATTTTGAATCATAAAGATTCTTATTTGTTAGGGTGATTGATCTTTAAATTAAATCAACCCTTATTGCACTATCTATCTTTTGTTCACTTAGATAAAACCATAACCTCTTGATGTTTAGGGTTTGTTGATGTTATGATGAAACCCTAGCCTCTTAGGGTTTGTTGTTGGTATCTAGATCATATGATAAAACCCTAACTCTTTAGGGTTTGGTGAATTAAGGTTTATATCAAAACCCTAGATGAATATGTTTTCGTATGTTTGAAATCCTAACTTGGTTGTTATATTAAAGTTTTGATAATTGTATCTAGGGTTTACAATGAAACTTGAGTAGAGATTCCAAAAACCCTAGATTTAAAATGCTTTCGCTATGATTGGAATGCTAACTTGATTTATTTGTTAATATCTAAGGTTTAGTTTTGTTGATGGTATCTAGGGTTTGTAACAAAACCCTAGCAAAAGTTTGTTGTAAGTCTAAAGCATGAAATTGTAACCTTAGTCGATTGCTTTTCTTTTGATTGATATCCTATCTAGGTTTAGAATTTGATATTTAGAGTTGAAGTTCTTACTCAAGTTTTTGATAACCCTAGATGCTCTCTCTATGATAATATGTTAACCCTAGTTTGACATTTCATGCTTCTATATATTTGTTGATAAAGATTTTCAAGTACGTAGTCTTCAAGATGTTGAAGATGCTTACCTACCTCATACTTGACGATGACTTGATAATGAAGTTGAACAAAATGAAAATAGGGAGCTGTAAGAATTGTGATGGAATTGAAGTATACATTGATGATTAATAGATGACCTTGTTACTGTATGAAGATAAAAGGGATGATGTTTTGAAAGGTTGAAGTCCTCCGATGATATGATATTACAAAAGAAAGAGTTTGTGTGGTTGAATTTGTCCCCTAAGGAAGGAATATATCTCCCTAGTTGAGAGGGATGGCATATTGTGACAACTATAGTAAAGACCTTGAAGAAAGAGTAAGACCAGAGAAAGGCTAAAACACTACAGGTAGATTGATGAAGCTGTGAACAAGAATTCACTGTTTTGAATAAGTGTCGAGGATGAGTTTGGTGTTGCTGAAAAACACTGAGAAAGAAGTTTCCATAGAAATGTGTTTGGATATTGTGTTGACCTAAGCAACATCATAATAGTTGAAGACCCCGAAGATTGTGCTAGCATACAAGAACATATACATTGGAAGTTTGAATGTTGGTTTGGGTCGTGAAGCTACAGTATGTGCCAACATATGATCAAGTAGCTGATGTGTTAACAAAATTTCTTCCAACAAGAAATTAGTTTGTTTTATGAACATGCTCATATTGGTGGATATTTCTATTTTGGTTGAAAGGGAAAGATGAAGTACTATAAAACTACCTGTATGATGGTACTTGGGAGGACATTGTGGCCTGATTAATATTGAGATCTTAGTTAATGTCTAGATCCTAGAGGGAGTGTATCATGTGGAGCTCCAGTTTAGTGTTGATACTTGAATCCCTGTAAGGGTTGGTGTCAAGGCATGGAGGCCTAGATGGTATCTATATCCTATTGGATGGATACCAGGGCTGTAGCCTGATGGTCCCTATAGTGGCAATTGCCTAGATGACACCTTAGTCCCTGTTGGGAGGATACCTTGGCAGTGAGGGTATCCAAAGCGTTATGTATGCTGTTGTTCTCTTCTTAAAGAACATTTCAAATTGAGGTCAACCTTGTAGCGATTGAACACTTGTGAATATCTCCCTAGTTAAGAGGGAGTGTTGAGAAATTTAACTAGTATTGGTCTTCATAATTGTATTAGAGTCATAATGTGATGTATTTGTCAAAAAGAAAGAAAAGAAATATTTATTGTAAAAGGAAATTTATTTATAAGCATGAGTTTCATGCTTCATTTATTTTATTTCTAGGTCAAAGCACCCATTGTGTGCTTCTAGGGTTTATGTCAAGAGTGTAGTCCTTGTCATTATGATCTAGACCGTTCTTAGGCTTTTTAAGTCAAGAAAGAAAGTTTATTTTGATGTAATTTGGTCATATAACCCTCCTCCACGAAGTTGGTCTGCCCTCCAGTCAAGTTGGCCTCATTGAAGGAATTCAACCTTACAGAATGACTGTAAAGCAGTGCTACTCGACCTCATTTGGAGTCCAATGAAGCAAGTTTCGATCTGCAGTTATAGGAGGAAGAAAGAAGAACGAAATCCTTAGAAAAGAAGGAGAAAACCCTAGCGAAAAAAGAGACACTTGTGAAGCAAAAAGAAGCGGAAATTCTCTCTTTTTTGTCACACGTGCAAGTTTCTGGATTATTGTAGGAGGGACGAAGTTGCAGGTCTGCAGTGGGGCCGAAATTCAAAAGTAGGAGGGGCGAAATCTGAGTTGTTCCATGATTTAAGCAGTTTGACTAAAGTTGACTATTGAAGTTTGACTAATCATCTTCGGAGGCTAACTTGGTGGATTGTAGGTCTTTTGGTCTCGTCAAAGGTCTTGGTTATCTCATTTGACTTGATTCTAAAAGAAGAGAAGAGAATTTTTTGGGTTTTCCCCTAGTAGAGGGGTTTTAGCCCTGACTAGGAACCTATGTCTGGTGTCTTTGTTGATTTTCATGTTTTCGGTAGTTGCTTGATGATAGGAAGATAAATGAAGATATAAATGAAGCAAATAAGAATTCAGAGATAATCACAAATAACTATCAAGATAAGAAAATATTTCTGCCTTTTTGATTTTCTAACAATGTTGCCCCTGGAGGTTGATGCAACTAAAAGAAAGTAAAAAGCATATTATGGCCACAAGAAATAGACAAGAAAAGTAATATTATAAAATCCAAAAGATGGTCGGGACATTAAATATAGCATGTGGGCAAAACCCAAACATGAGGAGCTCTACCCATTTTTATGGCCATCACCCTCGTTCCTAGGGCCCATGAATGCCCCCACATCATTAAGGAACTCATGCACGTCTCGACACTTAGTGGGCGATGAATTGCCCCACCTTAAGGGGGTAATAATTGCTTTACATCATTCACAACATGCTCTCATTTCCTGGAGCCTTGAGTAGTAATACAAAGAAAAATCAAGAAAAGGAAAAAGGCAAATAAATAGGGGTGGAAAAACAAAGGTTGGGGCAACTCATATATCCACAATTTCTCTGTCGTACATTTAGGTACCTAATATGTGGGCATCCCTCATCATTGCTATCCTTTTTCCCATGACATTAGGCCTTGAGATCCCTGTGTCCCCAACCATTTCATCATCATTCAAATGCCACCTATTAATTGCAAGATGTACCTGGGACTTGTATTTCCCTTTAGGGGTTGGGAACACCTAATAGGGTTGTCTATTAACCACTCCTACCTAGGGAGTAACATTATTATGAGATTTAAAGCCCTAAATTTGGAAGAGAAGCCCCATATGAAGTCTTAATGTGCCCTTGATCAACAACTTGGTTCACTTAGATGCAACAATGAATTATTGCACTTGATGGTGAAGATGCAACACTGGACATTATATGTGATTAGCAGGTGGTTTCGTCATGGGCTGGGCAACTTAACTGGGGCCTAAGTTCACTAGAGGAGCATATGACACCCTTTGGGTGAAGCGTTGAGAGCCATGGGACTCTTGTACTTGTAGAGCATCATTACTCCACTCCATGGGCACCTAAAACACCACTATAGTCTGCACCTTGCCCCACATTGTTCATGAGATGATGCACTTGGCCCAACATGCCCCAACCGACTTAGTAGTGTACATGTGGTTTGGCAGCTAATCTGAGGCCCAGATGAGGTTTGTCTCACTCTTTGAGACATGGGAGGGATAACACCATTCTTCGAGCCCTCAACATTGGATTAGGTATAGGCTATTCTACCACCAGAAGACCCATGAGCCCATTTTGTGCCCCAAACACAACTTTGGGGTCCACTTGATCATTTGCATGGATGTCTAGGGTCCAACCCCTAGTCGATGATTTATGGAGCCCTCTTGACTCACTTTGGCACAAAGAGAGCTCAACTCATTGCTCCAAGAGGTCCATGCAATGTTGACTTTAGCATTTCGTCTCTCTTGTGTGTTTATCTTTATAATTTTTCATTGGCCATGTGGTTGGCTTGTAACCACAATTAGTTTTTCCCTCCATTTGACAACTAAGAGGGGCTTCTATGCTAAACTTAGACTTGATAGATCATAAATAAATAGATGAGAGCTCATTTGAGCTAATCATCATCATCACTCTTGGGTTCGATCTCTTGAGAAGAACTCACACTTGTTTCTTTGGCTATTGGAGAATCTTTTGGATGCATTTTGATATTTGGAGCTAGTTCGATTTTGTATGTGGAGCGATTTCTTAGATGATGGATGGATATATTGCATGTCAACTTGTAAGAGCTTTATGTTGATTGAATTTTTCTCTTGATTTTGTTTAATGTATGGAATTGCTGCCTCTAGAATGTGCTAATTATGCCCTAATTATTGAAAATTATTTCTTGGGAAGGCTTTTTAGTTGATTATTGCATATGTTATTCTTAAATTTAGAATGACATGGAGTGTTCTATGCTTAATGCAAATTTACTTCAATCTTTCTTAGGCCAGATTCAAATTAGCAATCACATAAACATGAAAGTAAAATGCTGATAGAACACAATAAAAGATCAACAGAAGACAAGCCAATAATATAGATCAGATTTTACAATTCTTCTGTCCAACAAAGATATAGGATAGTGTGCGTTACGACAGTCAACAAGATGCTTCAGTCAACAAAGTCTTTCTTAGATCAGCCAACCCCCAAGTGTCACACACACATCCATCAAAGATAGCTCAACAAAAGTCAACACTAGTCAACCAAAAGTCAATGCAGGACAATCAACATAAAGTCAAAGCTGCAGATTTAGGGCTTCGTCAAACTGCTCCTTTTTCCTTGATTTTTGTGCCCAGCTATACGACCTCCAAAAATCGAATTTTCAGCAAAGTTTGGAGGTCAAACGGTCAAGGGTTGACCACGATCAACACTAGTCAACGCTCAACAAAACAACCCTAAACAGATTCGTAGATTTTCCCTAGCTTCAGCTCCACACGTGTGAAGGAAAGAGGCTTCCAAAGGCTATCGAAACAATAAGATCACAATGAGAGAATGTGTGAAGAGTTGATGATCAAATGACCTCCAAGTCTCTCCAATTTATATCCATCAGTGAGGGTGTGTGACATCTATTAAGCTTGTGAGCCTACATTACAAATTTGGCCGACCTTGCACATGTGTGGAAAATAAAATCAAAATATATGTTCTGCTCATCCAAACAAGATGATCTTTAGGTCAATCTTGCACCTCTCTGAAAGAGGAATCCAACAAAAATATGATCATCATCATATGAGTAGTGCAACATGGAGTTTGGACCTAGTTGCCCAAAATTAACACTCCCTCTCAACTAGGGAGAACTCCATCTGTCCAGCTGTGCCATCTAGAGATCAGTGCCATCGTGTACCATCATATAGCATCGTGCGTCATCCTGCTGTAACTTGCTTTGCTGGCTCTTCTTCTCAAATCGTACAAAAGGTGAGTCACAAAGACATCACGCTTAGCTGGCTCGAAGTCAGCTTAAAGGTTAAAACCTCTCTTGGACTCAAAAAGAGTCTCATACTATCCCGAAGTTAGTTTACTGACCCGAAGTCAGTTTAGGGGTAAGAACCTGATCATACTTGATCCTGGATCAAGGTGTTGGACACGTGCCATCCTAGACATAAAGAATACGACAATCACCGATGCGTCCATCGGTCTTGCTATTGGTGTTTATCCACATTTCTCACCTCATTGGCCAAATGAGAGGTACTTCCCATGAGTTTGAAACTCCATGGGTAGGATGCATGCGGGGCATAGGTCAAAGAGAGGTGAACCAACTCAATATCATAATGGTGGGATAGAAGCACAAGGTTCGACAAGCCTAGCCCCGTGTGTACTTAGAGCTCCAAGAAGCTATCCCCAAGCCCCCTAGAGCTCTCAGAGCTCATAGTCCAACTCAACTAGGACCCTCAGAATAGGGTCTTTCCACGATTCCAAGCTTCTCACGGAAAGTTAGGAACTTGACCTTCCCTACGGTCTTCGTGAGAATATCCATGACTTGCTCATTAGTTCCTATATGATCGAGCCTTACGGTGCCTCGTTGTACCATATCCCGGATAAAGTGGTATCTAATATCAATATGCTTGGATCGATCATGGAACACGAGATTCTCAGAAAGACGAATTCCACTTTGGTTATCACAAAGGATAATGGTGGTATCTAGCACATGCCCAAACAACTCACTGGAGAGCATTTGCAACTAAACAACTTCACAGCAGGCCATACTCACTGCAATGTATTTGGCCTCAGCGGTGCTCAAAGCCACCTAATTCTGCTTCCTGCTCATCCAAGATATCGAAGCAGAACCCAAGGTGAAGCAACATCCAAATGTGCTCTTGCGATCCACCACATTGCCAACCCAATTGGCATCAGTATATCCATGGAATCTCAAACACTCGGCAGTGTATCTCAGCCCATGGTTGATTGTGCCCCGAAGATATCTCAATAGATTCTTGGCACCAATCCGGTGAATGTGATGAGGATCAACCATATGTTGACTCAAAGTGTTCACGGAAAAACATAAGTCCGGACGGGAGTTCACTAGGAACATCAGGGTCCCCACGAGTTCTTGATACTCAGTGGGATTTGCCAGCACAGGCCCAACAACGTTTCCACACAACTTTGTAAAGTTGAGTTCCATTGGTGTCGACACAGACTTACAGTCCACCATACCAAATCTCTCCAGCAGCTTCACGACATGTTTTCCTTGAGAAAGGAAAATCTCGCCTGGCCTCTGCCAGTCCTCCAAGCCTAGGAAATAATGCATCAGTCCTAGGTCTTTCATCTCAAATTCAGAAGTTAGCTCCCTCTTACACTGATGGATGAGAGGGTTAGTGCTTGTCAGGAAGAGATCGTCCACATAGAGAACTAGAATGAGAGGCCTTTCTCTATCAACCTTAAAATAAAGGTTTGGATCAACATTACTTTGAGTGAAGCCCAACTTCATCAAGTAGCTATCTATCCTCTCATACCAAGCCCTGGGGGCTTGCTTCAACTTGTAGAGGGATTTCTTCAACCTACATACATAGGTGTCGCTATCTCGGACTTCTAACCCAGAGGTTGCTCCACATACACCTCTTCCTTATAGAGCCATGCAGAAAAGCGGTCTTCACATCCATCTGATGGAGACTCCATCCTTGCGTTGCAACAAGCGCAATGATAGATCGGATGGTGGTATAGCGGGCCACAGGGGCAAATATATCATCATAATCTATACCTTCTTTTTGAGAGAAACCTCGGGCAACAAATTTTGCCTTGTACTTTTCAACACTACCATCAAATCCATGCTTGATCTTATAGAGCCATTCGAGGTGACAACAAATTTGTCCTTCGGTCTCGGGACAACTTCCCAGACGTCAGTTTTCATAATGGACTCATATTCTTCATGCATAGCATACTTCCAAACTTGATGCTTTACGACTTCTTCAAATGATCCAAGCTTAGATTATACTATTGTACTCATGCTTTTATGGAGTGTCCCCCTTCCGGCAAAATGTCTCTCGACATTTGCGAGAGTATCCCTGAGCCATGAGGGTCTTCTCTTATTTGAAGGAGGTGGATCAATAGGATCCATTGGTCCTTCAACATCGAGCATCGGTTCATCCTTCGACTCTTCCTACTTCCTTGCTTCTTCATCTTCTTTGTCTTCCTTGGAGCTAGGAAGATTTCTCACTTTCTTGAGGGCACCATCTTCATCGAAGGTGACATCATGGCATATCTCCACTTCTCTTTGACTAGGCACATAGATTCTATACGTGTTCGAAGTTTCACTGTAGCCCACAAACGTTCCCTTCTTTCCAGAAGCATCCAACTTGCTTCTCTTTTCTTTCGACACATGAAAGTAAACAGGACAACCAAAAACTCTAAAATGAGAAAGATCAGGTTTCTTACCAGAGAAGACTTCTTCAGGAGTTTTGGAGTCCAGAGCGGAAAGCTTCTCCGCATAGAAACTTCAGAAGACCTTGGTCACATAGCATGGCGCGGGCGGCTTCCACAATGGTCCTGTTCTTTCTTTCATTAACACCATTTTTCTTAGGAGTATACGCAGTTGTGGTCTCCCTCTTAATGCCAGCTTCTCTGCGAAATTCATTGAATTCATTTGACTCATACTTCGTCCCATTGTCAGTCCTCAAAACTTTGATTCCTTTCTTGGTTTGATTTTCCACTAAGGCCTTGAAGGTACGAAACCATTTGAATGCTTGGTCCTTCTTCTTCAAGAAATATATCTAGGTCTTGCGGGAGAAGTCATTTGTAAAAGTCATGTAATAGGAACATCCTCCCAAGGATGTCACGGGAAGCATACTATATAAATAAGAATGTATCATCTGCAAGATATCAGTTGTCTTTGTGACACTTGAGGGGAATGGTCCCCTTGTATGCTTCCCTTCGACACAACCTTGACATATATCTTCATGATCATCTCTAAATTCGGGCATCCCTGTCACCACCTTCCTTGCTTCGGGTAGGGCTTTGTAATGAAGATGTGTAAACCTCCGGTGCCATAACTCTGTTTGACGAGTTGTATCACATGACAAAGCCCCCAATGGACTTCCTCCAACCTGGTAGAGTGCATCAATTCTAAAAACAATAGTAAGAGCTTCCTTGAAGTTCTTCTTCCAGATGTGTACCTTTCCATCAACGAATGCCACCTTGAGCCCTTTGTCTTCCATTGTCGAAATAAACACAAGGTTCTTCTTCAAATCAGGTACGTACAACACATCTTGTAAAAAGAGGACTTGACCTTGAGATAAATGAAGGGTCACAGTCCCTGTCCTTTTCACGGGATAGGTGGCATTATCTCCAAGGATAATTTCTAGATTAGTATACTTCTCAATCAAATCAGAGAGGGCTTCTTTATAACCAGTGAGGTGCCTTGAAGCACCACTATCAATCAACCAGACATCCAGGGTGTCGGGAGGAGATGCAACAGAGAGTGCAGATAGAAGAATAAATTCATTTCTCTTATTATCAACAACATTAGACTCATCGTACCTGGAATTTCTTGACCTCTTGAAAGGTTGCTCATTTCCACTACGATCAGAGGGAGCCTTCCTTTTTTTTTGAACCTGTTGTTCCTTTGATTGTCATTCCCCTTGGAATTGTTGTTGTCATCATCCTTGGGAGAGTCCCTTCTATTAGGGCACTCTCTTGCATAGTGACCAAACTTGTTACAAGTGTAACATCTTCCCTTCCTTCCTTTGGGCCCCACTCTTTCGTGGTTTTGATTTGTCGGACCACAATTGTTCCTTTTCTTTGCATGAGTGGTGAAGGCAGTAGGTTCATCTCCATTTCCGTTAAAGGGATGATCTCTCTCCATCATTCTTGTCTCCTCTTGAGTGCATCTCGTCAATGTTTCATCAAAATCAGGAATCACATTATTATTATGAATAGTGGTATTGAATACATACCAATCACGAGGGAGACCTCCAAGCGCAATGAGAACCATCTATCGATCATCTATTTCTTTTCCAATAGCTAGAAGATTGTTCCTGATTTCAGTGAGCCTCATAAAATAGGATTGAATGGATTCATCCTTGCCCTTCTTGATCTTCTTTAGTTGATTCTTGAAGAAAAGAACTTGATTAGCATTGCTAGCCCTGAACATGCTAACCAACTTATCATACATCTCTTTAGGTGTGCTCAGCTCAGAAATGTAAACAACCAAGTGCTTATGAATAGAATCCCGGATAATCATCTTTGCTTTGATTTCCCCTTTTCTATACTTCATCTTTGTGGTAGTAGGTGCATTTGATGGAGGCTCTTGAATCTTCCCCTGCACATAGTCCATGACATCTTGATCTTCTAATGCCAAATCCAAGGACATCTTCCATGCATGATAATCAGACTTATCATGCAATTTATCATCAGACTTGAAACCCTTATAGGTTGAGGAGGCCATTGGTCCTTGATAGGATTTCTTCTTCAGTGATTGCTTCTCACACTAGCTTGGAATTTGTCTTCACCTCAGCTCTGAAACCATGTTAAATTTAGAATGACATGGAGTGTTCTATGCTTAATGCAAATTTACTTCAATCTTTCTTAGGCCCAATTCAAATTAGCAGTCACATAAACATGAAAGTAAAACGCTGATAGAGCACAATAATAGATCAACAGAAGACAAGCCAATAATACAGATCAGATTTTACAATTCTTCTTGTCCTGCGAAGATATAGGATAGTGTGCATTACGACAGTCAACAGGATGCTTAAGCCAGTAAAGTCTTTCTTATATCAGCCAACCCTCCAAGTGTCACACACCTAGCCCTCAAAGACGACTCAACAAAAGTCAACGTAGGTCAGTTAACAGAAAGTCAACGCTGTAGATTTAGGGCTTCGGTCATGTTATCGCTTGCTGCCTACACCTACCTACAGTTAGTGGGAAAAGCCTTCAACCCCACAGGTGTGGTTGGTGGCAAGGAACTCAGAGAAGGCGCTGTCACCTATTCCCAACTCTCTTCGTTTAAGCTATCTCCTAGGTTAGCTAAGGGGGGTGGTCCCTAAAGGAAAACTAAGTTAAAGATGTGAGATTTCTAGGAGAATTGATTAGAAGAAATTACTTATCAAAGATGACTCGATTCCAATATGTAAACAAGTATATAAGTATATGAGCAATATTCAATGATGTGTTCAAAATATAGACCAGTGCTTTAAAGTAAATGACAAATGCTTGCTCAAAAATGAAATTCAAGATATAATGACAATAATCCCACAAAGGAAGTGTTAGACCAAGATCACAATATACAATTAAATTTGCAACACCAAATTAGGGTATTTGCCAATGAAACGAGATATATTAATCATCCATAAGCATAATGATCATTAAAATGACAACATGCAATGAAGTTGTATGTAGAAGCAAATTTCCAAGTACCATAGAATTAAACTTGTTGCAAAATTTAAGGAATTAAAATGCTTGTATCCAAAGTGTTTCTTGAGATAATATTTGTATGTGAATCTTTAAACCATCAAGATAGCAAAAAATTTGGGAACTTTGCAAGTAAATGTGATGAAATAGTGCTCTTGGTTTATTTTATTAATTAGTTCTAAAGCAAGGTTACAATTGAACTCTAATCCTCAGACCTCACCCTCGTCCAAATATTTGGATCTCACAGTGAGGAGTTCATAGAGGTAGAGGGTCCCTAAAACGTCTATTCAACCAACTTAAGTTGGAGGTAAATTTTTAGAGATGCAAGTCTAGTATGAAAAGTGAAATGCCTAAATGATATGAAAGTGAGTTTGCAAGTGCTATGTAAAAGATGGAGATGATTCAATACAATAACTCAAGTTGCTATAAATTGAAAGTGATATGCTTCTTCACTTGTAGTATATTGTGAAACTTATCCAAATGAGAAATAGATAACAAAACATAAGTAAGTGATGGCAAATGAGATTGCAAATTAAGAAATTAAAGGACTATGCGATTTGTGTTACTTTCCAATTAGAGCATGCATATGTGATGTGAAAGAAAATGAAAATGTCAAAACCACTAAGTCAATCCATCTACAAATTCTCTCCTTTGAAATGGAGAGGTAGGGATGCCAATGGGTAAAACCCACGCTCCCACAACAAAAACAAATTTTTTTATTAATTTTACAAGAATGAAATGACCATGAGGCCTTTTTTAAACCAAGGAAAGTCTTTACAAATAAAAATTGAGACCATAGACTTTTCCTCGATGAGAATTTCTAAGAACTCAAAATAAATTCAGACTTTACAATAGGAGAAGAGAAGCTAAGCCTCTTCTATACCCACAACCAAAGAAGAGAGAGTTATCTTCCTCATTTGAAATTCAGCCCAAAGGTCCTGCAACAACTTGTTAGTAATTTCTTGTAGTTGTCCACTCAAGCTATCACAAGAAAAAATTCGAAAGAGGGCTACAAAAACAATCAAATATTAGATAGATAAAATTACAAACTATTGCACAACAATTTACAAAGGGCTAAGCTAAAGAGTTCGAGTAAACTCTCCTCTTTGCTTAGTCATCTTCAAGATCTTAGATAGCAAATGAAAGCAATGAAGTATAATGTTTTAAAAGATATTCAAATTTAGAAGTATTAGACTTGTATACAAGTTATGTCCCAAAACCCCTGCAAAACCACTTTGTAAGATAAGACTATGAAGGTTGAAAGAACAAATGAGAGCTCCTTTGAGAATGTATCAAGAGTGGGTTGTTCTCTCCAAAGACTTCCCCCAACACTTGATTTTTTGATCCCAACAAGATGTGCCCTCTACAAAACTTCAATCAAGAATTAGTTCCATATAGATCTAGCAATAAACAATGATAAGAAACTCTAGAGATTTATTTGAACCAACTAGAGCATTCTATACCTAGAGCATACTCCTAAATCAAATGTCAATGTAAGATAGTTCTACATTAACAAATCTGCAAGAGCATATGAAAACAAATTAGATCAAAGCATGAGTAAAAGGAATTATACCAATGATCAACAATTCATCACACTCCAAAAGGAGGAACACCTCATGAATGAAACTCTAAAGTCTTTATTGATATTTCTGAAAGTGTACAAAGCAGCAGCGCTTCCGCAAGCACAATAGCTAGTAAAAAATGATTACAATATGAGAGCCCATGGCTCCATTATATAGAAAGTTGGGAACAAATCCCAATGAAGAACCATATGCCAAGTGGTGAGAGGGAGGAGATCTCAAGGCAAATTCGAATTTGGTAAGTGGAGCTCCAATGCCAAGTGTAAAAATCAAATTCTGGCAAGTGGACATCATTTTCTTCTTCCCTTATGTGCCAAATTCGAATTTTATGATGGAATGACATGTGTATATGGTTGGTAACCCATGTGGGGACATTTTCCCACAAAAATCTCCACCAAATATTCTCCCAAATCCTCCCAAATATGCACTAACTTCACAAATTCGAATTTCCAAGTAAGCATCTCTCATTTAATGCCGGAAATTCAATTTTATTTGAGCACATTTCTTTTCCTTGATTTTAGTAGTCCATATCACCTTGGGACTTCACTTTAACTCTTCCATAATTTTCCACCTCATTTCCACCTCATTTAGCATGTGTGGATATTTATTTTTCTCCATTTATTTAATTTCTGGTTTAATTAATTGCCAGATTTCCCACTAAACTTAGGAAAAGTGGGTTTTGAGGGTTCAAAACACATTTTTAACCCCTCAAAGTGTGTCATAGTAGAAAGTTGAGCGTGAGAAGTGTAATTTTGATTACTCATACCCCATACAACTTCTCTAAACAACACTTATTACAATTCAATTATAATTTTTATTGCAATTTTGGACTTGCGGGAAATCTAAAAAATTAAAAATCACTACCTAGACCTAACCAAATTCCACGAAATTTTTTGTGTGATCTAGTATGGTAATATACATTGACTCTAGACACTAGGAGTCACCCAAGGCCTCACAATCAAGCCGTACTCCGGCTTTGGGGTAAAATTGAAGGAAAAAACTCAATTAATTATTAACTCCTAGTAGGAAGATGATAATTAACCAAGTAAAAAAAACCTCCCAGAGTAATACTCACTTGTTGGCAAGGTCCCAGGCTACCTAGGCCTGTTACAGACTCAATACTGACTCAAAACTCATCATTACTAGCATCACTTATTACAATTCCCCGTAGGGCGTGGAATCTGGGTACAAGAGAAAATGATAAGAAATAGAAGTAGAGTTTAAAAACTCTGTTGAACTGATGATATCTGATGGTACAAATGTCTCCTGGTTCATCCTTGGGCATGGAGTCTTCTCATTATCATCAGGTGCCACTCCAGTGGTCAACAGGTCAAACTGCTTCTTTTTCCTCGATTTTTGTGCCCAGCTGTATGGCCTCCAAAAATCGGATTTTCAGCAAATTTTGGAGGTCAAACGGTCAAGTGTTGACCACGTCAACACTAGTCAACGCTCAACAAAATAACCCTTAACAGATCCACAGATTTTCCCCAGCTTCAGCTCCACATGTGTGAAGGAAAGAGGCCTCCAAAGGCTATCGAACCAATCAAATCACAATGAGAGAATGTGTGATGCGTTGATGATCAAATGACCTCCAAGTCTCTCCAATTTATATCCATCAGTGAGGGTGTGTGACACATCTATTAGGCTTGTGAGCCTACATTACAAATCTAGTCGACCTTGCACATGTGTGGAAAATAAAATCAAATATATGTTTTTCTCATCCAAACAAGATGATCTTTAGATCAATCTTGCACGTCTCCAAAAGAGGAATCCAACAAAAATATGATAATCATCATATGAGTAGTGCAACATGGAGTTTGGACCTAGTTGCCCAAAATTAACAATTATTCAATGTATGATATGTAATGAATGTTCCCAATGGAGGAATCCTTCTACTGTCCACAAAACTCCATTATCTTTTGAAGTGGGTAAAAGCTTAAACTTGGTACGCAGGGCATCAATTTTAGGCCTCCTTAGAGTTGATTTAGCTCATCTTAAGCTTCTTAAGACTCCATATGCCCAAAGGACAAGACACTAATCCAAGTCCTTGATGGTCAACTTCACTTTTTCTCCATAAATTCTCTCTCTAAATTTCGGTCCTCTTAAGGTAGGACGACTAACTAGGGCTTAGGGCGAAATTTTAGGTAGGTGGTGTTTTCGGAATTGGAGAGCCTAAACATCAAGCCTAGGGTCTTGGCGACATGACCTCAAAGTTTGGTGGGCATCCACTTAGGTTTCATCCATAAAATATCTCACCCTAGGCGTTGCCCTAATAGGGAAACCCTAGCTACTTTTTCCTCAACTTGGGGACTTCTTTGAGGGTTGTATGAGCTTAGTAGTTGGTGAAGTATATCTTAAGAAGCCCTTTCTTCTCATTGCATTGATCTTGGAAGTACCTTCATCCATGATAATTCACAAAAGCCGAGGTCTTGTGCAATCCATTACCAAGTCTCTCATAGGGTGCGATGTCCCTCTGAAGCCTTACATTACAACCTTCAAGCATCCCTTGAGAGGTTGATTTGCATCACCTTGCACCTTAAACCCTAGAATATCTATTATAGGTGATCATTACCTTACTGGGACTCCTCCCATCGATGAAAGTCCATAAAGAGCAAGGGACCTTGGCTATGGTGACAATGGGCCATTGTCCCATAGTTAGCACTTAATCTAGCTCTTTTTCTTGTAGGGTTTCCTTCTCCAAGGCTTGCTAGATTTTGTGGTAACAACTACCCTTGATGAAAGAGTAGTAACAAGTTCCACTCTAAAAAAGAGTGAATCATAATAAACAAACAGGGCAAGAAGCACAATCAAACACACAACAACAAAAGTAAGGGAAATATTTGTGTTAAACAATGGGTCAAAATAAATCAGACTATGATTCAAACAATAGAAGGGAACTTCACTGAAAGCATAGATGAAGTCAAACCCCTAAAAGCTAATAAGCTTCATTCAACCATAGAAACATGCTCAACTAGAGAGAATCCTATTTGCTATGCTTCGAGGATAAAACATTCCTTAAGAGGGTGGCAATGTTATAAACATAATAATAAAAAAATGTAATTTATAAATAATATAATTAAATTTAATGAAAGGTGAAAGGGCACTGCTACCTCTCTATTTAACGGATTGTTGAATATCATACAATCCACTATGGTCGACACACATGGAGGATGAAGGTCCAGTATCACCTCATCCTAGGTCCCACTCTTTAAGCCCCAACTCTACCACAAGTCTATGGAAGGGTTCCTGTAAGATACTCCAACCAACCCACTACAAGACGAATGCCTTATAAAGTGTCTAATTGGCTGAAGGGAGGAGATTTTCACTATTGTCCTGCTGACTTAATGTAAAAATGTACAATATGTATTCAAATAAACCAACTTATAAGTATACTTAAACTTGATGAAATTTGTCAAATAAATAATAGAAATTAATGTACTTGAAATATACTAGCTAGAATATAAATTAATTCTATGATACAATACCTGGTTAGGAGAGTTGCTGAACAATAATGCTTACTGTCTTGTTTTAATAGGGCTGCAAATCTGTAAATAAATTTCTAACAAGAAGCAAATATACTCAAAATTTATGTTATATATGGCACATGTGTAGTCAATTTTATGTATTTTAAATATACTAACTGATTATAGATGTGATTCAGTGATTGAACACTCAGTTAGGGGGGCTCGTTTGTAAAATTCCTTGCTACCCTGTTTTTAGCAGGGCCGTAATTTCTGTAGAAAAAGAAGAAATCAGCAAGTGAATCCCTTAATAAGCCACCCAAAAGTGCTGGAACACTTCTAGATTTTAGATCTAGTGGCATGGAGGCTTAAAGACTAAAGGATAGTCAATTTAGACCACTTTTAACGCTTAGATCCACAATAAAATCGAATTTTCAGGAAGATTTTTGTTTGAAAGTGTAACTAGGTTCGGTCTTCATAATGACTTGTAATTATGAATTTATGTAATGAAGAAGACAAAGATAATAAAATGTATTTTGTAAATACTTGCTTCATGGGTTTCATGAGCAAGGAGTTTCTATTATAGGTCAAAGACTTCTTCTTGATTTCTTTAGGGGTTTGTCATTTTGTCATAAATATATATAATTTAGAGTCGTGTATATGAAGTATTGTTACACTTGTAAAGATAGATTATTGATGTAAATGTATGCGTCAAGACCTTGTCAAGATGCTCCACAAAGTCGGCTCAAACATGATGAAAAGATCTCCTTGAAGATGCCGGCGTACACCCTTGAAGAATTCGGCTCACCCTCAGCAAGACATGTCGGCCTAGGGCAGTGGATTAACCTCTATAAATTGACAAAACTGCGGCCTTATTTGGACTGTGTAATTCGGATCAGTTCTGTGATTAAGTGCGTAGGAAAGAGGGGCATTCCAGCGAAGGATTAAGGAACCATCAGTGTGAGAAAGATCATGTTTCTGGGTGCGTAAGGAGGAGGCAATTCAGCAGAGAAGGACCACTATATAAGCGCAGAAATAAGGTCTCTTGTTCTTGGGTTAAAGTCTGTAATAAGTGCGTGGATTACAGTGCATAAAGGTGGAGGAATATACCACAGTTAGGAAGGCTGTCCAGTGAAAGAAGTAAAGGATACTATATCTCTGTTTTAAGGTCTGTACCCACCTTGCTCATCTAAGGAAGGCTGAAGATTACTTCAGGAAGAGAGTGTCATCAAGTGCTGCAAGGAAGTGCGAGGAAGAAATTACTACAACAAAGTCAAGGGGTCTTGGTCTAGGGTATCAAAGAGAAGAAGACTGAGGAAGAAGCCACTAGAGGCCGAGCTCAGTCCATAGAGGAATCAAAGAGAAGCATATCAGTTAGGGACCGAGTTTCCCTAGTATTGGTGCAGTACGGTGCAGAAAAGGAGATCAGCATAAGGAGCCAAGAAAGAGTAGTGACAAGGTCTTGGAGGTATACTGGTGTCAAGGGTCTGTGTCATGGTCATGGTACTTGTCAATTGAAGATCTAGAAGAAGAATTACTTTTGGGTTTTCCTCTCCAAGAGGGAGAGGATTTGGCCTTGGCTTGAAGAGCCAAAATTTTGTGTCTCTTGTGTTTTGATAATTGACTTGATGAAAGACATAATAAGCTAATGAAGATAAGATCTAAGTAATAGAAGCATAACAAGTATAACACAGGCAGTTATCAAGTAAGAGAATTGAACTAAACTTTGCCCTACTAAATTCTCAACAATTTTGTGGTCAAAATCTCCTGGATACAGATTCTAGAAGTTTATTTAAGCTTATAATAAATATTTAAAGGACAGAAATAAGTGACTCTTAAAAATTTGAAGTATAAACCATGAAATTGAATTTGAGCTTAAATAAGACAAACAAAATGCACTTGCTTGATGTTTAGTGTCTTGTTGAGTACCTTTTTTAGTGAAATATACAATTTGAATTTTTGCGACAACATATACCTGCATATCTACACACAAAACTAGATATAATCATATATCTGTGTAAAATATGCAAAATAAAATCAAGAAAACAGATATATCTATCGCTTGGTTAATATCAAAATTTAGGCTCTTTTCTCCAAGGGTTTTACTAGCTAGAAAGATTGAAAAGTTTTGGTGAGCTAGCAAAATAAAATAAAAATAAAATAAAAGGGAAATTGTTTTAGATTTTTTTAAATAAATGGGTTTGAAGAGTGAGTTTTAGTTTTCCTTCTTACCTCAATGGTTTTCTAGAGTCGTGATTACAACTCTTCTTTTGTCAATCCTTCCCTTCTGAGACTAAAGAGTGAAGAGTTGGGTGTGAAACTATCCCACTCTCTTAATCTTGAATCTGTCCACTGAAAATCCTATCTCACTCGGACTTGCTCATTTGAAATGCCCCAACTGAAGAAAAGATTGTGGCAGCAATAACCCACAATTTCAGATGGAGATTCCCTCTTAGAGGGCTTGTCCACTAGTTGGAAACGTGTACTTTTAGTGGATACCAAAGGGTAATATTTTAGTCTTCCCTTCTACGTGATTGTCTGTCCCTTAATGAATTCCTACTTTGATTTTGTGATGAGAGAATTGTACTTGCAAAACAAATTTAGAAAGCACAATATTAGAGGTGAAAGATCAAGAAAGAGAAACATAGAAAATTCAACTCAATACAACTCAAGAACCCAAATGACAGTATTTTTTGCAAATTGGTTTCTTTTATTAATGACATCAAATGATCTTATGGTCAACAACCTCAAATGGGAGGAGGAACTAGATTTTTATAAAACTTTCCTTAACGGCCAGTTTCTTGCTTCCATAAAATAATAATATTTGACTTGTCATCCACAATTAGTTTGGATACTAAGTCGATTGATGAAGAGAAAATAATGTTTTAGTTCAACGAGTTTGCCCAACTAGTGGTCTAAAATTTTGTTGAACTCTTAGTTAAACTGAGAGGGGGGGGGGGGGGTGAATCAGTTTAATACATTCATAATCTTTTTGTCTTTTTAACAAACCTTATTTACACCTTCGTTTCATGTCTAGCTTAATATGTGAGTAATCTTAGAATGTGAGCAGCAAGTATTAATATAATATAACAACAGACTTAATATGAGAGTATCAGGTATTAAGCAGATGATATAAATCAGATTAACACATAAACATCATGCACAGAGACACCAGATATAAGTGGAAACCCATAAAGGGAGAAAACCACATCTTATTATTGTTGTGATGCAAAGGCAAGCTCCAACTCCCTCTCACCACTGTTTTTCTGCAGGCACCAACCTACGGGAGGCTCCTACCTCAATTCTGCAAGCTACAACTTGCAAGGAAGCACCAACTCCCTTCAATTTTCTGCAGGCACCAACCTACAGGAGGCTCCAACCTCAGTCAGCTACAACTGACAGCTATCAAGCTGCAACTTGATATGGAAGCTCCAACTTCCTCAAATTTTCAAACTGAATGTTTGCTGATTTACCTCAGATATCAGCTCTGTTGTGTAGCTTCTCTTTCTGCTCTCCTTTTCTTAATCTTCTCTGCCTTACACTTCTATACTCTACCTTCTCTATATTTTCTCTCTCTAACCTCTTTGTGCATATCAAATTGATATTATATATAGAGATCCTCACATGACTGTTTGTATTTCACAAGGAATTTGGAGTGAACAGTCACGACTCTTCGGCTTCTGTCTTCTTATTCCTTTATCCAACTCAATTTTAAAATATAACAATATGTACAAATTTCCATGCTACAGTGGGAGTTTTCTTTTCCTTAGGATACTTGCCTTTGCATCACAAACAATATAAAAAATATTTACATTTACATTTTTCAATTATACATCTCAATTCCACTCAGCTTCTTTTCTGGATTTTGGATTTACTGGCTTTGTCTTTTCGGCAGTTGTTGAGTGACTGTTATGTGTACCTTGGTTCACTGTAATTGTGTGAACCTATGAATGTATACCTGTAAAACCTGTAATCTTTGTTTACCTCTGTCACACCCATGCTTTTATCCTTGTGTTTATTCACCTGTTCACTGTGCTTTTGTGCACCTGCTGCATATATACCTGCTGATTTTAAATCTGGGAAAAAATGAATTAATGCGGATATTTCATTTTTCCATGGTTATAAAACCATACATATAAATTCATTCATTTTTCAATCTTTACAATATTTCACACGGGGCTATATATATCTGGACCCACATATTCCAAAGTCTTTAAATTTAAAACACCTTTTGAATAGTTTCAACTACAGAACCTTTGGTAAAATCAACTCTCGGCATCTTCAAAACTGTGGTCAAACCATAATAAAAACCCAACCTTATGACTTTAGCACAGTATATAAATATATCGTCGTGTATACATATTCCCGATTCAAACTGTTAATAAACTGTGGCGGTGTTTATAACCTTTATATCAACAAACTGTATTACGTTATATATAAATATATCTCCGAACCTTAGGACTTAAAGTTATAACCCTTCGCACTTTATATTAAATCAACCGCTCTGTTTTAAACAAATAACCGTATAGTAAACCTTGGCTCCGGGCCCACAGGTATAAACGACGGCCCAATCAAATGCTCGTACCACATCTGGTTAACTTCCGCGTACCTTGGTTAAACTATGGGCAAGTCCAACGTGCGATCACCGTCCGATGGCCGTCTTCCAGATCAACGGCTCGTACACATATCGCTCAGCGTCTTGGTACGAACTATAACGTGCGATGGCGCACTTTAACCGGCGGTTTTCAATTTCGTTCAGGGACACGCGTCAGTCTGTCTATGGAATCGTTCGCGAATGGTGGAAACCGCTTGCCCGACGGATGGTGGTGCGATGAAACCCACGGTTTCGCTCCAAACCCCCGTCACTGTTCCTCTCGGTCACGGTTCCGTTCTCTACTCCAGGTTCCGGTCCTCCACGATTTCAATTATATATATAAATAACTATTCATCGCATTTCACCGCTGTGATTTCATCTGTTACGACTATGGTTCCACTCCATTCACACTGCGCATTTGACTATGGTTCCGCTCCATTCACACTGCGCATTTGAATATGGTTCCGCTCCATTCACACTGCGCATTTGAATATAAAGCGCAATACTTTGCTACTGGAGTATGTGATTCCCGGAATGTAATTTATGTTATGTGTAATGCCCGACTGTGTAACAGATTCTCGGAATAACCACTGTTTCTTTGCAATAACAGCTGTGTCTCTGCCTTTCTCCTTTATATTCGTTTCCTCTGCCTCTGCCTGTCTCCTTTGCTTCCTTCGTTTGCTTCTTTGCTGCCTCCATTGTCTGTCTCTGTTTTTGCGTCAATTCACTGCTTCACTGCTTCCTCTGCCTTTCTCCTTTATATTCGTTTCCTCTGCCTCTGCCTGTCTCCTTTGCTTCCTTCGTTTGCTTCTTTGCTGCCTCCATTGTCTGTCTCTATTTTTGCTTCAATTCACTGCTTCCTCTGTTCCTTGTAAATGTTACCTGTCTCTGCATCTGCTACCTCCTTTGCCATCAATGACAACATTTCCAACAAATTTAAGTTGCACTGAAACGGATATGGAAAAGGATACAAAAACAGATACAACCAATTTTCAAAAATTCCGGATATGATACGAGAAGGAAGCGACACACACACACACACACACACACACACACACACACATATATAAAACTTTCAAATTACCATTCATCTTTTAGAATCTAGATTCTATCTTTAAAAATACATAATCATCATCATGAATTCCACATAAACAAATCATCGTCACCAATTCAACATAAACATTGCCATCATCATTAGAGATTATTATAACATTCAACATATCATCAAGTTTCTGTTTCCAATTTCAATCATCAACATCATCACCAAAATTAATAATGCTAAATGCACACTACATACTACAAATTACAAAAATGAACTATTATGGTATTCAATGTCCATTGTTCAAAAGTTTAAAACATCATCATAAATTACATTTACATATCATTAAATATGTTTTCATCTTTGTAATTAAGATCCACATCATCATTTGGATCCTCTCCATGAGCAGTGGTATTGCTGCCATGTCCACTTGAAGATGCAATTATTGGTGCCTCCTCATTAAACAAAATCATATCAGACATGACATTCAATGTTATATCCAAGTCAGGAAACTTTGGAAACGGATCCAAAAACCTTAAAAATGCCCGAAATGTTTCAAAAATAAGATGCTGTGTTTCCAAAAAAACAGAAACATTTGAGAATTAGGATCCTGCGTTTCCAAAAAACTGAAATGTTTCCACACCGTTTCCATGTCGTATTATACCCGTTTCCGTTTCCGAAATGCCGGATGATGTTTTTGGGGTTTGGGAAGGATGTATCTAGTAACTTAGGTTGAAATACTTCAACACTCTGGAAGTCAACAAATAGGAAATAATGCTCAAATTTTCTCCAACGTTCCACTAAGGCTCCAACATTCCTCTTGCACAACTTGACCTCTACTTGGAAATGTGAATGATTATCTTAGAAACTCACTCCAATAGGAAAGACAACAACTTGACTTTTAATGGTTACTTTTTTGTCCATAAAGATATCTTCTTGGAAATAGTAACCTTCAACAGCTACTTTCACCTCTTTAATAGCTATTTTTTGATTGACTTGACTTTTCCATGGATTAATAAGTCAAATTTTCCACCTCCTCACGATCTCCAACGCCCTAGCCCTTTTAGCCAAGTTTTCCATACTATTTTGCTCATTTATGTTAATTTTTAGGGTTAGATTGTTCTCTGCTAAAAATAATTGCATTTTCAAAAAATTTCATCATTTACACATAACATTCACCCCCTTACATCAAGTCATCAATAACAATTATGTAGAGAGAACAATAACATCAAAAATGCAGTGGAACAATAAAGAACAATAGAAGAAAAACATGCATAATAAAGAGACTAGGATTTAGATCAGAGACTAGGGAAAAACCCCACAAGAGGGAAAACCCAACCATATTCTTCTTTTATTATATATTCATCAATTGTTCAACTAAGATACAAAGTACATTGAGAGAGGTACAACGATGACATCATGCCTCCTAGGGCCAATCCATGTCAGTTCACAACTTTGTTTGTGAACGGAACGTGACAAGTTCAAGAGAGCTTCTATCATATCACTTTCATATACAACATCACATCTGCCATCCATCATGTAATCACTGCCATCAAGGGTAATGTCATATCGATGTCACTGTTAATCTAACAAAGTCACTGTCGTATCAAATAGGGTCACTGCCAATCAAAGATACTTCCATCCTACATCATAGTTACTGTCATCAAATTCATTTTTATATCAAAGATACTGGCATTTACTGCCATCATATATCATGGTCACTGCCTTATAAATCACAGTGATCATAGTATCATTGTCAAATCAAGATTACTGTTATGCAACTAGATTATTGATAATCACGTATCAAGATAATAGGGTCACTTTCATCATATCATAAGAGTCGTATGTCATATGTATCACGACCTTTTATTACATAGAGATATAGAAGCAATGTCATACCATGAGTATAGAAGCAGGCCATCGGATGTTTGCCATGCAAGCCATAGTATGGAGCTATACGAAGTTTGCCATGCTAGCCATAGCATGGAGCTATACGAATCATAGTTTATCTGCCATAGGATGTCTGCCATGCATGCGATAATAGGGAGCTATATGAATCATAGTTTATTTGCCATAGGATGTCTGCCATGCAAGCCATAATATGCTTCTATACAAAGTCTGCCATAGGATCTATACCAATGTTTTAAAAAACGGAATCGGTCAGCTACCAGGCCGAGGTAATGACTCCGAATCGGTAATGACTCGGTCGACTCGGTTTTTGTAAAAAATACATTAAATATTAATTTTTTTGTACAAAAACATAAATTTAAAGATTTTTATTCATGTTTCCAAACACAAAGCATTACAATATAGATAAGTCACAAAAGACAACATATGATCAACAGTGCATCCTTGTTATGAATTTGTTATTCTCATTGTTCCGAAGAAAGTTAAATCCCCTAATCTAAAGAAAAATTCGGCATTTGACATTGTGGTCATTGGACTATGAGGACTTAAAAGGTGACTTCATTTACAACTAGAAGGGTGGTATCCTATCAATGATCGTGAGGAGGACTTGTCCTAGAATTAGAGGCACATCATTATAAAGGACAGTTCTAAGGTCCTCCATAATTTAAGGAAGCCAAGATCTTGTATACATACGTTTGCAAGGTATGAATGGTAGCCTTAAAAAGACAATTAGCGGGCATCCTTTGTGATCTATATCAGTAAAATCAAGGAACCCTATTTTGTGTATAGAAGAAGAGGCTAAGTCCTTATCACTGTTACAATCTCTCTCACACACACACACACACAAGTATTATAAGCTAGTTCCATCGAAGCCGACTTGTAAATCAATAATTAATATATATTCATGTCTTTGAATCTTTGATAAAAGGTGCCTTGAAGTCAATGAAAATACAAAATGCAGTTATGAGAAGGGATGGTCTCTTTAGACATCAATTTGAAAATGATTTTTGAAGAATAGTAAAAGCCCTCCATGATGTCATATTGTTGATTAAGCTGCTCATTATCTAGCAGCTGATGTGATTTTAAGAAGGTTTATTGGCAACCCTGCATGTGATTCTATTTTTGTCTAGCAGCTGAAGCAAAGGAAGTTCATCTAAGAAAAGTATGTAGCTTCTCTATGTTGGCACCTTTGGATAAAGATGATAGTGCCCTTGAAAGTCTGACAAATAGAAGAAGTGCAAGGCACTTTGAAGCAAATCCCTGTAGCAACTTGTATGAACGTAAAATCAGAGATTCAGAGGTATGGTCTCTCTCATAGTATGTGTAATGCATTTATTTATTTTTATTTGTTTTAAGGCTCTTTTGATGGAGGGTTTAATTTGAATAAGAACCCTAGATGGCTCATGGAAAACCCTAGCTCACATATGAAACCCTAATTTTTAGGGTTTGTGGATTCTAGGGTATTTAGATGAGGATGATGTTTTGAATTCCATCCTCCATTAGTGTATTAAAATTTAAAACCCTATATTGTATCTCATGCTTTTATGATCACATATTGTTCTTGGTCATTGTCACTAACATCATGTCATCAAGGTACATAGAGGGATTGGTGCTCTTAATTAAATACGAGTTCCATACCCTAATACATGACAAAATTCGATGGAAACATTGCAATAAACCAATCCTGAAATCCTGAAAAACTGATAAGTCTGTTGGATTTTGAATGAGATCTAAAATTCTACTTTCTCCATATGAAATCCAATGAGGTTGGAACCACTCTCAAACATCCTGAGTCATTTCATGGTAATGTTAAAAATTTAAGTAAAAGGATGAAAATGAAGATTAAGGAGAATGTCACTTTTACTTTAAGAATTTAACATTAACATGACGCTGCTCCAAAAACCAACTCCACAACTCTTCAGAAAACCTCAAACAAACCTAGCAGCGGAATAAAATCCGGTTTCAAGTCCACAAAATCGCTTTTTTTGGGCCCACTGGCCGGCTGTTTTGGCTCGGCCTGGTTAACTCGGGCTAGGCCTGGTTGGCTGGCTTGTTACCGAGCCGGTACAAAAACCGGCCGGCTCGGTAACAAACCGGCCAACCTAGCTGGTTTTGTACCTGGTCGGACCGGCTAGCCTAATGGCTCGGTCGACTAGGCCTGGTTGGAGTTGAGTCGGCCGTTTTTTAAAACAGAGATCTATACCATGCGAGCCATAACATGGAGCTATACGAATCATAGTTTATCTGCAATAGGATGTTTTCCATGCAAGCCATAGCATGGAGCTATACGGAGTCTTCCATAAGATGTCCTCCCTATATGAATCATAGTTTATTTGGCATAGGATGTCTGCCATGCAAGCCATATTATGCTTCTATACAAAATCTGCCATAGGATGTATACCATGCGAGCCATAACATGGAGCTTTAAAAATCATATTTTATTTGCCATAGGATGTTTTCCATGCAAGCCATAGCATGGAGCTATACGGAGTCTTCCATAGGATGTCCTCCATGCGAGCCTTCGTAAGTTGGTATGGAGCTATATGAAGTCTACCATAGGATGTTTGCCATGCGAGCCATTGCATGGAGCTATACGAATCATAGTTTATCTGCCATAGGATGTCTGCCATGCGAGCCATAGTATGGAGCTATATAAAGTCTACCATAGGATGTCTGCCATGCGAGCCATAGTATGGAGCTATATGTAGTCTGCCATAGGATGTCTGCCATGCAAGCCATAGCATGGAGCTATACGAATCATAATTTATCTTCCATAGGATGTCTGCCATGCGAGCCATAGCATGGAGCTATATGAATCATAATTTATCTTCCATAGGATGTCTGCCATGAGAGCCATAGCATGGAGCTATACGAATCATAGTTTATCTTCCATAGGATGTTTGCCATGCAAGCCATAGTATGGAGCTATACGAAGTCTATGATAGGATGTTTTCCGTGTGATCCATAACATGGAGCTATACGAATCACAATTTATATGCCATAGGATGTCTGCTATGCAAGCCGTAGTATGGAGCTATACGAATCATAGAAATCAATGCGTCCAGAATGTAATGTGATGCCCAAAAGTGTGAACCATAAAGCAAACCACACTTCATGTAATGTGAGGCAGAGATTGACCAATACAGAAGTGCGAGCCTCAGACAACGAGCCAGTGGAGAAGAGCGAGCCTCAGTCAATGAGTCAATGGAGAAGAGCGAGCCTCCGAATTGTAATACAAATCGAAAGGGTAAACGATGCCTTTGCCATATGTTATATGAGCCATAGTAAGAGCTGTTAGTGTCTGTATTTGGATCCTGCCATCAGTGATCAATATATGCTCTTTTCATATTCATATTTAGGGGTCCTACTCAATTTTTTTTTATCATTCCATTAGGTGATGCAAAAAATGGATTCACTGATGGTAGCCGTAGTCTCAAAATCTCACTCTCCCTCACAAATTCTCATTTGCTGACCCAACATCATGTCTTGCTGAGCATAAAAACACTTTTAAAATGCTCATTTCGCTATGTCTTATCTCAATCAAAGTCAACTATGGAGTCAGGTCATTCAAGGTCCCATTAGGTAATTAGGTTTCATTTTTCAAGGTCCAAAAATGCACCATGTCATCTCAATAAGGTCAACAAAAGGTGTGAGAGTGATTCAATAAACATTTCATTATGATCTGTAGAGCATTATCAACATGTAAATATGATATTTTAAAGTTGTAATTATGGTTTCTAGTATGATTTTTATACTCAAATGTAATTATTTTCAAAGAATAGAGTTTTTGTTATTTCATTTTTTATGTAATTTTATGCTTCTTATATGTAATAAGTAAATTCCCTAAAAGCTGTCAACTCCAACTTCCATGCCAAACTGAAGATCACCACTAAATCAAAGTGACAAGTGTCAAACTCTAGCAACTTCATCTTGCAAAGAAGAAAAAGTCAAAGAAAAAGTATATTCAGCATGCTTTAAAAAGTGAGAAAAAACATAGGAAAAGTGGGTTTTTGGATCTAAATCTAAAATCACTTAAGTATTTAAGACTCCTAGACATCAAATTCAAATTCATTTCCCTCTTATTTCATCGAGCAAACAACTGAGGATAGCGAAATTTGCGATTTTCTAAGAAAAATTGAGAAAAACAGAGTAGAATGGCACTTATCCTCTTAGCGCTGCGCTTATGCTCTTGGCACTGCGCTTATGAGGAGAGCGAAATTTGCGATTTTCTAAGCAAAATTGAGAAAAACAGAGCAGAAGGGCGCTTATCCTCTTAGCGCTGCGCTTATGCTCTTGGCGCTGCTCTTATCCTCTTAGCGCTGCGCGTATGACCAAAAAGGATCAGAAACTCATCAAAGTTATAAAAAATTGCCCCCAAACTTCAGTAATCATTCTTCACACTTCCAATCAAGCGACTGACTTTTACATCATTCTCCTCTTCATCAAAGTCATTTTGAATGTGTGAGTTGGTTAAAAGCAAATTTGGTGTCTTCTTGAATGTGAAACCCTAGTTTTTCTCCCCTGCACTCATAATTCCCAAAATCACATTTCCCTTACACTCAATACCATCGCTACATTGTTAAAATTCATTCCCAAATCCCTGTTATCATAATCCCTATCCCTAAACTACTAATTCCCAAAACCCTAAGCCCTAGGTGCTATTTTGACCTAGGCTCCTAAATCCCAATTCCCCATCCCAATTCCCATCACTCTTTCACTCCTTTTCCCTTCCCCATTCCTCATATCCCTAAACACTATTTCCCATAAAATTCCCTTTCTCATATCCTATCCCCAAATTCACCTTCCACACTATCACCTACTTCCCTAGGGTTTGAACACAAACACACCATGGCAGCAGAAGGAGAACAAAATAGATCACATAGTGAGGAAGAGGAAACAGAGGCTAGGAGGCCACATAAAGGGGGCAGGATAATTAGACATGAACCTATCAGCACTAGGGAACTTTTGGCTTCTCCAATGACAGTGACATGCTTCAAACATGTTGGTTGTTATGATTTATGTGAACAAATTCAGGGGGTTCAGCATCATTCCATGTTAACTAGGCTCTTCATATCTAAACTCCATAACAACCAGGTTACCCTAGCTGGTGTTACCTTTATTGTCTCAACTGCCATCATTTCAGCTGCCACGGGGATCTCAAATGTTGGGGAAAGGTGGTTCAAAAAGAGTGATTTGGAAAATCGACACTTTGAGCCCTTTTTAAAACCTAGATACAAGAATGAGAAAAAGAGGATGTTTCCTTTTTCCTACCTCCTGGACAGATTTGCACCCATGATTAAGATAGCATGAAGTACTTTACATGTGAAGGTAGATTCTCAACGCTGTATACCTATCACATCTGGCTCCTAATGCATTTCACTAGGATAAGGATGCTCAATATACCTTACTACCTTTTCCAGAGTGTTGAAAAGATGGCTTTTATTGCTCAGAAAATGGAGTATGAACACCAAATGAAAAGTATTTTCCATCATTCCCTTATCAAAATCATTGCCCTTTACCATCTCAATGAGCTCAACATTGCATGGGATACCTTCATAGCCCATGATATCTTCAAAGATCCTCCTACTTAGCATGCTCAAAATCAACCTTCATCATCTCAGCCATCCACTTCCATCCCTCCATCTCAGCCTGCTGTACATTCACCATCATCATATTAGTCCTCTTCATCCACTTCACCACCATTATCTTCATCCCGCACTAAGATTGAATCCCCTATCATAAATGAGATATATGAGGCAGAGAGGGCTAGTATGGTTGAGGTTGAGCCATTGTCAAAAACCTACCAGAGAGGCCATAGGAATGTGTTTGCTCCACACATAGTGGGAGGGGCCATGTCTTCTACATCAACACAACAGGTGGACAAAGGTAAAGGAAAGTTGATTGAGACAGAAACTCACCCAGAGGTGAAACATGTTGAAAACATCCATGAGACTGAGCATGAGTTTGAGTTGGTTGACCTAGGGGATAATGATGACAGCCAGATCATTAACATGGCCATCAAAGGTAAGAATGCAAAAATCAGAGACCTCCAAACTAATCTTGACAGGGCTAGATATGTTATACACTTCCTTGAGCAAGAAAATGAGCAATTTAAGACCAAACATGTCATTGATGAGGTGAAGTATTTCACTGCTCAAAGGGAGGCTCAAAAGGCCGAAGTCATGCTAGATGATACATTAGAGAAGTATGGATTACTTGATGATGAAGATGAACAGGTACCAAGAAGAAGACCTAGAACTAGAGAGCTGAAAAGAGTTCTAGCTCTAGAAAGGCAAAGGGAAGTTGAGCTTGCTGATCAGCTAACCCTAAATGAGTAGCTTACTATAGAGATCAGTAAGAACAGGGAGCCATGGCTTGTTAGAGCCAATCAACACTTAGAGAGGCTGTTAGCAAAGGCAAATAAGGATAATAATTGTTGAGGAGGAAAGTCAAACATCAGGTACGGAAGGAGAAAATTGCATTGGCCAAGCTCAAAAGAGCCAATGCCAAAATTGAAGCTCCCACTCATCAAAAGGAGAAGGACAAGTTGGAAATACTTGCTGAGGCTTCACTCCAAGCCTAGCCACCTCATCAACACCCTTTCCACAAATTTTGAGGCAAGTGGCAACATTTTTGTCAAAGCTGTACATGACTGTGTTTTTCTGCAAATGCAAATATCAGAAAAATGGTCATAAGCACTTTTTGAGAGAAAGAAAACCACCATGAGATTTGTAATGACATATACATCTAGAAAAATCACTTTTCCAAGCTTCATTTGCAGTTTCAAGGGGTGAAAAAGGCAAAAAACCACCAAAAAAACATGTTTCTGCCCCTGTTTTTCCCTAGGCGCTGCGCTTATATCAGTCTTCGGAGATTGCATTTTTGAGGGTCAAATCAGCACCATTTTCAGAACTGGAGGCATATTTAGAAAGAGGACAGGATAAGCTTTCCAACAAGCTATCCTGGGCACAATTTGGACACTGGGAAGGCCTCCAAAAATGGCCTTGAACATGGAGGGCACTTATGACACAGCAAGGGCGCTTATGACAAGAAAATGGCACTTATGCCAATTTACTCATTTTTTTTGGTTTTTCACTGTAATTTTTGGTTCTACCTCAAGAAATGATTTTACTATCAATGTAATTCATCATGGTAAATGTAATTATGTAAAAGATAAGCTACTTAGGGGTAGATTCATTGGGTAAACTTATCCTTTAGTCAAAGATGAATCAGTTTGAATGTAATGAGGAGTGAGTCACTTGGACCATCCTGCACTTCAACTATCAGTTTAGATTTTTGTGGATTCCTTCCTCACCTCATGGATTCGACACTTGAGGATGAGTGAAGGTTGTTTTGATGTTTATATCTTCCCTTTCTTCACTCTTAGCAAGGGTTGGAATCAGTTTGTATGTTTGCTAGTTAATCAAGAAACTATTGTACTCAGTTTGGCCAACTAATAAAGAGGAGTTGCAACTATTTTATGGGATACTTGTGGTATTGATGTCTATCATTGTATTTTCTTCTGTTTCATATGTTAGAATGTATTGTATTCATGTTCACTTCATCTCTATGATATGATCTCTTTCAAGTTAGATAATCCGAATACATGCTTGCACATGCTCTGTTTTGGGGAATTGTTCATAGTTTGTCCACTTTCATCTATCTAAGAAGAATACATCTCCTATGCTCTTCCTAGCTTTCTTTCAGTCTCAACACCATTCCATCACAATCCTCTTCAAGTGATAAGCCTTGTGCCTACCTTGCCCCATTGATCCCTGCAACCCTATCTCATTCGCCCTGACCTAGCTTTCCTTGACCTAATTCCTTCATCCAGTGATACCCCAACCAAATCAAATCAAAACAAACCCCTGCACTCTATATCTAGCCTAAAAACCCTAATTCTTCCAGCCCTCCTGGCTGTGACCTTTTGGAGAGAGCCCTCTCTGACTTGATAGGGCTAGCTATCAAGTCAAAAGCTTGGTTTGTGGTTACCTCTGTTGGGATTCCTTCTTCAGCCTTGGGAATCTGGTGGAGTGATAACAAGAGCGACGCCTCATCAATACATAATCCAAATGCGTGCCACAGAGATAGGCCATACTTTCAATAATCCAAATGATCCATATTTATACAAATCAATGGGGTGCCATTGATTGAGATAGGCCATACTTTCAATAATCCAAATGATCCATATTTATACAAATCAATGGGGTGCCTTTGATTGAGGCTGACTTTGAATTTTGGAGGGAAATATAAATTCAAATTCTCTTTTAATATTTTTCCACATTAATAATAATCAAATTCAAATTTGCTTCTAATAAATATATTTGCCAATGTCCCAAATTGAATTCTTCCTTTTAACAAAAATAAATTCTCTTTGGGGCAATTGAGCTTTCTTTGGGGCAGGGGGGTTTCCTTTTGGGGAAATTCATCCCTAAGCTGCCCAATTTTCAACAATCTAGCCACCTGCTGCCACATCATATGCTGAATCCTTGAAATAGTCCGAGGCATTTCCATATAAGCTTGGTCAAACCCCTTGAAATTTGGTCAAACTAAGGACATCCAATGCCCATGAGGAATTTCTTTTTGAGACATAGGTTTAGTTCCTCTTGGTGAATAGATAACTTTGGATGTAATGCATTTTCAAAATGATGCAACACTCTAGTTGTTTTGCCCTTGGAAAGTTGTGCACCCTTGTTCACTACCTTTGACCAACCATAACTTGAGAATGCTTCATCCAAATGGAAAAATTCTGCATGGCATGTCATGCTCTCATTGATTGCAATCTTGGACCTTATTTCCTTTTTGAATATCGAGACCACTTTGCATTGGGAAGTATGAACTGCCTTGGGAAGCGTGAAAATGTCAGTGACTGTGAGACAACCACATTTGAGAAACATTTGATGGATACGACACCAAAACCAAGGCCACCTAAAGATTTGATAGATTATAACCATGTGGAAAGACATAAGTGCACTTGACGTGTGCTAGACTAGCCCCTAAACTTGGGATCACTCGTATGAAAGGAAGGATCTTCTAAAACCATGATTCCACATCAACGTTGCATGAAGTGGGGACGTTTTTTGGAAGCGGGGATGCGAAAGCGTCATTTCCCAAAAATCTAGGAAGTGAAGCGTCTACTATATATATATATTATATTTTTTTGCATTTATATTAAAAAAAACATCCCAAATATCAAATTAGTTGTAGAAGACATGAAAACATGCATATTTTTACATAAATCAAGATAGACATGGCATCCATGATTCCATTGTACATCAATGATTAATTATTCGAGCATCAACCATCTAGATTCTAGCAATTACAAACATACATCAAATTTTTAAGCATATCATAAAATATAAAACATTTAGAAGATAAAATCATCAAATATTCAAGTAACTTTTCTAATGAGTGGGCAACTGTCAACATGAGTCATGTCCAAAATTCAAATAAGAATGTTTACAAAATAGGCCACTTGGCCACCGCCAAGACTCAAATTCATAGTGGACTAGGAAGAGTTAGATAAAAAAGTTCAAATTCACAACACTACAAGTCTAATCTATGACAAAAGTAGTAAAATGTGAATATATCTACTAATCTCTCCTCTTTCCACCATGAACAGGACGTGAGCCTCGACGTAGTGGCAATGAAGAAGATGGTGGCTCTGGAAGTTGTGGCATTGGAACCGATGAAGATGAAGCCCTTGCTGTTGGTGTTGAAGCATGGAACCTAGGAACCAAGGGAGCAAATGGGGGTGACATCTCAACTCGATCATCATCATCCTAGATAAGAGCATCCTCTAGTTTCTCTAATCGCAACACTCCATCCTCCAAATTGGGCTTCTCTAGATTTCTGTCCCAAACCTTAAGGTCTTTATTAGTCTTTGGATCATCACAGTAATGGGACAACAATCGCAAGTTGTAGTGAACATAAGCTCTCTGGCCTGTCTAAATTTAACTTGTTCTTTTTAACACCGTGGATGAAAGAATAAGAGCTCCAACACCTCTCTGCAGAAGAAGTGTTTACCGCTTGTGATAGCACTCGTAATGCCAAAGTTTGTAGAAGTGGAGTAGCAACTCCATGCATGTTCCACCACTCAAGAGAATAAAAATTCTCTCGATCTCTAACTGCATGCATTCTCCCAATTGAATCAGTGTTAAGCATATAGTTACTCAAACATTTCCGTACCATGGCAACCTCCTCCTCATCAGGGATTTATTTATCTAATGCTTTCATATAACGAGATAGAACCTCTAGATCTAGGTGTGGTTTTTTCCTACTCCCCCCAGGTGCTGGTGTTGAAAGCCATGATGGATGATAGTATTTAGGTTTCAGAACATATGCTAAGGCATGCAATGGAATGTTTAGCATATCCCATCATTTTTCCACCTTTGCATGAATATAATTGTACAATGTGATATCTCTAGGCTCAAAAATGTCTTTAATCTTCCCCAACATGCTATCCATTTGCTCATACACCTCCCCATTTATTGGCTGATCTGAATTTGCAAACTTGATCATGTAAAAAATTGGTTTGGTGAATTGCAAAACATATTTAATCTGTGACCAAAAGTAACTATCAAGAATAATGTCCTTGGCTACATTAGCACCATCTCTATCAGTGTTAATTTCCTCCCATGATTCAAAGGTCACCATATTAGTTAAAGCTCGTCTCACCTTCACTAGCCGCCTAAAGGTGAGGTAAGAACTTGCAAATATTGTTTTTGCAAGTTTAAGCAACTGCAACTTGGAGTAAGTGCCATACAAGTAGTTTACCCTTGTATGCCCTGTGATAAATTTAATGAGTTGCTTCCCTCTCTTGTAAATCTCATTAATCCGTCCACATTCTTTATGCTTCACAATATCATGCATCAAAAGGTTCAATGTGTGCACCAAGCACCCAAACCAAAAGATGTGTGAATGAGTACACTTAATCATTTTTCCTGTTGCCTTACAATTTGCTGCATTATCAATGATCACTTGAACCACATTATTAGGACCAACATATTTGATTGATTGCAAGAGGAGATCTGTAATGTTTTGGGAAGTTGCACTGATGGAGGAGGAGTCATGACATGTAATAAATATTGCACCACTAGCAGAAACATGAAGAACATTTATCAAATGTTGGTTTCTAACATTTGTCCACCCATCAATCCACCCACTCATTTGTAAAACGTGTCAAAGCTCTTTGAACCTTTACTTCTTATCTTTCTAATAACAGTGTTCTAGCTTTCTTATAGTTGGGGCTCTTGTATCCTTTTGGGGCTTCTTTGATGGCCTTAACCATATCATGGCAATAGGGAGAGCGAATTACATTGAATGGTACACCGCAAGCACAAAGAAACCAGACTATCTTTCCATCCACATCATCCCTCCCAACAACATTCAGAAAGTCCCCTATTTTTCTTCTACTTTTAGAGGTTGCAAAAGTACCAAGAGGAGATGTGCTACCAAATCTAGAGGTTGCACTTGATTCAAAATGAGTTTGTTTCTTGTTTTTTTGTTGTGCAACCTCCTCTATTTGGATGCATTTTCTTCTTTGTTCATTTGAAACCTTTGCGCAAATTGCTATCCCCACGACACCCTTTTTGTCATCGCTGTCCAACACCTCACAAAGATGCCTCCTCACATGGGTATATGAACCACTATATGGTTTTCCTCCATGACAACTATGTGGGCACAAAAACTTATAGCTTCCACCATCTTTTCCCCTTCAAGTTTGGTCACATAATTCCACAAGGGTGTCAATGCAACTTTCGGATTTCCCCTCTAGCATTTTAGTGTTCTCTTCAAGTTCATCCCCTTCCTTCTCATCATACATTGGGTCACTCATATGGGGACCACTATCCTCTTGTCCTTCTTCCCTTCTATTCCTACTCCCCCTTGTCATCATGAAAACCAAAAGTGGAATGATACATAGAAGCAAAAAAAAACACCATTTTGGAATATGAATATAGATGGACAACCTGCAATGAAATGAGCACGAAGAAAGAATGGGAAAGAGTAGGAGAGGGAGGAGAAAAAATACAAACAACAACGACAGAAAAATGAGGGAGTTTGGGGTTTGCACTTACCTCTTTAGCTCTTGTAGATGGAAGCCCTCCTTCACTGCTCCTAGCTCGTCCTCCTTCAATCTTCCAAGCTCTCCTCAAACCTCTCTTCTCCAAGCTCTCTTCTCCTCTCTTTCTCCTCTCTTGTCCAAGCTATCTTCGTCTCTCATCTCCAAGCTCTCCAAAAATACAAGAGTGAGCAAATGAGAGGTCAAATGAGCTTTATCCCCATATATCATTTCCCCAACTCAACTTAAACCCACCCCCAACTCAAGTTAGACAAAAAAAAAAGCTTTTTATGGGCCAACCACGTAGAACCGCCCGTTGGGCATCGGATCTGCTTGGGATCCATTGCGGATCCGAGGCAGATACGACATCGGATCCGTGGTTCGGAAATCTGGAACTGCAGATCAAGCCAACATGGTTCCGAAATTCCAGGCACTGTGATTTTTGACCCATTTTGCGGTTCCGGATTTTCGAACCGTGGATCCCCCACGGATCTGTACGGGATGCAGATCCCGGTTTAGATCCGGGGGGGGGGGGGGGAGTGTTTCCTGCAACACTGGTCCACATATAAGCTCACCTTTGGACCACCAATCCTATCTAGGATGAAAGGAACCCAAAATAAACTCAAAGGGACCGTCCATGGTCCGACCATAACAAGACTGGCTCAACATGACATAGGGTCTAGGATGCCTATAGGGCCTCACATGGTTGCTACAAAGTTTCAACTTTTGACCTTGGGCTTACAATGGTGTTTAAGAATGCTCCAATGAATATATAGGTACCCTGGCTGAAAGAGAGGTAATAGGGCACATAACCCTTTACCTTGTGATCAGTCAATGCTTATAAGTAGACTGTCATGAGACTTATTATAACATCATCATTCTTATTCATTGTATAAATCAATATATTTTTATTGCAGAAATATTCTGTCTTCAAATATTAAACATTCAATGTTTACTGCAAAGTCTGGGTGGAGGCTTTTCTGAGAAAAGATATAAATGTTTTTTAATAGTACTATATAGTAAATCATCGATGTGTGTTTGGATTAATGCATCTAATGTGTAGCTATAAGAAAAAGTTTTAAAGTGCCTCAAGTTTCTTGACTTTTAAACTATGTTAGATGGAATTGGAAAACGGGTGCAGTTAGTGGAAATGGTACTCTCAGATTTTCAGAAATTGGCAAGTGACATATTATATAGTTCATGCATAGTGGAAGAAATGGAAATAGCTGAGGAAAACTAAAGCAATTCACAATTACGATAATTTTGGGAATTTCCACTGAAGAGGAGAAATCTGCTTGAATTTCTTCTCAACTGGAAAGCACTAAAAATATGTAGACAGACACAAGGATATGACTAGATGTGTGCCCAACAGTGAGTTAATAAGAACTGAGGCACAAAATGGCTTTCCTAAAATGGTACAAATTTTTGGATCTCTAAGTTTAACCTTTTTTGTTTTTTTGAATTGGTGTTTCTTTATTGTTTAATTAATTACTAATTTAATTAATTTTTTATGATTTCCTAGGTTGTGGAACTCACCTTTGTCTATTAAATAAATATTATGGTAAGGAACTGGCATTAGCCTAATAGACTCTGCTGGTAAAATGTGTCTGAGACGTTTCCATACATGGAATCTCTAGAAAAAATTTCCCAGATGTTTTTAAGATATTGTCATATTGATTTGTAATTCAACATTTACTTTTCATGACATGAACGTTTCACCTACATCATCAGAATCCTAACATAAAGTAGACAAACTTTATATTTTATTTGATTTATAGATACAAGCAATAGATGAAATGCAACATTTAGCTCCTCTGGAAAATGTATGTCTTGAAAACACATTCATTTAGCTTATGTCCAATGGAAATCAGTAAGATGAGCCTCTAATATTATTGTTTAGCAGTATGTATAATACACCAAAGATTATGGTACATCCTTACACTTTTTTGGGTCTGAATTCTTGTGCCTATAGATATGTCAATTCTCCATGTTGGCTAGATGTAAGAATGTATGTCTCCATCATTGGTCTTGATGAAATGGTACTTTGGGTTGTAGAAATTGTTGGATGGTTCACTGGTCAAATGTTTAATCCTGTATGCTTGATATCCAGGTGCACTGACACAGGATTTATTGCCAATGGAGTTGAGTATGAAGGTTCATTGATTTGTGTAAGCAATTTGATTCTTTCATGGCGTCCTAAACAATTTGCTGAGGTAACTCCCGACAGGTAAATTTGATTGAAGGTGTTCTATTTAGTTTGAGAACATTGTTGCATTTACAATCATTTCACTTTATATACTTAATTTGGCAACACAAATTTTCAGCTATTTTAACATGTATACGTGACATCATCTTTAGTTTCTGATAGAAGTTTCAGGTTGATTCAATGCCTTATTTTTACATCCTTGAGGCTTGCTGTTGTTCTCCATTGCCATTTGCAAGGCTATTCTCATACATTTTTTATTTCCCTTGGAGTAACTTTACCAGGATACCCTCTAACAGTATGCTGTAAATGCAGTAATATTTAGCTATCATCATATTTTACATCAGTCCTTCATTTCTGCCATTTATTGAATTGATTGTTGCCCATCACTGGTGATTGGAGCTTTAAATTTGAATTTTATTTATCAAAATAATAATGCAAATGAGACAACATCATACTCAAATATGAATTGATAAATGTTTCAAATTTCAATTATAAAGTTTTGGGCCTTGGCCAAGGGCTATCCTGTGAAAACAGGGCGTTTTACTGGCAGTCAATGCATTTCAGCGTTCTGTTTGTCAGACTAACACCTTCATGTAGTTTTTTTCTTGAATAATCTGAAAAATGTAGAATTAGTTTGCAGATTTTCCAGCTTAATTTGTCAATGCTTGCCCTTAAATCGGGTTTAAAATCACATTATCTATTCACACATTCTTTAGATTATTTAATCTTCTTGGTCTAGGTTTTAGAGGTCTTGTTCTTGGGGTCTCATTTATCTTAGACTATGTTATGGTTTTCTTTAGAAAGAAAGAGAGAGAAGGCTAGAAAATTATTAATGTCCACTAATCACCAAAATAGGTCAAAGGGACTTGAATATAGTAAATACAACCTATAAATAGCAAACTAAGGAGCGCCTAGGGCATCTCCTCCCTAGACCAGAAATATTTAATAAAGTAAATAAAATGCTTAACATCATAAGAAGGTGGAAGTCAATCCTTGATGGGTAAACCCTCTGGTGAAGTACAACCCTGAATAGAAGGCAAACAAAACAATTGATGCCACATAAGAGAGAAAGCTGTTGAGTTCATCAACAAGAAGGTAAAATACATGTAGTGCCTTTAATTTATGTCCATGTTAGAGGAGGACGCTATCCATCTATTAGCGTGAAGTCACCAATTAGGAGCTTAATAATGTCATCAAGGAGTGTTTTGTTAGAATTTTGGGTAGTGTTACCCACCAGCGGGTGACCCCATAGGAGAATTTTTCTCCTAGGTTTGTCTTCAGCTAGCAGCTAGTAGCCCTTGACAGCCACTAGTGTCACTGATATTGTGCTATTTGATCTCCACTTCCTGAGCCTGTCATATGTTACCTCGCCCATCTGTCGAGATCTGTAATATCCCAAATGAGGGAATAACAATAATAACAGGCTAAAAGATATGAAGGAGACAACAAAACAAAAAATGATATCAAAACACCAATGGAGCCATAGAATTCTGCTGACCCATTTTATTAATTTGCTAGAAATGAGTACAATGGAGGTGCTGGAATGAAGGCACCTGGGCTTTCTCAAGGCAAGCTAGAGAAGCCCTTTGAATCAATGCCGAAATCCCCCACTGATGGTACGCTGTATGGCTATAGCTCTGCGTTGCAATCTGCCAGAAATGTTGTTGCTGCTCCCAAAGAAATGCCGCTAGGGCCTACTACGCTGCTCATAAAATTCTGAGATTTTAACCCCAAACTCTTCTCAAGAAACCCACAAAAACCCATGAAGGAATTCACCAAATGTTGACCATGGAATTTCGGCCCAATTCTCCCTAGCTCCTCTAGCTGCTGGCTGAGTTAGGATCTCTGTTTGACACCTCCACTCTGCCCCGAAATTTCTGCCAAATTAATCTTGGCTTCTCAATAAACCTAGAAAAACCCCCAAGGACTTCTGGAAAGGCTGACCCTAGAAATTCACCCTCTAGGGATGGCTACGCTCTCCTACTGGGTACGATGTCCTCTATGATGAAAACATTGAAAGGAAGGCCTCCAACTCTCTGAAAAACTCAGCTATGGAAGGGTTGATCCCCTCCCAATCTCCCAGATTGAAATCTCATGAAGTTCTCCTCCCTCAGAGATGATCTCCTCTATGACGGCGTAATCTCCATGGAAGAATGTGCTGCCTTGGAAATGACTGCGTAATCCTGTGGCTGTAATGATGATGCTGCTTTCGAAAAACTGATGGGATGGCTCCTCTCTTGAGTGGGCACTCAAAGTGCTCCGAGGACAAGGTTGGGATATCCGTTCGGAGACACCCTTGTGCTAAATAGCACTGCAGACTCAACTAAACAACTTAAGCGTGCTCTAGTCTTGATAGACAGAAAATCATAAGATGCAAGAATGAATGAGAAAGGCTGCCTTCCTCTCCTTTTATGCTTGTGAACCCCTAAACTCCCTTGGGCCCACCTATGCTGCGTTGTCCCTCTGTGCCATGCTGCCCCTTGCTACGCTGCGCTGCCTCTCCCATGCTACCATTGTGCTGACTGGCCCCACGCTGCCACTGCGCTGTCCTAAGTGCCTCATCTCCTGCGCTGTCACTTGGCCTCATGGGCCCCACTTTATCTTTTAATTAATCTTCCCAGTGACTTTAGGAAAGTGCTTTTATTCTAATGTTTTATTCATGTGTCCCCTCACCCCTTTATTTCCACTCAACATTAGGATTTGCCGAAATTAATCAAAATTAATATCCCAATTAGCTGACTGCTAATTTGGGGATATTACTGTAGAAATTTATGAATCTTAATTCTTATGCAGAAATTATTTCTGTTAATCCGGTTAAGCTTCTCCTACTTATACAAGTTATCAACTGAATAAATTCAAGTCAACATCAAAGCAAAACACATAACAAATCTCTACCAATTTAGATCTAGAATAAGCACATGCACACATAGACAAAGTAACACAGTTATTTCTGGACAAATTATCCCCGGAAAAACCCAATGTGGGAAAACCAGTCTCTGGCTGCTGGAGGGCTCTATTATTAAGAATATTTCTGAAAACACTACTCTGGGTTCCAGATCTGGAAAACCCTACAGAGAAAACTCTAGATCTGCAGTACCTGGATGATCTAAGACCAACAATACTGACTGATCCACACCCTCAAATGGGATTTACAGAACTCACCCAGATCTAGGCTTAGAAACCCCAGCCCTGCCCCTGAAAGACACTGCTGCTGTTGCCGCTGCCATCTGCTGTTGCTGCTGCTACTGCTGCCTTTCTCTGCGCTGTCCTTGCTGATCTCTTCTCTGCTTCTTGTGTATTTTAGACCCCGGGATCAGATCATCCCCTTGGTCTAAATTCCCCTCTCTTCAACTGAAACACTTCTGAGAATTTTTAGCAACCCCGCCCTAGAATCTCAGCTTAGCTTCAGTGCTCTGCCTCTATGTGTCTTACAAATGACCCCAAGCCTTTCCTTTATACTTTTCTCGTTGACAAATCAACGACCAAGATTAAATCTTTAATCAATGGTTAAGATTAAAAGAAAGCTTGATCCGTGTGACTTAAGACAATTTCATCACGAGTTTAATTAAATTCACTTTAATTATTTTATTTTCCTAAGTTTTAACTTAGGAAATACATTAAAATAATTAATTAATTTAATATCTCTTAAACCAGATGAAATTTCCCAAATCCATTTCTAGGTCTTGTAGATTAGGTGAACTCTAGTCCTTTCTCAAAATTTGGGACCTAGAGCGCAACTGATGCTACTCCAAATACACAAAATCTCAACACTCCCTCTTAGCATCAACGGTGTGCTCTAGCAATACATCACACTTATGCATTACAAGATTTTAGGCATTGGTTTTGTGTTGCTGAAGCTTGGCCTCTTGCCACTCAACTTTGCACTGCTGCTACCATTCTGTACTGCTGCCCATGACTCTGCCACTGCTACTACAACCACTGTACTGCAGCTCCCTCTCAATATGCTGCATCTGTGCTGCTCATAGCACTGCCATTGCTGATCTGCTGCATTGCAACTTCAGTTGTTGAGAGAAACAATTGAATCTCCTGCCCAATCTTTGACAGACACGTCAGATGGGCTGCATCCTCATCACTGAAGCTCCATAGGCTACAGATCTGTGCTGGCATCTAAAGAACGATGCATAGCTACAACTTTTCCTGCGTAATCAGATTCCCTCTGCACTACTGAAGTCACATCAGTTCCTTGTGCTGAAATCTATCACGCTGCTACTGCACTGCACTGTCCCTCTAAAGCTCTCTGTGCTGCTGCGGCTCTACATTGCGTAAGTAGCACTGCTCTGCGCTGCTGAAGTCACATCAGCCTCTGTGCTGCTATTGCTTCTACGCTGCTGCTGCTATGCTCTGCGTTGCTCCTCCCAACCTCCAGATCTGCCTCTCCCTCTGCCTCATCTGTGATCTATGCACCCACTGCTCCACTTGTCCCGCTACTGTCTTAAGGCTGCCGTAGCTCACTTGTGATCCAAGAGATGAGTTGCTCAAGATCTCGCCTCACTTCCATGTAGCTTCTCTACATGTCCATGTCACCCCACCTCCGTGGTTCATGAGCGCTCATGGCTACATCATCTCCGGACCCATCATCTGCCACCGCTACTTTGGAAGAAGATGCTTCCTTGTCCTTCTTCTTTTCTAGACAATGGCTGGCAAAATGTCCCATTTCGCCACACTGGAAGCATTTGATCTTAGAAAGATCCTTCTTCTTCTTCAGCTGCTTCTTTGATGCCAAGGCTGCATCTTCCTCCTCTTCCTTCTTAACCTTGCTCAACGCAGGGCTGTGCTGCTTCTTGGTGAACCGTTGTAGTTCTTCTTGTCGTAGGATTGACCACAAGTTGTCCCATTCTGGGAGGTCCGCTCTGCCCAAGATACTATGGACAAAGGTTTCCCACTCATCCGTGACTGCATTGAGGGCAATCCTGACTATCACTGCATCATCTACGGTTGCACTCGTTTCAGTCAACTGATCCCTGATTGACTGCAATCTGAAGAGGAAATGCTCAATGTCTTCTCCATTGGTCATCATGAATGACCTCATTTGGGCCTCCAACAACATCTTTCTTTGGACTGATTTTCCCTCATATAGGGAAGTCAAGGACTTCCACATTTCATTAGCTGTCCTCTTCTCAACTATGTGTGGTACAATATGGTCCTTGATACTGTCCATTATCAGCGGCTTGGCATGCCCAACAACTTCCCTATGCTTCCGTAGGAGATCCGCATCTATCGGTGTGGCCAGGGTTTGCTCTGCATGGTCTCTTAGACCATATGCCTCAAGGAAAATTAGGATTGTAGCTTTCCACACCAAAAAGTTTGAGAGGCCCTCTAGCCTATATTGATCACGTAGTCCATGAGGAGCCATCTACTTAGAATGTGTCGGAGCTCCTCTTATCTATACTAGAGATCTTGGATCTAGGGTCCTTTACGAATTGGGCACCCACTGCTCCCTCTGACACTTGATTTCCCTCCTTGGAAATCTACCAAATCAACTATGATTCAGCTTCTTCTTTGATCCTCTGATCAAACTGCAAGTTTCCTTTGGCAAGAAACTCTCTGAGAAGCTGATCTCTTCCCAAACTTTGTCACTTGTGCTAAGGTTAAAAATATGAAAACTTCATAATTTTAACCCCACTAGCTCTTCTGAATTTTTGCAACTTTTCTGCAGACTTTTTTTGGATCTGACAGATTCAGATCTGAATCACATTGGCTGGCTTCAGACCTAGCCAGTGCTGTTTCTGAGCTGCCTCTGTGCAGTAATTGCATGGGCTTGCTAGGACATAGCGTTGGATAGCGTCACCCTTCCCTTTGCGCGAATCTCCTCCTGAAAACTGCACTGTCCCTTCAGATCTACTTTTCTGCTGCCTTTCCAGTTGCTTTTTGCAGCTAGATCCTTCAGATGCTTCAGCTGGTGACCTTTCTAGATTTGCAACCTGGCTCTGATACCATGTAGAAGTTTCTGAATCTTAATTCTTATGCAGAAATTATTTCTGTTAATTCGATTAAGCTTCTCCTACTTATACAAGTTATCAACTGAATAAATTCAAGTCAACATCAAAGAAAAACACATAACAGATCTCTACCAATTCAGATCTAGAATAAGCACATACACACATAGACAAAGTGACACAATTATTTCTGGACAAACTGTCCCTAGAAAAACCCAATGTGGGAAAACCAGTCTCTGGTTGCTGGAGGGCTCTATTATTAAGAATATTTCTGAATACACAACTCTGGGTTCCAAATCTGGAAAACCCTACAAAGAAGACTCTAGATCTGCAACACCTGGCTGATTTAAGACCAACAATACTGACTGATCCACACCCTCAAATGGGATTTACAGAACTTCGCCAGATCTAGGCCTAGAAACCCCAGCGCTGCCCCTGAAAGACACTGCTGCTGACGTCTGTTGGTGCCACTGCTGCCGTTCTCTACGCTGTCCTTGTTGATCTCTTCTCTACTTCTTGTGTATTCTAGACCGTGTGATCAGATCATCCCCTTGGTCTAAATTCCCCTCTCTGCAACGGAAACACTTCTGAGAATTCTTAGCAACCCCACCCTAGAATCTCAGCTTAGCTTCAGTGCTCTGCCTCTGTGTGTCTTACAAATGACCCCAAGCCTTTCCTTTATACTTTTCTTGTTGACAAATCAACGGCCAAGATTAAATCTTTAATCAATGGCCAAGATTAAAAGAAACCTTGATCACATGTTTAAATAAATTCGCTTTAATTATTTTATTTTCCTACGTTTTAACTTAGGAAATACATTAAAATAATGAATTAATTTAATATCTCTTAAACGAGATTAAATTTCCCAAATCCATTTCTGGGTCTTTTAGATCAGGTGAACTCTAGTCCTTCCTCAAAATTTGGGACCTAGAGCAGAACTGATGCTACCCCAAATACACAAAATCTCAACGATTACAGTCCTCCTCGCCAAAAATTGCTTGTCCTCACGCAATGTCTGAACAAGCCCCCTCTCTAGCTGATGCTCCCCACTATCACTACAAAATGTGTCTGGGTCCTAGATGTGCCACTGAATCTTCCCTGTCCTCTACATCACCCTGATATGAAGGGAGCTTTCAATGCCAGGATACCAAGCCATCCTGTCCAACATGAAGCTCCACCTGCTCCACTCACCATTCTGCCATGCTAATGAAGTCCCCCACTCCATCAGTGACTCGCTAAAGCCTAATGGAGGATCTACATGATCTCCCCATGTAGTATACTACTCACCCCTAGAGGTTATCGAGCTATGTCGAGCTATAATGCTCGAGTCTCTTACTAATCTCGTAGAGGTGCCACCATGCTGTCGTTGCGCCACCCTGACTATGAGATACCCCCCATCATGCACCGATTGTATCCCTCTCTCCTGGGGCCTTGTGGCGGAAAATTTGTGAAGGCAAAGCTCATCTTGCTCGGGCATTTCCATGATGCTGATATCTACCCCTCTACTGCCAATCATGACCCTGAGCAACAACATCATAAATCTGCCTTGCCATGCAATGGAGGTCTCAGTGGTCCCCACGTGTCAAACGCAAGGTGGACTGGATCATCGTCTGCTTTGTCCCTGCGCATCACAAAGTGGAGTGATCCACCTGCCCAACAGACCCCTGGATTCCCCAACCATACGGGGAGCTCATAACTCCCACTCCCCGCGGGATGCCACTGCGTAGTGCTGCTACCTGCTAGAACCCATCTGGCCCTCATCTATGACCCCTATATGTATCCCCTATGTGGACCCCAAGTATCAGGAGTCTGTCCCACGCATGCGTACCTGCCCTGCTCCTGCCAGACCACATCGTGATACCTGCTATCCCAACTCTTACTGATACACTTGGACATTGCTCGGAGTCTGGGTACCCTCTTGTAGACAAAATCTGCCATCCATCGTCCCTCAAATGTGAGCCCAGGAGTGGAACATATGCTACCTCGGCAATTAGCCATGCCGTCCCTAATCCTGGGCCCGTTAACTCGTGCACCTACCAAGTGTCTCAACTGGAGAGTTTCCTCCCAGCTCATGACATGCGGTATCTCATCCAACTGTCTAGGGTGAGCCTCCCATGCCCTACTGCCTAAATGGAGTGTCAAGGGGCACTAACCAAACACTCTGCGACCATAAGAAACATTGGAGGATGATGGGTAGGTATGTCCCAAAGGGTGTGACTAAGAGTCTACCTAAATGCTCAAGAGTAATCCTCCAGATGACACTCTCTCTGCCTCAGATCTGCCGATAACACTCTCGTAGCCCTGTCTCTGCTAAACATGGCATCTCCAAATGCTCAACATGATTCTCATCGATCCTAGATGAGTTACATCCCATGGTACACCTACTGCCCCTGTCCATTTTTCTCTTTGGAGGCAACGCTCCAAGTGCCCACTGCTCCGCATCATGTGTCACTGCATACCACCATGTATCACCGCACTCCTCGACCTGCCACTGTATGCCGCAACTTGCCCCTGCGCACTAGTGGATACCCCCGACAATAGCTATACCGTCCTGTACCGTCATGTGTCCATCCTGCGTCGCCGCACTTGTCACTCCTCGCATGTACTCAATGCGATGGAAAGCACTCCTACTCCACAACGCAGTCCGACAAACTACAACACACCCCCATGCATCTCCATGCCCATATACAGATCACTGCCCAATAATGGATTCTCCTACACGTCCCAGGGTGTGATGGTCTAAGGCTGTATCCATATGCGTCGACCCAAACTCGATCGGTGCCATCACCTCCACTGTCACATCACCTTACTCACTGATGAATGGATCGTCACTCCAAACCCTCCTTGGGGGGTTCGAGAAGTGAATCTCTCTATGTGTCGGTAGTGATGCCACCACTGCTTTGCTGCTCTGCAAACTCTGTGCCCCACATAGAGGTGAAGAATCCCTGGCTCCATACAAGGCACCATCTAGTGGCCTGCCATTGCCACCTCCTCTGACAAGCTCATGCCAGAGTATGTTGATCACCTCATGACCCTGCGTACAAATGTTGTACCAAGACAACCTAACGGGTCTGTCCATAAACTGGTTGGCCACTGGAGTTGACCGAGACTCCCCTAGCGAATGTGCATGTTCAACTGTTAGGCCAAACGTACCCTCAAAAGCATAGTCAACCGGCCTGCCTGGGAAACGATAGGTAGTCCCACCCGGATTCCAATGCCAATATGGGGTTCCTATATTCCCAGCGCCTAGTAACTCCTGTTGAACTACACTCGGGTCCACCACCATCTCCATATCCCACTCCACCGGGTACCAACTCAAAATCTCTCGCCATCCAACCACAACATGCAGATGTTGCACCCTGTGCAACTCTGGTTGTCTCATCCAACTATCCAGGTCAGCATATGAGATCTGACTAGGTGGCTCCATCTCTCCCTCTCTAATGGGAAGAGGTGACCCAATAGTGTTTCTAGCCCCGTCTATGTATGCTTGAAGGGAGCTGCTCTAACACTCCAATGTGCCCTCTAGCTGTACCGTTAAGGAATCCAGCCATTCTCCAATGTGGGACAACTTGGTCGCTGACTCGGCACAAACCACTCTCATGCCCTCCAGCTCCTCGTTCTGCAACAAAATAACCTCTCATACTGATGTGGCCTTCACTTTCAAAACTAGAAGGTCGGCTCGAAGCCGATGACATCGCTGTGTGCGACCATCGTCCAATACCTCTGTATCTCCTAGCGCCTCATCAAAGGTGGATACATCTCTTGGCACCTCACCCATCTGCCGCTTGCTGCTACCACCCAAAGACTCGGACACTACCCCGGTCATCACCTCAATGGATGGCACTACTGGGGTAGGCTCTACTCTCTCTACTAGGATGTCAAATGAAGTCTCCAACACGAGTGACCCTTGCGTCATATTGGGTGTATCCACATGCTCCCCATGATCCTGTGTGCCCTCATCCTCCAAGTGCGAGGTAGCCATTTTGATGGCTTTCCCCTCCGTTATTCGGTCAAGTTGGAAAAAGGTATCCAACTTTTCCACCCAATCCCAAGTTGTGCAATCAGTGGATCCATCATACATGGGAAAAGGTGTCCTCCCAATGGTATGCTACAACTCTGAACTCTCCGTGCTAGACCCCCCACTGTTCCTTCCTTCTTCATCCTGCCTGAGCTGGAAATAATCTCTGAAGGACAAAGCCGCTCTGAAGTTTTCCCCCATGGAATGCCATTCTCGGAAATAATCTCCCATGGGTCTATGATCATGTCGCCTACCCTGCTCATAAGGATGTAGGCATCGTGATCCTGGTTGGCCTACTGAAGGCTGGCGAGTGAGTGGCTGGTAAAGGGTGGTCACACACTTGTGAGACCCCCGAAGTCTCCCCAACTAGGGATTCCTGATGGATGCTCTCATTCCTATTATGTTGCTTGAGTCTTTCCAACATTCCCTTTTGTCCTTTGGCTAAATCATTTAGGGCCTTAAAAATGTTACCAAATGCTGCTTCCCCTTTGCTCCTTGACTCCCCCATATTTTCCACCTCTACTGCCTTTGGTGGGTAAGGTTTTCCTACCCTCCTTGTTCATAGAAAAAAATCCCCACGCCTGAGCCAAGAACAGAGCTGTGATGCCACTGTAATATGCCAAATGAGGGAATAATAGTAATAACAGGCTAAAAGATATGAAGGAGACAACAAAACAAAAATTGATATCAAAACACTAATGGATCCATAGAATACTGCTGACCCATTTTATTAATTTTGCTAGAAATGAGTACAATGGAGGTGCTGGAATGAAGGCACCTGGGCTTGCTCAAGGTAAGCTAGAGAATCCCTCTGAATCAATGCTGAAATCCCCCATTGACGGTACACTGTATGGCTATAGCTCTGCGTTGCAATTTGCCAGAAATGTTGTTGCTGCTCCTGAAGAAATGCCGCTAGGGCCTGCTACACTCCTCAGAAAATTCTGAGATTTTAACCCCAGACTCTTCTCAAGAAACCCACAAAAACCCATGAAGGAATTCGCCAAATGTTGACCCCGGAATTTCGGCCCAATTCTTCCTAGCTCCTCTAGCTGCTGGCTGAGTTAGGATCTCCATTTGACACCTCCAATCTGCCCTAAAATGTCTGCCAAATTAATCTTGGCTTCTCCTCAATAAACCCAGAAAAACCTGCGAAGGACTTCTGGAAAGGCTGACCTCAGAAATTCACCCTCTAGGGATGACTACGCTCTCTTGCTGGGTACGATGGCTTCTATGATGACAACATTGAAAGGAAGGCCTCCAACTCTCTGAAAAACTCAACTATGGAAGTGCTGATCACCTCCCAATCTCTCGGACTGAAATCTCATGAAGTTATCCTCTCGCAGAGATTGCCTCTATGACTGCGTAATCTCCTTGGAAGAATGCGTTGCCTTGGAAATGACTGCGTAATCCCGTCGCTGAAATGATGATGCTGCTCTCCAAAAACTGATGGGATGGCTCCTCTCTTGAGCGGGCACTCGAAGTTCCCGGAGGAGAAGGTTGGGATCTCCGCTCAGAGACACCCTTGTGCTAAACAACACTGCAGACTCAGCTAAACAACTTGAGCATACTCTAGTCTTGATAGACAGAAAATCATAAGATGCAAGAATGAATGAGAAAGGTTGCCTTCCTCTCCTTTTATGCTTGTGAACCCCTAAACTCCCTTGGGCCCACCTATGTTGCGTTGTCCCTTTGTGCCACACTGCCCCTTGCTACGCTGTGCTGCCTCTCCCACGTTGCAACTGCGTTGCCTGGCCCCACGCTGCCACTGCGCTATCCTAAGTGCCTACTCTCGTGCGCTGTCACCTGGCCTCATGGATCCCACTTCATCTTTTAATTAATCTGCCTAGTGACTTTAGGAAAGTGCTTTTATTCTAATGTTTTATTCATGGATCCCCTCACCCCTTTATTTCCACCCAACATTAAGATTTGCCAAAATTAATCAAAATTAATATCCCAATTTGCTGACTGCTAATTTGGGGATATTACAAGATCGTATGTTTGAAGGTGGACCATCCATTCCTAAATTTATGTCTTCAATTATGCAGTGGGGTGCTTTTTCTTGTTTTTCTTGGGCACACTTGGGTATGGATTATTTAGTGACTTGGAATGAGGAAGGGTTTCGACAATAGTCTTGTTCCCTCATCTTAAATGGGGGATTAATCCTCAACCCTAATCCCGCGAAATCTCGCTGACTAGCTTACAACTTTAGGATGGGCACTACTTGGGAAACCCTGATTTTGGTAGCGTGGTCCCATTTTCCTGTTCCACATTTTTCACTCCCCTCCGCACATTATATGCCCTATTTCATCATCTTCCCTCTTTGGGTCCACAAGCCTCTGGTACTCCCCCTCCCCTTGTCCACATGTTTAGGTCGGGCCCAGAATGATGCCCTAGAGGTTGATGTAGCTAAAAAAAAAGATAAAGCATATCATGGCCACATTCAAAAGGAAATCATACCACAAAATGTAAAAGATGGTCGGGATAATAAAATTTAGCATGTGGGCAAAAGCCAAACATGAGCTTCACCCCTTATCATTATGGTCATCACCCTGGTTCCTAGGGCCCCTATGAGTGTCTCTTGCATCATTAAGGAACCCTTGCATGTCCAAACCCTTGGTGGGCGATGAATTGCCCCACCTTAAGGGGTAATCACTGCTATATCATACACAACATGCTCTCATCCCTTGGAGCCTCAAGTAGTAAAAGAAAAAAAAATCAATAAAAGGAAAAAAGCAAATGAAGAAGGGTGGAAAACTAAAGGCCAGGGTAACTCATGTACCACGATTTCTCTCTCCTACATTCATACACCCAAATCTGTGGACATCCCTCATCATTACCACCCTTGAGCCCATGGCATTTGGCCTTGAGACCCTCGCATCCCAATCCACCTCATCATTATTCACATGACACTTACCACTTGAAGGATGTACCTTGGACATGTCTTTCCCTTTAGGGAATAGGAACATCTAATAGGGTTGTTTGTTAGCCACCCCTACCTAGGGAGGTTGTCACCCATGCTTAATGTTAGGCTGTAAAATCAAATATGTAAATTTGAATCTAAATGCAGCTAATCTACCATGAGAAATATCATGTGACATTAGTTCTAATGTGAAAATAAACATGCAATGCATCCTACCCTAACATGCATACGACAGAGCTATTATTAAGTGTAATCATAAATCTAGTGCAACCAACATATCATCAAATCAATATAAATATACCTGCCTTAATGAATACTCATGCAACAAATTCCAAAGCAAATGCAAACCCAAGCACATGGAAGATGATGTGGGTGGGAGGTGGGAAAATATGGTTTCCATGTGAGGTGGGAGGAATCCCTAAGATAAGGAACATGAGTCAATCTAGAAGTGTGGGGCCTTCCCTCTAAGCATACAATGGTGGCATGAATGATTATCCTTAAGAACTCTTTATCACAATCATTGCTCATAAGGTTGTGCTTTGCATATGCCTTAAGGTTGTGATGAGAGGGGAATGAAGGGTGAGGGAAAGAAGGAGAGCAACAAATAGGGTGCTTATGGTCACATTGAAGAGGGGAGGTCATGGAGTGATAAAAACTTGAGGGTATGTCCAAGGAGGTAAAGTATAATCAATGAGGGGCACTTCCTTGACACTATACTTGGAAGGGGGAAAGGGCTCACTGCCACTTGAGATCATATGAGAATGGGTGAGGGAATCACTTGATGAAGACTCAAGATGATGACCAATAGGAAAAGACAAAAGGGAGGATGGAGTATTGTATAAATACACAAATCAAAACACCATTTAACCATAAAAAACTGCGCTGTTGAGCCATTTTATTAATATGAAAGAATGTACAATATGGGTGCTGGAAGGAATGCACTTGGGCTTGCTCAAGGCAACTTAGAGAAGCCCAAAAATATAATGTTTGAAACCCTTTGTCCTTGTGCTCTGCGTGGCTATAGCTCTCCGTTGGAAATGCCTAGAAATGGTGCTGCCTGGAATGATCTGCTGCTAGGGCCTGCTATGCTGCTCAGAAAATTCTGGGAAATTAATCCCAACCTCTCCTCAATAAACCCAGAATAACCCATGAAGGGTTTGGCCAAAGCTTGACCCCGAAAATTGGCCCTCTTGGGCTTGGAAGGCTTTGCTGCTGGGAAATTCGGTCCTCCTGAAGAATCTGTTGCTAAATGCCACCAAAATGCTTGCAATCCCCATTAGAATGCTTGCCAAGCCTTCCCTCCAAAATCTCCCTTAACTCAACCTCTCAGAGTGACTCCCTCAATGATTGCGCAACCTCTACGCTGTTGTAGCTACCTATGCACTGCTATAGCTTCCTCTGTGCTGTGGTATGGCCTCCCTACTACTGAACTGAATTGGAACAAGATGGAACTCCCTCCTTGGGTTGGCACTTGAAGTCCACCGAAGCAAGGGTTGGGATCTCTGCTCGGAAACACCCGTGTGCTGAACAACACATGCAGACTTGTCTCATTGCTCAAGTGTGCTATGCCAAGAGACAATTTCTGAAATGATAAGTGAATAACCAAAATGGTCCTCCCATGCTTCTTTTGTCCCAAGTCTCCCCAATGTTCTTGTGGGCCCCATTCGTACCTCCTACCTTAGTCTGCTCCAATAGTTCTGTGGTCTCGATGTGGACCGCAATTTCCACCAAGTGGGCCCCATCCTCCACTAGAGCCGCAATTATTGACCCCAGGCTAATGTTTTGGGGTGTGTAGATGCGTAAGTCTAATGTGGGGCTTCCATACCCACTCCTCCTAAGTTAACAATCGTAATAGTGGCAAAATGACAAAATTTAATATTTCTACTTACAGAATTACTAAGCAGGAATATTACAACCAATGATCCTATTAGGTGGTTTCAACCTTTAAAGGGGGTGACATGTCCATGGTACATCCATCTGGTGGTAAGTGGCAAGTGATATAGTCATGGAATGGAGTGGCGATCAGGGGAATGCTCTAGGCCACATGTCATGGTACAAGGGTAGCTATGATGAGGGAAGCCCACACTTGGGTATATCACTGTAGGAGGGAGCAAATCGTGGTACATGAGTTACCCCAACCTTTTTTTTTCCGCCCTTCATCATATGCCTTTTGCCTTTAATTGATATTTCTTCATAACTGCTTGAGGCTCCAGGGGATGAGAGCATGATGCGTAGGATATAGCAATAGGTACCTCCTTTTAAGGTGGGGCATTTCATTGCCCATCAGGGGTTGGGACAATCATGGGTTCCTTAATGTGGAAGGGGCTCATCTAGGGCCCATAGGAACTAGGGCAATGGCCATAATTCAGGGGTAGAGCTCATGTTTGGCTTTTGCCCATGTGCTAAATTTGTATGTCCTGACCATCTTTTGCATTTTGTGGTACATTTCTTATTGAGAGTTGAAAATTTATGCTTTTTCTTTTCTTTTCTTGGTAAAATTTCTCAATGTTGAAGATCCCTTGTGCATCACATGACCATTTTCTGATGAATACATTCTCAAATTGGTCAGAGTTATCTATGCATCTTAGAGTAAAACTTAGGTACCATTCAGTAGCTTGCCCTTAGAGGGAGAATGTGAATAGTGTCATGATCCTATCATCATTGAATATCATCCTAGGGGAAATGTTCCAATAGAATTATTCAACATGGTCATGGGCACTTATGGTAGCATCACCCTTGAACTTGAGTAGTCAGTTATTATACTTCTTAGGTAAAGGCTTGGGGTTATTACTCAAGTTTAGAGAGGCAAAGACACTAACCAAACACCTTTCACTTTGAGTCATTTTGGGTTGGTCTTGGTTTCGGTCGGTGCTGGAATCACTTGCCATTTTGGGTGTGGGATCTCTTACCTTTTCAAACTTAGGGAGAAAGGTGGTACTAATAGGTGATGGAGTTCGTTCTCCTCTTCTTGCAGCGACCCTAGTTAAAGGAGGAATGTTGTCACCTTCAAGCAAACTAGGGGATTGGACAATGAATGGAGTCACCAGAGGAATATTTGAAATGTTGTCTATGAATCAATTCCTCAATGATTCACTAGGGAGGCAGACCTGCTTCCTCCCTGACAACGACGCCAAAATGTTATTGCTTAAACTAGTAGGGGTCCTAGGAGGGGATCATATAGAGCGACTACTAGGTCAAAGGGTAACAATGGAGCGATAACCCACTGTGACCTTAGCTAAGGCTCCTTGCTCTTTATGGACTTTCACTAATGGGAGGATACTCGATATAAGGGGAATCACTAGGAAGGGTGGATCAATGAAAGGATAAAGAGTGATTCCTAAGGCGTATTCGCAAGAGAGGCTCAATTAGATAGCTTGTTTGCTTGAAAAGCAAGGTGATGTGCTCTCTAGGAAGGGCGAAGAGGATTCTTGAGCGTAGGTTTGGAGGATATGCCTTAACAAGGGGCTCCCTGGACCTAATGATCCTTATGGATAAGAGGCCTCTATGTAATCCTTGTGGAAATGGAGTTAGAAAGTTGTGGGACCACACAGAGCCAAGTGGACCCAAAACCAAGTCAAGGGTATGGAGTTGATCAACCAATGAGGGGCTTGATCTAATTAGGGTAGGGAATAGGATCAAAGGATTGATTTTCTTTCGAGATTTGACTGAATGATCCCAATGAGGACACCGACCCAAATCAAGCTAGGGCAAGAATTGGTCTTATGGCTAGGGCTTGCTATATCTCAGGATTCCACCGTCGAATTTGCTTGAAATTTGGAGGACCTCTAGAGATAACCCCAACGTAGTAGTGGACGAAAAATCTAGATGTTTGCATGGCTAGAAAAGAATTTGATTGATGCCCTAGGTGACCCTCTAGGGTTAGGCCTAGGATTTGGAAAAATGAAGAAAAGAGAGGGAAATTTGACCACCAAAGGGAGACGAGGATCAATGCCTTATTGCTTGGGCTTAATGGAGTCAAGATACACATAGATTGAGAAATTTTCGTGAGCTAAGGAGTCCTAATTGGTCTTCGCTGGCCTTTCCAAGGGCAACAATAAGGTCAATGGGGATTATACTTCAAATTTGCGAAGGAGACAAAGTTTCAAGGTCTTCAACTTAAGAGTCGCCTCTAGGAACATTTACTCAATCCCTCAAAGCTCAATGCATGTATTTAATCAATTATTCAAAGGCCCAAAAGAATTGCACATTACATTAACCCATACAAGAACATTGATAACAAGATACATGCATTTAACAAGTAAGATAACAAGAATAACATCAAAATTTCGACTTACATGAGAGAGAGAGTATATCCATACATCAACTTCACATTAAAGAAGCTCCAAAGACAATAGCGAAAATCCAAACATCATAGTGCATCAAGGAAAGCTCCAAAAATTCATCCCAGCAAAAAGTGCGAAAATCTCGTAAGAGATATTAATCCAATGCAAGTGATGATGAGAGGAATGAATGAACCTCTCATCAATGTATTTCCTCTCTAAAGAGTTCGATTTTCCTAATTAGGCCTACTTTAGCTCCAAATAATAAAATAATGTGCAATAATATCATCCCTTGGTAACAAGCCCACCAAGACAGTTCAATAGTACAAAAGAAGGCCTCTCAAGAGGGACAAATAATAAACATAACGAATCGACCCTTTGAGAGGGCCTGATGGAGTCTAAAATGTGCCAATGTGTGAGAATAGGCTCCAAACATAGTGAATGAGGGGGTGGCCCCTTGATATCAAGCAAGCCACATGTGGTGCTCCCAAGTGGGTGTGGGGGCACAATGACATCCTCATGGGTCTCCAAGTGATTTGATAATACCTGTAAACCATTTGTAAGGGCTAGGATGATGACATAAGCCCTTCCTTGTCTCCTGCAGTAAGACACATCCTGATCTGGACCTTGGAACATCTACCAAGTGTATGGTGCAAGTGTGGAGTCGACTGGGCATGGTGAACTAGGTGCATCATCCTCATCCAAAAGGTGGAACACGAGCAATCGTTGAGTGGTGTTGGGGATCCATGAAGTACTTTCTTCTATAGTGGAGGCCCATGTCTCTCAATGCCCACCCTACAAATGCCAATGTGACCCTTTGGAGGGCTTGGACCTCGTATAAGGAGACCAAACCCCAAATGGAGACCCACCTGCAATCTTGCATAAGATCCAATACATCCCATTTCCCTCCAATACAACAAATCATTAGGATAATCAAGTAAAAGAGCTTACAAATACTGGAATCAATGGGGCAGTTCATGGTGGCATGCCCTTCCTAATGGGCTTTGGCATGTACAAGTGCCTCCAAGCTTAATAAGGAGGTTAACTAAGGATCCTATTAGGTGGTTTTAGCCTTTAAGTGGGGTGACATGTCCAAAGTACATCCATCAGGTGGTAAGCAACAAGTGATATAGTCATGGAATGGAATGGGGATCAAGGGAATGCTCAAGGCCACATGTCATGGTACAAGGGTAGCTATGATGAGGGAAGCCTACACTTGGGTATATGAGTGTAGGAGGGAGCAAATCGTGGTACATGAGTTACATCGACCATTTTTTTCCACCCTTCTTCATATGCCTTTTGCCTTTAATTGATTTTTCTTCATAATTGCTCGGGGCTCCAGGGGATGAGAGCATGATGTGTAGGATATAGCATTAAATACCCCCTTTTAAGGTGGGGCAATTCATTGCCCACCAAGGGTTGGGACAATCATGGGTTCCTTAATGTGGAGGGGGCCAATCTAGGGCCCATAGGAACCAGGGCGACACCCATAAATAAGGGGTAGAGCTCATGTTTGTCTTTTGCCCACGTGCTAAATTTGTATTTCCCAGCCATCTTTTGCATTTTATGGTACATTCCTATTCAGACTCCAGAGTGGCTAGATTATGCTTTTTCTTTTCTTTTTAGTTGCATCAACCTCTAGGGCATAGTTCTAGGCCCGACCCAAAGTGTGGACAAGGGTAGGGGGATGCTAGCCCTATGTGGAGCCAATTGACGCATGTGGACTATGATGGGAAAAATGATGAATGGGGTTAGAATGAGCGGAGGGGAGTGATGTATATGGTGTCGAGAATCAGGAACACGCTACCAAAATCAAGAATTCCCATTAGTGCCAACCCTAAGCTAATGGCCAATAAAGGAGATCCCACGAGACTAGGTTACAAGGTTAACCAGCAAATCGAGCGGAGGAGACAAGAGTGCATACCTAGCCCACTCTTTCCGCTGAATCCCCCCACCGATCCATGCCCAAAAGTGTCCATGATAAGTAAGGAAAATTACTCAACTATACTAATGAAAAGACATACCTTCGGGGTCGGGAGGCCCATCTTCAAACATGCGATCATAACAGATGGGCGAGGGACCACATGGCTAGCTTAGGTTGCGGAGAAAATTGAACATTGAGCTATCTGGTGGTTGCAAGGGGTTGCTGGCTGCTAGCTAAGGACCATCTAGGAGAAAATTTTTCTCCTATACATACTACCCAGAGGTGGTGGGTAACATGACAAAGATCCACTGTCACCTCAGTTAATGTCCCCTGCTCTTAACAGACTTTCACCGATGGGAGGAGTCCCGATAAGAGGGAAATCACTATGAATGATATATCAATGATGGAGAAACAATGATTCAAGAGCCCATTCATAGGAGAGACTCAAATGATAAGACTTACTTGCTAAAGAAGCAAGGTGTAGGGCTCTCCAAGAAAGTCTTAAAAGAAAGCCTAGACCTAGGGCTTGGGAATATTGCTTGACAAGGGATAACCTAGACCTAAGACTCCTAAGATAGAGGGTTTCTAAAATGGCCTTTCTGAAATAAGAGTGAAAAAGGTGTGGGACCACAAAGAAGCCCAAGTGGACCCATGCAAGGCCTAGGGTTTTGGGTGAAACTTTAAACCAATGTTGCATGAAGCGGGGACGCGGAAGCGTCATTTCCAAAAAATCTAGGAAGCGAAGTGTCTCGCCAACGTCTACTATATATATATATATATTCTATTTTTATTTTTTTGTATTTATATTAAAAACATCCAAAATACCAAACTAATTGTAGAAGATAGGGAGGCATGCATATTTGTACATAAATCAAGATAGATATGACATCCATTGTACATTAATGATTAATTATTCGAGCATCAACCATTTAGATGCATCAACCATCTAGAATCTAGATTCTTCTCCTATTTTCGAGCCTTTGCCTCTATCTCGATTATCTAGGGACATTAGTCAACATTGCCCAATTTTGATCAAACTATCTAATGCAAGCCTTAAAATATGGTAGAAAATGCTTAACATGCTTGATCAATGATTTTGACTTGATTGAAATGTAATTTTTTGCTAACGAGTCATGACATGACAAAAGAGTTCAACAATTAACACCACCAACACTAGGGTACATATAGGGCTTGGTGCTCTTGATTAAATGCTAATCACATACCCTCATACATGATATAATCTAATGAAATGTCACAATCCCATTGATCCTGAATTCCTGAAAACTGTTAAGTTTGCTGAATTTTGAATAGGATATGAAATTATATTTTCTCCATATGAAGTTCGATTATGCTGGAACCACTCTCAAACATCCTGAGTCATTTCATGGTAATGTTAAAAATTTAAGTCAAAGGATGAAAATGAAAAATAAAGAAGAATGTCACTTTTATTTTAAGAATTTAACATTACCATGAGGGAGCATCTAGAAAGCATCTAAGGAGCATCACAGGGGCACCTTGGGAGTGTTCGAGAAGCCCCAACCCAACTTAAGTCAAATAAAAAATAAACAAATATTTAGAACTTTGTGGAACCCTATGGAACCGCGTATCTCCCTTTGGATCCGTCATCGAAGACGCGGTTCGGAAATTTGGAACCACGGATCGGGCCGGTACAGTCTCGAATTTCCAGGAACCGTCTTTGCCGACCCGATCCGCAGTTTCGAAATTCCGAACCGCGGATCCGATGACGGATCCCCCATGGATTTGTACGGAAAGCGATTCTTGGTTTGGATCCTTAGGTGGGGGGGGGGGCATTTCCTGCAACACTGATTCAAACAAAAGATCTAGATCGAGCAAGGGAGAAGAAGAGGGTCAATGGAATTGAATTTTTCTTAAGTTTTTAGTGCAATGATCCTGAAGGAAGCCACTAACCAAGGAAACTTAGGGACAAGAATGAAGTTCGAGCTATGGTTTGGGATAATTCCAAATCTAGCCGTGAAAAATACTTCAAACTTTGTGAGTGCCCAGGGAAAACCCCAACACAGTTGTAGTCCAACTCGCTCTCCAAATGGATGGCTCAAAAAGATTTCAGTTGATGCCCTAGGAGACCTCTAGGGTTAGGGCTTAGAAAGAAGGAGAGAAGGCGAGGAAGATATTCTTTAAGGTGATTACCAAGGATAAGATTAGTGCCTAGCCTATTGGGAGAATGGAGTCAATGTGCTTTCAACTTTTGGAGTTCTTTTACCCAATCAAGGAGTCCTATGGCAACTTTGCATGGCCCTACAGGCAACTACTAGGTTACTAAGGAATTTATACTTCTTATTGCAACAATTACATGACTTATCAAGGAGATTATGGAGATAATTTACCCCTAGGAACATTCATTCACTATACCCAAACATGTAACATATGCAATATCCTCACAAGATCAAAATTTGACAAATTAGCATTAAATTAGGGCAGAATTTCAGATTTCATGAGCGAAAATTCTATATATTATACATGTATACAAGAGAGAAAAATAGACCATGAAAAAGCACTTACAAGTATAGCGAGTATATCCAATCATCAAAGAGACAAAGAAAAAATCGAAGCTCCAAGACCAAGAAAGATATCCAAAGCAGTGTTGCACGACTCTAAGACTTGTGAGTACCCGTGGGCCTTGGCAGGTTCTATAGCGAGACAGGTCACTCGCATAGAACCCATGACTTATACTCGAACCCGCCAAAACCTGAATTGAACCCTCGTACCCGCATTGAACTCGAGAAACCCGCATCCGACCCACATCTGACCCATATTTGACCCATCGAGACACTCATTTTTCAACTGTTTTTTATTTTTCTTTTTTTTTGGAGATGATGTGGAGGGAAAGGGAAATTGGAGGGAAGAAAATGCTTTATAAGCACCTCCCTCTCTCCCATTTTTCATTCACATGTCATTTGAGTGTCTGACTCATTTCTATGAGTGTTGAGTGACTCCATTGCATGGTGAAGGAGCTCTTGTAGGAGGCTAAAGGAGGTTTCATCAAATCAGACCCAACTTCATCACAAACAGGTAGGCTTCATGACCACCTTGATTGTTTGTTCGAATGTTTTTTATGTTTTCATGTAATTTTTTTTTGGTTTCAATTTTAATTATATTTTTTTAAACATGATTTTATTTATTTATTTTTCAATTTTTTTGGGGCTCATGGTTGAGTTTCTCAGCCACACACGGGCCCTATGCGTAAGACGAGGAAACTCGACGCGGGAGCCTGAGTTTTCCTCAGCACTGCATGCCTTGGTGAGTTTCAACCACGCACGAGCTAGACCCCCCCAAAAGAATATATATATATATATATATATATATATATATATATATATATATATATATATATATATATATATATATAAAATTGAAACAAACAAAAAAATTTAAAAAGTTTGAAACGAAAAAAAATAAAATTACATTTAAGTTATTGAATTCAGAATTGCAGATTCCTGAATATCAATTAATTTGAAAAATAATATTTTTTTTCTTCTAGATTTTGTCACCATGCCACCAAAGGGTACTAGAAAGTCTCGTGATTCGACATCAGCAGTGGGCACATGGTCAACGACTCATTGGCGGTAATGATCACCATGTCAAGTGCAATTATTGCAATGCCACAATGCTTGCAGGCATAAACAGGCTAAAACACCACCTAGCTAGAATTCCTGGGAATGGTGTGGGATGTTGTGAACATTGCCTGGATGAAGTCACTTGCTGAAATGGTAGTTACTTTGGTAGCCACTAAAGAAGAAAGTTCTAAGAGGGCAAAAAGGAAGGTTGAGCTTGCTGGGATTGGTAGATATTCATCTTAGAGTGAACCACAAATTCAAAGTGCAGGTATTGGTAACTCCTCTTCAAGTGTTGTGGCAAACAAGAGTTTAACCTCTTATTTCTTCACTCCTCGTACAACTCCAATATATCAACCAACTTAGGAGATTTTTAATGAAAAGAGGAAGGAGGAAGATATGGCAGTGAGGAGGTTTTGGTACCATAACAATATTTCATTCAACTATGCAATATCTTATTTTTATCAGCCCATGGTGGATGTCAGTGCATGTGTTTGCACTAGATACAAAGCCCCATCTTATAATGCACTTAGGGGGAAAGAGCTAGATGAGGAGCTTGAGTGTGTCAAGGAACAATTGGAGAGCATTAAAAGCTCATGGAAATTTATAAGTTGTACAATTATATCTGACGGGTGGACATATTAGAGGGGTAGAACAATAATAAATTTTGTTGTAGCTTGCCCTAAAGGAACCATGGTCCTTAAATCCATTGATGCATTTGCACATGTAAAAGATGCATATTTAATTTTTACATTGTTGGCTGATGTGGTGGAGGAAGTTGGGGTTGCAAATGTTGTCCAAGCAATCACAGACAATGCAAAAAATTATGTGGCAGCTCCAAGGTTGATTTGTGCCAAATATCCCACCATTTTTTGGACTCCATGCGCTGCCCATTGCATGGACTTGATACTAGAGGAGATTGGGAAGTTAGATTGGGTGCAAGATGTTGTGCAAGAGTGCAAGAAAATAACCAAGTATATTTATAACCATGCTTGGGTGTTGAACCTTATGAGGGAATTCACACAGGGTGAGCTTAGTCGCCCAACTATCACACGGTTTTCTACAAACTTTCTTTCCCTCCAAAACCTTTTGTATGAGTACCAAGCTTTGAGAAGAATTTTTGTAGCCAACAATGAATGTTTTGGAAAGATAGCACAAAACCAAAAGCATTGTTTGTGAAAGCATCTGCCTTTGGTGATTGTTTGTGGGACAAAGTCACTGAGATTGTCAACTTCACTGAGCCCCTTGTGAAAGACTTGAGATTGATGGATGGAGAGAAACCTGCAATGGGATATATTTATGAGGGCATGGACAAGGCCAAAGAGGCCATTAAGACTTTCTATAAGGGAAATGAATCTAAATATGTCCCTTTATGGAAAATTATAGATTCCAGGTGGGACAAGCAACTACATTCACCATTGCATGCAACAAGAGCATATCTCAATCCGATCTTATTCTATAATGAGGGGGTCTAACATTCATAGAGATCCCGATGTGATGAGAGGTGTCATGATATGCATTGAGAAGATGTTCCCAGATCAAGATATTTAAGACAAAATCAAGATACAACGAGATATGTACAAGGAAGCATTTGGCATGTTTGGATTCAACTAAAGCCAACATCTCAAAGACAAGAAAATGCCTTGTAAGTGCAAATTGTTAGTTCTCTTTTATATGTTTGGCATTGCAAACTAATAATCTTGGTTGTTATTTTTTTATAGCTCATTGGTGGATAGATTGTGGCATTGAGGCACCACAATTACAAGAATTCACCATTAGAGTTCTGAGTCAACCCTGCAATGCTTCTTCTTGTGAGTGTAATTGGTCAATGTTTGAGCACATCCTCAGCAAAAAGAGAAACAACTTGGAGCATGAGAGGTTGGAGAAGTTGGTTTTCATCTACTGCAACCTTCGAATGCTCACAAAACAAGTGCAACCAAAGGATACAAATCCAATTTTATTGGATACTATTGGTTTAGAGTTTGATTGGATTGTGGAGGAGTCCCCTGATTTGAGTTGGCTTGATGAGGAGACTAAGGATCTGTCTAGTTTGCCATCTCAAATAGAGACTTCAAATACACCTGCTTCACATTTGCTTCAGCCTTCCGATGCTAGCACTAGCTCCATGAGGGCTTATTGTAGGCGTAGTCGTCCATTAGTGATGAGACTCAAGATTGTTATGAGACAATTATTTATCATTTATGACATGTATTTGAATTTTGAACTTCCTATTATTTTTTATTTAATTATGGAATCATGATTCCTTTTCGTATTCAGTATCTGAATGTTTTGCTTACAAAAATCGAATAAGTTATGTTGTACTTTTATAGATATGAGATGATGTTATGAATTATTGCATATATTGTGGTTTTTATAACTTATAAGGATTGAAATTGTCATTAGTTTCTTTTTTGTGCTTAAAATTTACCATATTTTAAGTTTTTCCGTATTTTGCCAAACCTTATCCCAGTCTTATATAGGTTGTTCATGAGTCTTATACATGTCGACGAGCCTTATACGAGTATGAGTCGTGCAACATTGATCCAAACATTGAAATGCATCAATATTCATCCAATTCGTCCATCAATAGCTATAGTGAAATTCTCAAGAAGAGAGATATAAATCCCAATGATGATGAGGAATATAATGATCCTCTCATCAATATATATGATCCTCTAAGGTTTCGATTTGCCTAATTAGGCCTAATGATGCCCCTAATAATAATGTGCAAAATAACAATCCTTGGTGACAAGGCCACCAAGATAGCTTCATAACATGAAAAATAAGTCTCTCAAGAGGGCCAAATGATAGATAAGTAGCTAGGAGGGCCATTGAAAGGCCAAGTGGAGTCCAATGTGTGCCATAATGAATGGAAGGGCTCCAAATATAGTGATAAAGGGGGGGTGGCCCCTTGATCTCCAAGAAAATGACCTGTGGTGCTCGACTGAAAAAAATTGACCTGTGGTGCTCCCAAGTGGCTTTGGGGGCACAAGAACATCCTCATGGGTCTCCAAATGGACCGAACAAGCCTGTATCCCATTTGTAAGGGCTAGAACACTGATGCAAACACTCCCTTTGTCTCCCATGGTGAGACACAACCTCATATGGGCCCTCGATCAACTGCCAAGTGTGTGGTGCAAGTGTGTAGCCGGTTGGGCAAGGTGGTCTAGGTGCATCATCATCATCATCACAAGGTGGTCTAGGTGCCCATGGCATGACTATCTGTTCTTTGCTATAGTGGAGGCCCATGGCTCTCAATGCACACCCTATAAATGCCAATATGACCTTCTGGAGGGCTTGGACTCTGTATAGGGAGACCAAACCCCTAGATGATGACCCACCTGCAATCCTATATAAGATCCAATGTGTTTCCTCACCTTCCAGTACAACAAATCATCAATGTAACTAAGTAAATGAGCTAATAAATCATGGAACCAGGTGAACACTTCATAGTGGCATACCCTTCCATAATGGGCTTTAGAGAGTACAAGTGTCTCCAAGTTCAAGGAGGTTAATCAAGGACCCTATTAGGTGGTTTTATCCTCTAAGGGAGTGACAGGTCCATGGTATGTAATGTTCCAAAATAGGAAAAACAATGCTATGCAAGAAAATAACAAATTTTGCGCCATAGAAAATTTTAAACATTGCAGTAAACACCCAGAACAATAAAAAAGATGGAAGCAACTGAGCCATTTTATTATAGAATGGAGCAAGAGTACAAATGTATGGAAGAAATGCACCTGGGCTTGCCTTTTTGGCAAGCGGAGCAAAACCCAGGTGAAACAATAATAAACCAAAAACTACACAGCTAAAGCTCTGTGCTGTCCCAACAGTTTTACACTAGCTGCTGCAAAGGAATGGATGAAAACCCCACCTTCGATGCTCATAAAATTATGCAAATTTACTCCCAGGGTCGTCAAGGCAATCCGACCAAAACCTAGAAATGGTTTGGCCTGATTATGGACCTCCAAAATTGACCTCCAAAAGGGCCTACACTCCCCAGTGACTACTGAAGCACACAGTGTGCCAAAACACCAGCAAAATACTCCACAACACTCCAACAATGCAACAAACAACTCCACGAATACTTCCCTTATCTCTCCCGACAAGCAACAACCCAAAAGGCCGGGACTCTACCCCCCACGTGTGCCCAACCTCTCTACTCTGCACTGGCCCCAGTGACTGAAAAATAGCTCCTGAAAGTAGTTGCCACTTCCAGCCTCCAAACTCACCCAATAGCCTAAAAATATACTGAGCCTCCTCCAAATTCTCTCGACAATAGACCTCTAGAATAGAGCTGCAATGGCCACATAAGAACCACTACTGCGTCCTCCAGAAATATGCACTACTGGGTTAAACTGAATATGAATGTTGGAAATCTCTTGATGAAACTCCCTCAGATGACAATGGATGAACCTACCTAGGTTGGCACTCGAAGTCCCTCGAAGAAAGGGTGAGTTCTCAGCTAGGAAAACTCGTGCTAAACAACAAGTGACCCGGCTAAGCAGCTCGAACAACAAAGATAAAATCGATAAGCTAAGAATGCCAAATGAAGTGAGCTTCCTTCCTTTTATTTCTTTTGTGGTGACTTTCTTCCCACCTTTTATTCTATTGTGGGCCCCTCACTAAGCCAACGTTTTCCCACTCATGCTTTTCGAACCAATTACTTAGGGAGTACGTATTTCATGTGTGAGTGGTCCCCATATATCACCAAGAAAACAACATAACATACAATTAACTTACTTCTCTCTCCTAAGTCTTCTAATGAATATCAAATAGTCCCTGACTTCACCAAAATTGGCCCCCATAATGTAGAAATTGTTCCTCTTCCAAAATAATTTAGGAAGGGACATTGCAATCCTCCCCTCCCAAATGTTGCTTCTCCCCAAGAAAGGTTAGTGTTGGATGCTCAAGTATGTGTTCACCCTCCCAAGTGGCATCCTTATCCGGCAAGCTCTTCCAACACACCAAATACTCTCTGATTGTTCTGCTCCTGAGCTTCCTCTTCCTAGTCTCCAGGATGGCCTCCGATTCCAAAACCAGATGCCCCTCATCATCAATTAGAGGAAACTCCACAAATGTTGTAACCTGCTGCCCCAACACCCTCTTAAGACATGAAACATGAAAAATTTTGTGGATCTTGCTCCCTGGTGGCAGCTCCAACTCATAAGCTACCTCCCCAACCCTCCTGATCACCCTGTAAGGTCCATAAAAGCATGGTTGCAGCTTCTCGGCCCCCTTTTGTTTCAAAGTGGACTGTCGGTATGGCTGCAATCGTAGGAACACCGAGTCCCCCTCCTCAAAATGCCTCTCAACCCGTTGTTTGTCAGCATATAACTTTTACTAGTTCTAAGTTGTCAACAAATTATCCTTAAGAGCCTTGAGGATGTCTTGGCTCTCTTGGATCCAATCTTTGGCCTTTGGGACCTGATTGTCTCCAAAAACGATGTCAGCAAAAGACAAAGCATCATAACCATATAGAGCACGGAAAGGAGTCATATCGATGGACATATGATGTGTGGTGTTGTAGTAGTACTCTCTCAAATGCAGCCAACGAATCCATGCCTTCTGCTGCCCGGTCACATGTTCCTGAGATAACCCTCTAACCACTTGTTTACCCTCTCTATCTGGCCGTCGGTCTGTGGATGGTAACTAGTGCTCGGGGTGGGCTCTGTGCCCACTAGCCTGAAAAGCTCTTTCCAGAATCCCCACATAAATCGTTTGTCTCTGTCACTGACTATAGTCTTGGGGAGTCTGTGTAGGCAGAAGACCTCCCTAAAGAACAACTTTGCTACCTGAGAAGCTGAATATCGTGTCGAAATTGCAAAAAATGTGCATACTTGGTCAGTCAATCGACCACCACATAAATAAAATCCTTCCCCTGCACTGCGGGAAGTCCTGTGATAAAGTCCATAGAGATATTCTCCCATTTCCCCTCTGGAATGGGGAGAGGTTGCAATAATCCTGTTGGGTGAGTCAACTCCCCCTTGTTACTCTGACATGCCTCACACTCCTATACATACCTCAACACGTCCCCCTTGAGGCCCTTCCATGTGAAGCGCTCTCTCACAGCCATGTATGTTTTCCTGAACCCCTGGTGCCCCAACAATGGAGAATCATGAGCTGCATGAAGTATATGCTCTCTCAACTGTGAGCCCAGAACCAAAAATATGTGCCCCGCCCCTTGTAGTAGATAACCTCGACCATCATCCGATAGCGCTCATTTGTGTGAATTCCCTCCAAGATCTCATAGGCTCGTTGATCCTTGGAGTACTCAACTAACAACTGTGCCTTCCAGTCATGGCAAATGCTAATGAGTGAAAGACTTGTAGGTCTCCTAGATAGAGCATCAACAACCACCTTGTGCTTTCCTCGCACATACTCAATAGCAAAATCATACGCCTGCATCTTGCTGATCCACCTCTACTGCCTCTCATTGAGGCCCTGCTGCCCCATGAAGTGACGAAGACTATTATGATCCATCTTCACCTTGAATCGGTTACCCACCAAATACTTTCAGAACTTGGCCAATGCATGCATTATGGCCAACATCTCCTTGTCGTATATGGAATACGATGTCTCATGTGGTAAGAGCTTTCGACTCTCGAAAGCAATGGGGTGACCATCTTGGGACAAGACTGCCCCGATCTCCTCACCCGATGCATCACACTCCAATGTGAAAGACTGCATGAAATCCGGGAGTGTCAATATCGGGAAACTACTCATCACCTCCTTGAGGCGATCAAAAGCTGCCCGAGCTCCATCTGGCCACGCAAAATCCCTCTTCTTGGTCAGATCTATGAGGGGTGCTGTCAACTATGAGAAGCCCTTAATGAACTTCCTGTAATAAGTGCAAATGCCCAAAAACCCCCTCAACGTTGTCACATCTCTAGGTACCGGCCAATCCCGAATGACTCTGATCTTCTCCTCATGCACCTTGACCCTATCTGCGCCAATAATGTGTCCCAAGTAAAGCATCTCTATTAGCCCAAATTCACACTTGGGCAATTTGGTGTAGAAATGCTGCTCCTCCAGAATTCACAACACTGTCTCTAAGTGCTGCAGGTGCTCCTCCCACGTGCTGCTGTAGATTAGGATGTCATCAAAGAAAACCAACATAAATCTCCTTAACTGCCCCCTGAACACATGGTTCATGCATGAATGGAAAGTGGCAGGGGCATTAGTCAACCCAAAAGGCATGACCAGGAACTCAAAATGCCCATAATGATATCTGAAGGTTGTCTTCGGAATGTCCTGATCCCTCACCCAGATGTGATGATACCCTAATCGCAAATCTATCTTAGAGAAGAACTTAGCTCCTTTAAGCTCATCCATTGATGCTCATCAACACGAAGTATGGGATATCGATTCTTCAATGTCCTCTTGTTGAGCGCCCTATAATCAATGCACATGCGCAAAGTCCTATCCTTCTTCTTCACCAAGACAGCTGAAGAAGTGAAGGGGCTGGAACTCGGTCTAATGTGGCCCGACGCCAACAACTCCCTAAGGGCGAGCTTAGTCTCATCCTTATAGGCTTTGGGATGCCTATAGGGGGTGGTGATGACTGCGTGTACGCTAGGTTCCAACTCTATGGTATGCTCGAACCCCCTGTCTGGTGGCTGTCCAGGTGGTATGTCTCCAAATACTACTGCATATCTGTCCAACACAGCTTGTATATGTAGAGGTGGTGGCTTGGTCTGTCCCCCAGCCTCTAAAATCCTTAGCTCCATTGCCCATGCTATGTCCCCATGCCTCAAGTTTGCCTACATCCGGTGAGCTAAAATTGTTTGTGGGGGATATTAGTGCATACCCTGAAGAACTACTGGGTTGCCATCCGGTCCGGTAAACTCCATCACAAGTTGCCTCCAGTCGGTGGTAACTCAGTCAAGGGAATACAACTATTGGACACCCATCACCACATTGGTGTCTGGTACATCCACCACGAAGAAATGATTTGTCATCGAATAGTTCCCCATGGTCACTGTCAAAGCGGGAACATATCGATTGCATTGCATAGTCCTGTCCCCCGGTACTAGCACTAAGAACCCCTCAAACATTGCAGTGGTGATGCCTCTCCTCTGGACCATCTGAGCATCAAGAAAATTGTGGGTGGCCCCATTGTCAACTAAGATTGAAACACGCTGCCCCTGCACAATGCCTCTGATCCTCATGGTCATAAATTTGGGTACCTCGCACAAAGAGGCAAGGATTCCCCCAGATGGTGTAAAAGATGCTCGTCCTGGTGGAGGTGGTGGTGGTGGTTCTCTCTCTCTGATGGCTCCTCGTAGTCTCCTCCATCAAACTCCAACTCCAACTCATCCTCCTGATCACTATCTGAGAAGACCTCGATATAGTGAACCTTGCTTGATGTGCACCAATGACCTGGTGCCCACGGCTCCCGACATGTAAATCACAACTTCCTCCTTCGAAGGTCTCTCCTAGTCTCATCATCCAACTGTCCTCTCATTGGAGCTGCTCTTTGTGCTGGTGATGGTCTAGTATCACCCCCTTTTTGAGGGTAGGGAGTGCATGATGGAGAAGGTGCTCAGGTCTTGACTCTTGGGGATGCTCCCTTGCAAATCCCTCATACAAGTCATAGCCTCTAGCAAAGTGAAGGGTCTGCGTGACTTTACCAGTCCACGCAATGGTCTGTCAATCCCTCTACAAATGTTTACACTCTCCTAGCATCTGACAAATCAGGCACCATGACTGAAATTCGCAAGAACTCTGAAATATAATGCTCATGATGTCCTGTTTGTCTGAGATGGGTCAGCTCCTTGAAGTGAGCCTTCGGATCCCCCGGATCAAAACGCTCCACTACTCTTCGCGTGAAGTCCTCATAGGTAGTCGCATTGGCATGCCCCAAGGTAGACAAGCCATGAAACCACCAGTCGTGTGCCTCTCCCTCTAAATGCAAAGTGGCCATTTTAATGGCCTCCATCTCCGTCATCCTATTGAGCTGGAAATATGTGTCCAACTTCTCCACCCAAGCACGAGCTGTGCACTTGGTAGTGCCATCATAAGTGGGGAAAACATCCTCCAAATGGTATGCTGCAAATCAGAGCTCTGCGTGCCTTGGCCTCCATAGGTCCTTACACTCTCATTCTGCTTGAGCTAACAATAATCTCTGAAAGATAGTGCTTCTTTGAAATCTCGCCCATGGATTGCAATACTCTGAAATAATCTCCCTCATCAGCTCCTACTTTTTCCTCCGGTGCCAAGGGTAGGAAAGAAGGAAGCATAGCTCTAGCTGGCCCACTAGAGGATGGTGGCTATGCAGTAGGTGAAGGTTGATCATACTACAGAGAGGCTTCAGAAATCTCTCCAAATAAAAAATCCGGTGAGTGCTCTGCTCCCGGTCCTGCATTTTGATCTCATTTAACATCTCCTTCTGCCCCTTTGCCAAATCATTCAAGGCTTTCAAGAGACTATCAAAGACCATCTCTTACTTTCCCTTAGGCTCTCCCATATCCTCTACTATTACTTCCTTTCCATTGTCCTTAATGTCTAGAGTGATCTCCAACTCCCTCTCTTTGCTCCAGTACCTTTGCTTCCTGTAAGTAGTATATTGTCTATCCTCCTCTCTCATATGAGAGTCCTCCCACGATGGAGCCAAGATCTAAGCTCTGATACCACTGTAATGTTCCAAAATAGGCAAAACAATGTTATGCAAGAAAATAACAAATTTGCGCCATAGAAATTTTTAAACAATGCAGTAAACACCTAGAACAATGAGAAATATGGAAGCAACTGAGCCATTTTATTATAGAATGGAGCAAGAGTACAAATGTATGGAAGAAATTCACCTGGGCTTGGCTTTTTGGCAAGTGGAGCAAAACTCAGGTGAAACAATAATGAACCAGAAACTACCCAGCTGAAGCTCTGCGTTGTCCCAATAGTTCTGCACTAGCTGCTGCAAAGGAATGGCTGAATGCCCCACCTCCCGTGCTCAAAAAATTCTGCAAATTTACTCCTAGGCTCCTCAAGCCAACCCGACCAAAACCCAGAAATGGTTTGGCTTGATTACGACCCTCCAAAAGGGCCTACACTCCCCAATGACTGTTGAAGCATGCAGTCTGGCAACACACCAGCAAAATACTCCACAACACTCCAACAATGCAACAAACAACTCCACCAATACTTCCCTTATCTCTCTCAGCAAGCAACAACCCAAAATGATGGGACTCTACCTCCCACGTGTGCCCAACTTCTCTACTCTGCGGTGGCCCTAGGGAATGCAAAATAGCTCCTGAAAATAGTAGCCACTTCCAACCTCCAAACTCACACAATAGCCTACAAATCTACTGAGCCTCCTCCAAAATTCTCTTGGCAATAAACCTCTGGAATAGAGCTGCAATGGCCACACAAGAACCACTACTGCGTCCTACAGAAATACGCATTGCTGGGGAAAAATGAATACAAATGTTGGCAATCTGTCAATGAAACTCCCTCGGATGACATTGGATGAACCTATCTAGGGTGGCACTCGAAGTCCCCCCAAAAAACGGTGAGTTATCTGCTCAGAAAACTCATGCTAAACAAGTGACCCGACTAAGTAGCTCAAGTAACAGAGACAAAATTGATAAGCCAAGAATGCCAAATGAAGTGAGCTTCTTTCCTTTTATAACTTTTGTGGAGCCTTTCTTCCCACCTTTTCTTCCATCGTGGGTCCCTCACCAAGCCGACGCTTTCCCACTCATGCTTTTCGAACCATTTACTTAGGGAGTGCGTATTTCATGTGTGAGTGGTCCCCATATATCACCAACAAAACAACATAACATAAAATCAACTTACTTATATCTTGTTAATTTTGAGCAACTAGGTTCAAACTCCATGTTGCACTGGGCATATGATGATGATTATATTTTTGTTGGATTCATCTTTCAGAGAGGTGCAAGATTGATCTAAAGGTCATCTTGTTTGGATGAGTAGAACATATTTTGATTTTATTTTCCACACATGTGCAAGGTCGGCGAGATTTGTAATGCAGGCTCACAAGCCTAATAGATGTGTCACACACCCTCACTGATGGATATAAATTGGAGAGACTTGGAGGTAATTTTCTCATCAATTCATCACACATTCTATCATTGTGATCTAATTGGTTCGATAGCCTTTGGAGGCCTCTTTCCTTCACACGTGCGAAGTTGAAGTTGGGGAAAATCTGCGGATCTGTTTTAGGGTTGTTTCCTGTGCGTTGATTAGCGTCGACCGTGGTCAACCCTTGACCGTTTGACCTCCAAATTTTGTTGGAAATCCGATTTTTGTAGGACGTACAATTGGGCACAAAAATCAAGGAAAAAGGAGCAGTTTGATCGAAGCCCTAAATCTGCAGCTTGACTTTCTTCGTTGACTTTGGTTGACCAACATTGACTTTTGATGAGCTGTCTCTAAGGGCTGTGTGTGTGACACTTGGAGGGTTGGCTGATTTAAGAAAGACTTTGCTGGCTGATGCATCCTGTTGACTGCCATAACGCACACTATCCTATATCTTTGTTGGACAAGAAGAATTGTAAAATATGATCTCTATTATTGGCTTGTCTTCTGTTGATCTATTATTATGTTCTATCAGCATTTTACTTTTATGTTTATGTGATTGCTAAATTGAATCGGGCCTAAGAAAGATTGAAGTAAATTTGCATTAAGCATAGAGCACTCCATGTCTATCTAATTTAACATGGAATCAGAGCTGAGGTGAAGACAAAGTCCAAGCTAGTGTGAAAAGCAATCACTGAAGAAGAAATCCTATCAAGGACCATTGGCCTCCTTAACCTATAAGGGTTTCAAGTCTGATGATAAATTGACTGATAAGTCTGATTATCATGCATGGAAGATGCCCTTGAATTTGGCATTAGAAGATCAAGATGTCATAGACTATGTGTAGGGGAAGATTCAAGAGCCTCCATCAAATGCACCTGCTGCCACAAAGACGAAGTATAGAAAAGGGGAAATCAAAGCAAAGATGATTATCCGAGATTTTATTCATAAGCACTTGGTTGCTTACATTTCTGAGAGCACATCTAAAGAGATGTATCGTAACAACCCATTCTCGAGTTATACACAAGGATATTAGCGTGTGTACAGTATAGGCATTTGATAGCTTCACCTGCCTATCTCGCACCCATCGCACTAGTACAACTAACTACTAATATCAAGATTACCTGAGTTAGAAATTAATATTAAGATTTCAGATTAATATTCATATTAATTTAGTATAAAGTATATAAAAAGGACTAACAAAAAGAAAATAAACTTGAGTTGATTAAAATATATATATAGTTAATGTAATATTCCAACATAAGCCTTACTCATAAAAATACTCAAAATTTAAGTCGTATACCCCTAAACAAATTTAATAATCATAGATCACCTCTCCTCTTTAATAGCAATCACATCTCCTTAAATAACATTCGTACCTTCCTTTAAGAAGATCATATCTTGATGGAGAAAAGGCGGTGGGGTAAGATGTATGGCGGTGGAGAAAGTTATTTAAGGAGGATGATATGAAGGTGGAAGATATAGAGGGTCTTTTGAACTTTGGCTGATTACCAAATGTTATTATGATAAGAAAGGATTTGCGCTGAAAGAGAGTCTCTGGTTTTCTTGGATATCTAGGCACGGGGGTAGAGGAGACATCCTCTGGGTCTGGGATTGTTCCTGGATTGGCTGGGAGGATTTGATTGTTTCGGTACACTATTCAACTGTCCACAGCGTCATAGAAGGAGAACCACCATTAAATCATCAGCCTTATTCCAGGTATTTTCCCATGTATAGATTAGTTCCTTATGAAAGATTAAAATTTCATTGCTGATCTGCATGAAATCGTATTACTACTGACTTATATATATATATATATATATATATATATATGTTTAGATTCATTCATGCTGAAAGGATGTCTTAGATTGTATTCATTAAAAGGATGATAGCTGTAGCAGTGATTACCCTGTTGGCCGAATTAGCTAAGTCCCTCTCTGGCAAAACTCTAAAATTTAGTGGATTAGTTAGAAAAATTTCAAATGGGTTCTTAAATTTGGTATCAGAGGGTGTTTCAAACCCTTTTTCGACCTTATAGGCCCATAGGACAAAACTGTAATAAAATACCTCAGCGATTATGAACAAGTCACCCTTACTTGATTAGGGCTACGTTGCATAGAGTGATATTTCAGATGGATCAAGTCAGAAAGCTTTAGCTGAACAAGCTAAAATAAAAAGATAAAATCAGGTTAAGTACGTAAAATTTTAGCACTATCAGCAAGTACTAAACTCTGTAAGGTTTTGTACATCTTCGCACCTATACTAATAGTAAGTCACGTAAAGCTGAATGTTAAATCATCTCTGTTTTAGGAATGTTTTAGCAATGAAATTTGTCCAGATAAAATAGATTTCTCTAGCTCTGTCTAGCTCATGACCTAGTTGAGAGATACTGCAGGTTGTTATGAGTCAAGACACTAACTAAATTTATCTGGAACATACTTCGGTTCATTGTTGCAAATATAAATTAAAAGAAACTTAAAACCGGTCTATTTCATTCTAGAGTATATGCAGATTAGGCCTGTATCAAGTACCCAAAATTATACTTTCCCCTAAAAATTGAACTGAACACAGTATAAATAATTGGCAAAGATCATCTTAGGAATAAGAGTGATCAAATATAATCTATCTGCTTAGCCATACATGAGACAAAAGATTAGAAACATAATTGACAAAAAAGTAGGCTAAGCCAATCAAACAGTAAACCATAACAGCGAATAGAGAATTGGCATAAATAGATGATCAATCACATAAGTTATAGGAAAGAATTTTACAGAAAACCAATTGTTATTTTCACCCTCTTAAAGGGGTTTTTCACACCAAGCTATTGGAAATGAAAGCATCGGTAGAATATAATACATAAGAAGAGCTCAAGAATATAGAATACGATATTAACTCTATAGGAATGTTGTGAGTAAGACTTGTTTACAGCAGAACAATAGTTCTCCTCTCAGAAACACTACTCGACTAGCATACATCACCCAATTCCATTTTCATAAGAATTTGCAAAATTAACTATCCTGCAGCAATCTAGAAGGTGACGTGGACGAGAATGAAAGAGGTGGAGGAGAATCGAAATCGGTGACCATCTCTGTGAATTGAGAGGGCATGAGAAAGTAGTGAGGCCTCGACAGAATTCTGATCGACAAATTTGCAGGCTCCTTATCCGCCGCCTCTTGCGTGTTGGCCGCATTCACTGGCCATTTGTGTGGTTGGCCGGAATCGATCCACGATCGATCGCTTTCCATTCCTTTCCATCCACAAACTTTCCTACAACCAACCTAAATGACAGCTGTGGATCTGTTTTACTTTACCATAATAATGCTCAGACAAATGCCATATCATTTCTCTGTATATACAAACAATAATTTGAAGTTAAGATCAAAGGCAATATGCTAACATACCTTCTCTATTTTTAATTTTGAAAATACTTATTGGAGCAATTTATAATTATGGATCATATCGTATTCTGTCTTTGCCTCGAAATTCACCTGATAAGTGCGATCTGAATTATTCCAAAATTTGGCTCGACCTATCTATAACTACATCCTCGAGCGGCAGTGAAACGAGTATCGTGAATGTGAGATGCCAGTGGAATGATCGACCAAACGTGCGTGCAGGGATAGGGCCTACTGCGTCCTCCATATGTGTTGAAGATCTAAAAATACAACTGAAAACGAACAGTGAATTGGGAAATAGCCGATTGAGCCTAATCGACAGCAGGGTTCGAACCTACGCTGGAGACGCTCAACAAATTTCAAATCTGTCTCCGTAACCTCTCGGACTCAGATGCAACAGTGCCGACAGGAGGAAATTTAAGGGAAATCAAAGGGGCAACGGAGTGCCATTTGGGCCATCTATACGATTTGCTGTCAAAAAAATTAAAAATTGGTGTGTATATCAGGTGAAGCCACCGATTCGTCACCGCACATTAAAATGTATTAATATATATATACGCTAACCTAAGTCGGACCCTTATGATACTTCAAAATCTGCATATAGCATCAAACCAACAGTTCGCATTGGTAATCATACCCAAGTCGGCATAGGTTTATATTTAATATTTAGTATATTTATAACATATATCATAGTTCAAACGTATATGCAAAGTTTGGTGGATTAAATAAAATCTATCAAAGCCAAGGTTCGTGCCAAGTCGATTATTTCGTGGTTTAGTGAACCAAGTCCCTGCATTGTTATCATGTGGGAAAAGATATTGAACGGGACAGGGTCGGTTCTGAACCCCGAACCTCGGCCCCACAAATGAATAAGTTAACCGCTGAGCCACATCACTGAACTTTAAAATTTAATATGTTATAATATGTATCGAAGTTTAAATACATATATGTGTTGGCAAGGCTCAAACAAAGGTTTACAACGCAAATGTTAAAAGTGCGAACTACTCATGTTTTGTAATGCAGAATTATGGGCGGATGTAGGGGTTTGACCCCACCAACTCCTAAAACCACGAGCGCACACAACTACCAGTGTATACACGGACTGTTAAATATATATATTCTAATCTACATATTAAAAGTGCACAGGCCACATCGCATATAAGAAGGCAATTATTATATAGTCAAATCATCGCATTGGAACCTTATCGCATCAACCATATACATTGCATATGGTATAGTTTCAAACCATGCCGCGGGGACGTTAATATATGCGATATATATATGTTATATATAGAATAACATTGCCATAAATAACAAAATCGTTGGCGGAATGGTGGGCGGGGGTTTCGACCCGCCGACCCATCCAAAATTATATGTGCCAATGCCTTCACACAAGAGCGCAAACATGGAATGGGCGGGATCGGGTTTGAACCCTAGACCTCTGCCCCACAAACCATCGCTTAACCCAAACGCTTAAAACGTTTAACCCAAGCAATACGACTTATGCATTTCGATATATATATATATATATATATATATATATATATATATATATAAACTTTTGGTTTTAGTTTTAATACTTTTGTATTTTTTATACATTATTACATAGAATATAATATTTATAAAATCAAAATATGGTGACCTTATTAAAGTGTTATTCCTATGCTATTATTAAATGTTGCAATATGTATGAGTAGGCATTATGAAAAAGGTTATGAAGTAGATGTGATATCTCATCTCTTCTCTGAAATTAGATTAATTTGATTGTTTTATTTATTTAAATATCTTGGAGTGGGGAAAATATATATATATATATATAAAAAGGTATAAGATAATATTATTAGCATAGGATTACTAGGATTTGATAATCTAAATTACTATGATATAGGGTTAAATGTGCACTTATATCTCTAAGTGTCTTCGAAATTAAATATATGTTAGCGAAAAAAAAAATAAAAAAAATAAAAATAAAATAAAAATAAAATAAAATAAAATTTATTACACAAAAAAAAAACATCTCTGTAACTATATTTAGGCTCAGATTCACTTAGAAAATAATAAGAAATACATCATTATCTATCAGAAACCCTGCATTGTTCACTCTAGAGTTAGTATGCATAAATTACCCTGCATAGGACAAGGAGGTCGCGTTGCCACCCTCCTTGACCTCGGTACCAGTAAGACCTGCCTGCAGGTAAAATAGCAAAAGAACTATACTCGTATGCAAGCTCAAACTTTACGAAAATTATATTCTGTCAGTCTGAAAATTTACCCATTTCTCATAAATTTATTATGATTTTCAGGAAAAGTTACAATGTTTAACACGTACCAAAGGCGGCAGCGCCAGCGAAATCCATCTCCGCCACCTCCACCTTCACCTTCACCATCACCATCGCCACCATCAAGATCGCCGTCAGCGCCTGTTGCCCCACCCGATCTCACTACTATGATGAGTTCTTTAGAAGCCATTTTGGAAGCCTTAAAAGGGTCGCAGTTGACCAGGAACAAGGAGGAACAACGTCATCCAAAGGGAAGACATTAAGAAAAGTCTAAGGATTCTAATGACAAACCTCATAGAGAAGATATTTCCCGAGAACTGCAAAAGATTAAACTCCCGGAATTCTCTGGAGGAAGAGCTGGAGAACATACCGAAGCATGGTTGGAAGGGATGATCAGATGCTTCGCATTAAGAGAATATTCTTCAACTTCTAAAACAAATATCGCTGTATTCCAACTCAGGGGGAATACTCTGATTTGGTGGGGAAATATGGAAAAACAACTGCATCTCACTTCAGATACCGTTCCTTGAGAGTCGTTCATGGACCGATTCCGTGCAAAATACTTACCACCTTTCTTTCAAGAGCAGCAAGCTGGAGCCTTTCATACGCTAACCCAAGGTGGTATTGGTAAGATCATGGAAGAATACGAGATAAAGTTCATGGAACTTGTGAAATATGTTCCTTATCTAGACACGGATGAACGCCAGGCCGAGTGTTTCGTATTTGGATTAAATCCTCGAATCAGGGCCATGGTAAGAATGTGGAAGCCACCAATGGTGGCAGAGGCGGTTGAATGTGCTCGTTATGCAGAAGAACATCTGAGGATTAATAGGGATTTTAGGCCAGCTGAACCAATACCGTAGGCATTTATAGGAAGGACTCCCCGAAATTTCTTCCGAGGAAATAACTCGAGACCACCTCCTTATGGTAACAGGTTTACCCCAAGAGGAGCGGGGGCAGGAGCTCCTAGGACCATAAATGCAATAGCTTCCGAATCCTCAAACATCAGTCCGTGGAGATCTCGAGGGACTGGTAATCGGGGAAGGAATGGGAGAGGAAGTGGCACCAGGGGACAGAGCTCTTGGTTTGAAATTTCTCAGTCAAACGCAAAAGGACCAACCCGGGTGGACTGCTGGGGGTGTGGAGGACCTCATCTATGGCGTGATTGTCCGGAGAACTCTCGGCGAACAGGAAAAGAACCATCATCAGATGCCTAAAGCAATCATGGAATCCATGCAGTTGTTAACAACAACCAAGCAGCACATCAATCCACGGTAGTGGAATCTTCAGGTACAATCAACGGAATAAAACTCAAAATCTTATTTGACACTGGAGCTACTGATAGTTTTATTTCATCTTATGCATTGAATAAATGTGGGTTGGCAACCTGCAAACAGGACGATTTTAGACAGGTAGAAATGGCTTCGGGAGACCTCCAATCGGTAGAATTAAGTGTTGAGTATTGCAAAGTTGATCTAGGAGTCTGTTTGACCAAACTAAAAGTATATGTCACGGCCCTAGGAACTTACGACCTGGTGATAGGAATGGATTGGTTAGAGTCTCATCGAGCATGGGTAGACTGTTCCGGGAAAACAATACTTTGCTTAAATGATGTGGGAGAGACAATCCAAATACAGGGTATTAAGAGAAAAGTATCCTTACGTTTCTTTTCAGCCATGCAAATGAAACGGTGCTTAAGGAAGGGTTGTCAAGTGTATGCAGTTCAAGAGGTAAGCAAAGAAAAAGGGCCTTCCTTAGATCAGTATCCGATTCTATCAAAATTTCCGAATGTTTTTCCAAAGGAATTGCCTAGACTGCCTCCTCGGAGAGAGCTAGACCTCACCATTGAATTGAAACCTGGTACAGAACCTATATCTAAAACTCCTTACTGAATGACTGCCCCGGAACTTCAAGAATTGCAAATACAACTGAAAGAACTGTTAGATGTAGGGCACATTCGACCCAGTGTTTCACCATGGGGTGCTCCTGTAATCTTTGTCAAGAAGAAAGATGGTTCATTACAACTGTGTGTGGACTATCGAGATTTGAACTGGGCCACGGTAAAGAATAGCTATCCAATGCCTCGCATTGACGACCTTTTCGATCAAATGAAAGGAGCTACAATATTTTCAAAGATCGATCTGCAATCGGGTTATCATCAACTCAGGATTAGCGAAAGTGATGTTTCTAAGACTGCATTCCGAACTCGTTTCGGGCATTATGAATTCATTGTGGTGCCATTTGGGTTGACCAATGCACCTGCAGTCTTCATGAACATTATGAATAGTGTTCTCCGCAAATATTTCGACAAATTTGTACAAGTTTTCCTGGACGATAGTCTCATTTACTCTAAAAATGAGAAGCATGAAGAGCATCTTCGGATAGTGTTATCTTGTTTCAGAGAGCACAAGTTATATGGAAAATTATCCAAATGCGTTTTCTTTCAGAAGGAAATCCATTACTTAGGTCATATCATATCAGGCGAAGGAATCTCTGTAGATTCTGAAAAGGTAAATACAATCAGGGGGTGGCCGATACCTAAGAATGCACATGAAGTGCATAGCTTTATGGGTTTAGCGGGTTACCATCGAAGGTTTGTGGAGGGATTCTCCAAAATTGCAAAGCCGATCACCAACCTCTAGTGCAAAGGTGTTAAGTATGAATGGACTGAGGAATGTGATAAAGCTTTTTCTGAGCTTAAACGATTATTGACTAGTGCACCGATTTTGCGAGTATCGTATATGTATAAAGATTTTACTGTGTGTACCGACGCATTTAAGCAAGGGTTAGGCGCAGTATTAATGCAGGAAGGAGGCGCAATAGCATACGCTTCGAGAAAATTAAAAACCCATGAAGAACTTTATGCTACGCATGATTTAGAGTTAGCCGCGGTGGTCTTAGCTTTAAAGATGTGGAGGCATTACTTGGTAGGGAGAAACTTTGTGTTTAAAAGTGACCACCAAAGTTTGCAGTATTTATTCACCCAGAGAGACTTAAATGCAAGACAAAGACGATGGAGTGAACTCCTAAGCGAATACGATTTTGCGATTTCATATATAAAAGGGAAGGAGAATGTTGTAGCAGATGCCTTAAGTAGAAGACCTCGAATATTCTCCCTCGTACCTATCAGGGTGAACTTGAGAGATCAAGTGCTTGAACATCTTGTAAGAGATAGTTGGTACTTAAAAGTAAGGTCGGGACCCGAAAGCAACCATTCGAAGGAACTTAAGTTCGAAGGATATGATCTGGAAGAGGACGGAATTCTACGATTTCACGGAAGGATGTATATACCAGATAGTGGAGATCTCTGAAACACCATCTTGAAGGAAGCACACCGAGCAGTATATTGTGCACATCCTGAGGTAAAGAAGATGTATGCTGACATTAAGAGACTCTTCTTCTGGTCAGGCATGAAAAACGACATTGTCCAATTTGTCGCTAGGTGTCTTGAATGTGAGTAGGTAAAAGCTGATTATCGTCACCCAGCAGGTCTCTTACAACCTCACGACATCCCTATGACCAAATGGGAGATAATTTCTATGGATTTTATCGTCGGGCTACCTCTTACGCAACAAAAGCATAATGCCATTCTGGTTGTGGTGGATAGATTAACAAAAAGCGCCCATTTCATCTCAGTAAGAGATACTTATGAAGTAGCTGATGTAGCTCGGGTATTCATAAATGAAATTATCAGATTTCATGGAGTACTTAAGAAAATCATATCCGACAGAGATCCTCGGTTCACATCAAGGTTTTGGAATTGTATGCAGTCGGCCTTGGGAACTCAGTTAAATTTAAGTACATCATATCATCCTGAGATCGATGGACAGACAGAAAGGGTAAATCAAGTACTTGAGGATATGCTAAGGATGTATGTTATGGACCAACAGTCGCGCTGGGAAAAGTACTTACCCTTGGTAGAATTTGCTTACAACAATAGCTATCACAGTTCAATCGGGATGCCGCCATTTGAAGCATTATACGGAAGACCCTGTCGAATGCCATTGAGTTGGGACAGGCTAGAAGATCGAATAATCGTCGGACGAGCTGGAGGATTAGGTAAAACTGATTAGACAACGATTGAAAGAGGCTCAGGATAGACAGAAAAGTTATGCGGACACTCACAGGACAGATAGAAGCTATGTAGTGGGAGATCAGGTTTTCATCCGCCTCAGACCAAATAAGAGCACCATTTGGTTTGGGAAGGGGACAAAATTATCCCCCTGGTTTATAGGACTGTTTGAAGTCCTGGAAAAAGTTGGACCTGTCGCTTATCGTCTTGCACTGCCACCCCACCTGCACAAAATTCCTAATGTATTTCATGTATCTGCCTTACGACACTATATTGCTGATAAATCTCATGACCTTCAATGGAAAGAACTGCAAGTATCGGACGAGGGAACCCTAACGGTCGAACCGTTACGTATTCTGGAACATAGGGTTCGACAGCTCAGGAACCGCCGGATAGACCAAGTTAAAGTCCAGTGGGACAAATATAGTTCTGGATCAGCGACTTGGGAGGATGCTGAGACTTTCTGCTAGAATTACCCCAACTTATGCTAAATTTTGAGAACTGGAAACTTTATATGTATATATATGATTGCTCTATTTTGATACTTGAAACTTTATTTTGAAATATTACGTAAGGATGAGTTTTACTTTGCAAGTACATGGATACCCATAAAAATAGAATGCTACTTCACTCTAGTGATACAGGATATATACTGTTTAGATTTACTGGTGCATGGATACCGATATGCAATATGTCATTTAAATTAACATAGCAAGAATATGAAATTATAGATTAAACGTTATAAGGTGAAACTATCTATCAATTTATTTCATTACATTTCAAATATGATTGAAGGAAAGGAAATAGAAGAGTAACTACATTTTAAATATGAAAATGAAACATATTGGTATACAGATTGAAAATGGTTAAAACAAATGCATCATAGATGGAACATGTATAAACTAAACAGAAGTAGTATCTAAACGAAAAATTGTATTGGACATAGTGATACATACATGGACAAATGTTTTAAACCAAGTACGTTATATAAATTCTAGGATCAATATCATAAATATCAATGTATTTTGAATATGTAGAGATTGTTATATGGGTAACAATTTGTTATGAACAATATAGATGCATATGCTGTAATATGTGTACGAGTGTTTACATTGCAGATTATGTACCAGTGATTACCATGCAGAACACAGATTGAAGCAATCTATGTGATAACAGATTTCCAAGAACAGTTGAGACTCCCTGAGATCCCACGATAGGGTGTTGACCCTAGTCCTACTGGGAGGGGTGGAGGTGTTGCCCACTGTTTATCCTCCAATACCTAGAGTCATGGGAGGACTGTGCGAGTCACGTTCCCCTAGACGTGTGATGATAACTGCCGGATGCCTACAAGCACGTCAGGTCGACGTAATCGACACTAATATCCTTAAGGTCTATGAATGGATCAGTAAAACTGATGCCATGGCATATTTCTGTAGAGGATGGATAGGATGGGAGTGGAAGAGATTAGGAAAGATAGGATGATTTTAGAATAGTTTGAAGATTCGGATGAGATGGGAAGTAACAATTAAATTACAGATACATACTTATCCAAACAGAAATTCAAATCTTAAAAATTACAAGCATTCTACAATCACTCTAATCAATATATATATATATATATATATATATATATATATATGAAACCCTGATCTTCGGGACGAAGTTTTTTGAAGGGAGGAAGTTTGTAACAACCCGTTCCCGAGTTATACACAAGGATATTAGCGTGTGTATGGTATAGGCATTTGATAGCTACACCTGCCTATCTCGCATCCATCGCACTAGTACACCTAACTACTAATATCAAGATTACCTGAGTTAGAAATTAATATTAAGATTTCAGATTAATATTCATATTAATTTAGTATAAAGTATATAAAAAGGACTAATAAAAAGAAAATAAACTTGAGTTGATTAAAATATATATATAGTTAATGTAATATTCCAACATAAGCCTTACTCATAAAAATACTCAAAATTTAAGTCGTATACCCCTAAACAAATTTAATAATCATAGATCACCTCTCCTCTTTAATAGCAATCACATCTCCTTAAATAACATTCCTATATTTTCTTTAAAGAACGATCATATCTTGATGGAGAAAAGCGATGGGAGTAGATGTGGCGGTGGAAAGTTGTTAAGGAGGATCATCTGAGAAGACAGAGAAATGCAAGTCCAAAGCTTAGGCAGATTACCAAATGATATTATGATAAGAGGATTTGTCTTTGAAGAGTCTTGGTTTTCTTGTCTGGGCACGGGGGCGGAGGGAGACATCCTCTGGTGCAGGATTGTTCTGAACAGGTAGGAAGTTGGTGTTTTTACATTGTTATTCAGCGCTCACAGCATCATAGGAGGAGAACCTAGCATTAAATCATCGTGGCTTCTTCAAGTGTTGCTTTTCCCATGTCGATTAGTTCTGAAAGGTGCGTTTATTAGTCCATAAAATATAATTATTCTTTCTTTGACTTATATATATATATATATATATATATATATATATATATATATATGTTTAGATTCATTCATGCTGAAAGGATGTCTTAGATTGTATTCATTAAAAGGATGATAGCTGTAGCAGTGATTACCTGTTGGCCGAATTAGCTAAGTCCCTCTCTGGCAAAACTCTAAAATTTAGTGGATTAGTTAGAAAAATTTCAAATGGGTTCTTATATGTATGATAAGTTGGTTAGCATGTTCAGGGCTAGCAATGCTAATCGAGTTCTTTTCTTCAAGAATCAATTGAAGAATATCAAGAAGGGCAAGTATGAATCCATTCAATCCTATTTTATGAGGCTCACTGAGATTAGGAACAATCTTCTAGCTATTGGAGAAGAAATAGTTGATCGAGAGATGGTTCTGATTGCGCTTGGAGGTCTCCCATGTGATTGGTATGTATTCAATACCACTTCTCTTAATAATAATGTGATTCTTGATTTTGATGAAATATTGATGAGATGCACTCAATAGGAGACAAGAATGATGGAGAGAGATCATCCCTCTAATGGAAATGGAGGTGACCCTACTACCTTCACTGCTCATGCAAAGAAGAGGAACAATGGAGGTCCGAGAAATCAAAACCATGGAAGAGCGGGGCCTAAAGGAAGGGAAGATGTTACTCTTGTAACAGGTTTGGTCACTATGCAAGAGAGTGCCCTAATAGAAGGGACTCTCCCAGGGATGATGACATCAACAACTCCAGGGGGAATGGCAATCAAAGGAACAACAGGTTCAAAGGAAAAAGGAAGGCTCCCTTTGATCGTAGTGGAAATGGGAAACCTTTCAAGAGGTCAAGAAATTCTAGGTATGATGAGTCTAATGTTGTTGATAATAAGAGAAATGAATTTATTCTTCTATCTGCCCTCTCTGCTGCATCTCCTCCCGACACCCTAAATGTTTGGTTGATTGATAGTGGTGCTTCAAGGCACCTCACTGGTTATAAATAAGCCCTCTCTGATTTGATTGAGAAGGATACTAATCTAGAAATTTTCCTTGGAGATAATGCCACCTATCCTGTGAAAGGGACAGGGACTGTGACCCTTCATTTATCTCAAGGTCAAGTCCTCTGTTTACAAGATGTGTTGTACGTATCTGATTTGAAGAAGAACCTTGTGTCTATTTCGACAATGGAAGACAAAGGGTTCAAGGTGGCATTCGTTGATGGAAAGGTACACATCTGGAAGAAGAACTTCAAGGAAGCTCTTACTATTGTTTTTAGAATTGATACACTCTATCAGGTTGGAGGAAGTCCATTGGGGGCTATGTCATGTGATACAACTCTTTAAACATAGTTATGACATCGGAGGTTTGAACACCTTCATTACAAAGCCCTTCCCAAAGCAAGGAAGACAGTGACAGGGATGCCCAAATTTAAAGATGATCATGAAGGTATGTGTCAGGGTTGAGCCGAAGGGAAGCATAGAAGGGGACCATTCCCCTCAAGTGTCACAAAGACCACTGATATCTTGCAGTTGATACATTCTTATTTATTTGGTATGCTGCCTGTGACATCCTTGGGAGGATGTTCCTCTTACATGACTTCTCTCACAAGACCCGGATATATTTCTTGAAGAAGAAGGACGAAGCATTCAAATGGTTTCGTACCTTCAAGGCCTTGGTGGAAAATCAAACCGAGAAGAGAATCAAAGTTTTGAGGACCGACAATGGGACCGAGTATGAGTCAAATGAGTTCAATGAATTTCGCAAAGAAGCTGGCATTAAGAGGGAGACCACAACTGCGTGTACTCCTAAGCAAAATGGTGTTGCTGAAAGAAAGAACATGACCATTGTGGAAGCTGCCCGTGTCATGTTATGTGACCAAGGTCTTCTGAAGTTTCTAAAGCTAGTCAAATGGAGACTCCATCCATCTGATGGAGACTCCATCCTAAGAAATGTCCGAAAATTTAAAAAAATTTAAATCCTATAGTCAAATGAGCTTAAATTTTCTATCTAAGATTTGACTATAGAAACATTTCATTTTCTGGATTGGGTTATTTAGAATATCATAGATTCAGAAACATTGCAAGCATCTGACATTTATTTTTGAATGATCGTTTCATGATAGCTTCGCTGTGGGCTTAAGTATTTTAATGAATGGTTTTGGTGCTTTCTATTGAATATTTTTGTGGTCATTTGTGTTTTCATAGCAGTAGTTATACATCAATTACTTGGCTTTAATTGCATAACGAGATTTTTTAACTCCATAAGGCACTGGTTTTACTATAATTGATCTGTGAAATCTTGTTAATTTCATTAAGTACTTGGTTATTTAATTGTGTCTCCTGAGTTGGTTGACTTGCAACCAATTCTATTTCTTCATTTCTATTAGGGTCTACCTCCCTTAGCTTGCAAGGAGACAACTTAAATAGAGAGACTGGGGATCAGGGTGACAACCCTCGATATGAGCCGTTGTCGCGGTGCCTAGACATTTTGTGCGACAACAGGGTTATAATGAGCGGAGAGGAGTGATGTATGTGGTATCGGGAAGCGGGACCATGCAACCAAAATTGGGATTTCCCATGTAGTACCACTCCTAAAGCTAGTAGCCAATAAAGGAGATCCCACAGGACTAGGATACAAGGTTAACCACCAAGTTGGACAAAGGAGTCAAGAGCACAATCCAAGCTCATTCTTTCCGTTGAATCGCTCCACTAATCCATGCCCAAAAGTGTAACGACCCAACTCGAATTATATGGAACTTAGAAATATTAGCATGCATATGAGACCTGCATATGATAGCTACATATGCATGTATCACGTGTACTACACTAGTATACATACATGCTAGTATAGAAACTAACTAAGTTAGAAGTAGCGAACTGAATATCGTAATGCATTTATCTCACCAAGATATGATGGAACATCAAGCTAGAGACTGAACGCATGTACCACTCTTATATGAGTATGCGTGGTAGAGCATTATTTAAAATAAATAAATAAATCTTAAAATAATTAAGTGAAGTCAATATCTCCATAAATGACTTGGTCAATAAGTCAATATCCCCATAAATGCCTATAATATCTACATTAATGACTATAATATTTTAATAAATCTAAGATATTTATTAAAATATAATATTTTAAGATATTTTAATAAATCTAAGATATTTATTAAAATATAATATTTTTAAGATATTTTTCAAAGATATTTATTAAAAGATCATATTCTAATAAATATCAAGAATGGAGTTTGTGTATAAATAGGGAAGAGGGGTAAACTTGAGGAGCAGGGGCAGTGAAGGGGATAACTGACCTGGATGCTGTCAGAGGAGTTCTAACTGCATGGGACATACGCAGTGGGTTCGAGAGTTCTAACAGAGTTATGGAATGCTCTCGATTGTTATTGGAGTTTTGGGCACGGGGGCCAGAAGACTTGTCTTCTGGATCTGGGGACCGGAGATGTTGACCTTAGATAGGCTGGGAGGAAAACGGCGGTTTGGTAGCGGGAGCTGGAGCCGTGGCGGATCAGGGACATCTTCAAACACGGTTCCAGGTAAGTATTAATTAGTCAATTGATATATATTTTGTTTAAAAAAAATTCTCACTCTGAATTCTGTAGTATGAATTTTGTGAATGATTGTTAATTTCGAAAATTAAGAGCTTTACACTTATGTATTTTGAGATTGATGGTTAAATTCTGAAAGTTAAAGTTTAAGGTTCTTACACATGGTATTGGAGCACAATTTCAGACTTTGTGGATCTTAGGGTATTTTAATCATCTCTATGGGTTTCCAAGCTTGTATTGCTTTCCAAGTCCTTCACTTAAAACCATGTTTCCAGTGCACTGTAAGATGTATATAAAAGTTGCAAGGATTACAGTATATTTCTCATTCTTCCTCGTAAGATTGAGTTTCCAGAATTGCATACAATTTACTTATACTTCATAATACTTTTCATAACGGTCACAAGTTTCTCATAAGGATTCCAATACAGTCAGTAAGGTAACCCGGTGTCTACACCCTGCAGTCCAAGCACCTGAATATTGTGATTTTCACATAATTAAGGGCATAGTGTATAACTTACATAAGGCATAATTATGTAACAAAGGTCTAGACTATGAGCTATATTTTCATGTGGACCTCGTCTAGAATTAGCACAATGGGTGGTAAATCATCTCTGTTTTGCTACATAATTAGAGTCCTTCAATGCCCAAGACCTTATATGGACCTAAAATCAATACCATTTCCATTCTTTTTCCATAACAACAACGCATTGCCTTTTCTTTAATACCTACTCGCTCTTTGTTCAAACATCTCTTCTACACTGGTTCACAGTGATTTTCTACCGCTTCTACTCAGAAATTGTACATTGATGACAGAGCTTATGATAAGGTACAGGATTAGAGAACCTGGAAGATTCTTCCACAATAAACCAGTCCCCAACAGCCAAGAATATTCCAGAAATAAGCCTAGTCCTCTAAGATATAGTCAACCTAGAAATAAGACTGAAAATTATACTTAATGCAATATGGAACGACTTGCCCTCTTGGCAATTAAATTCACTTCCAAGAAGTCTGCTACAGGACTGTTTTGGCAATTAAATTCAGCCTCCAGGAAGTCTGGTACAGGACTGATATTATCAATGGAAAATCAATAATCCACTGCACATGAATTCGGCCCTCATTTAAGACAAGAATGCAGTCCTCTTTGACTGATTAAAACCCTGCTTTAGATGTCAACAAATATGCTTGAGATCGAACAGCCCTTCTGGTCACAAGTTCTGGTTAAGCATTTACAATTTTGGCTTAGCGAATGACTTGTGGAGATTAATTCGTCCTCCCTGGAATGTTGAGTATGCGGCCTTGATGTGGGCAATGAAGTTCAGAAATTCGATCTGATTTTTGTGATGAAACCTGGACCAACGTGCACGCTTTACAAGCCCACTGGCTTAAATGGGTGATGCTTCCAGCTTAAATTGGATGGAGAATGTATTAGACACTCCATCGCTCTGTTAGAAATGAAAACATTGAGAGGTTGTGACACTGGTTCGGATTGCCCAAGAAAACCCAACATTGAAATCAGTGGACAAAAACGCGCGAGCAAGTCACAACAACAATAATAGCATATTAGAGTGCATCCACGGCTCTGCAAGAGATATTGTTTGAACAACAATCAAAGAATGAAATAAATTCCCCATTGAATCGTTGGCAAGAGAAGTGACGTGAATGAATTCACGAAGAGAGAGTTTCCTCACAGACAGTACCCACCATTTACTGAAGTAAATGGCGGAGAAGCAATCTAATTGTGAGGACATAGCTTCTTAACTTATATAGCTTAATTTAAAACAATACATGCTCAACGAATTTAACCAAGCATTGGAACCATAGTCAACAATTTAGGGAACTGAAGAAGAACAATTATTAACATTATTATTATGAGAGAAGCAGTGCTGGGCAACAAAGAGCACTGCTGAATACAAAAGAGCTGATAATGTGTCTAATGTCGGATTCGAACACAAGCCCTTGTGGAGGAAGTCTGAGCAGCGCGTTTAACTGCCCGACCAAAATCCAACAGCCCCTGAGCTTGGGGCCAGAACCTGAACCTCCGCCTCCGCAAACCAACATTCTCACAGTCAAGCCACAACAGCAGAGTATTGATATGCCCTGCTTGAAAGATTCCAACAATGGTTTTGGAGGACGGAAACCATCAGGCAAAAACTGAGGTGACAAGTTTCATGCCCTGGCATTCGCAATTGTATAGTATCTCAAGATCAACATGGATTAGCAGATAACGTTGTTTTAAGGTCCTTAAAGGAAGAGGGGGACACATCGACAAGTGACTGCCCTCGTGAGCTCCAGAAGCCGGGCCGAGAACTTTGACCGAAGGAATTTTAAATGTCGAGTGCTCACATTGGCAGGTTATTCATAGTCAGCATGGTTTCTTTTCTGAATTTTATAATGAAAGTGTTCAACGCCAATCGTTGAAAATATGGATATGGATAAATAATGACATATTACTATTAGTGGAAGTGGGTACACAACGGTTACATGGAGCCATGGAAGGTTCGGAAAAATTAGGCGTATTTAACAAAAGCATGCTTTTGACTCTTCTTTTGTAGTCACTCGACCGACATCCACTTTCCCTTACAATTTCTGAAGGGTGTTTTAAATATATAGTTATCATTTTATTATTAATTAGGATATATTCATATATTATAATATATATAACATATGTTATAATATATTTGTGAAAACCAAGGTTGGCAGATTAAATTGGAAATAGAAATGACAATTAATTAAAATTACAACGAAATTAACTTATATCAATAAATTAATGTTAAATATATATATATATATATATATATATATATATATATATATATAATTTAAAGTGGGAAGTATTAAATGAAAGTGAGTTGGATGACAAAAAAAAACCTATTCCAAAAGTTAAGGAACAAATATTTCTAATTAAATTAATCAATGAAAAGAAGTCACATGTAATGAAAAGAAGTCACTTGAATTGTGATGGTTTAAAGTATCAATTATTAAAGAATTTGTTTATGTAAAGTTTGAAATTGGTTTAATTGTGGTTTTATTGTGTTTGGATTTAGTTTAATGGTTAGGATGATATATAACTGTATACATATGTTAAATTGAAGTTTCACTATACAGGCAACAACAAGCTCATTCTCCTATATTTAACCGCTTGACTTAACTTATTGTATGTTTTGAATTGGATGAAATGCGATAAGAAGCAACTTTTAAATTCATTTGTATAGGATCGCTGAATGATTCAAACTTTCGATGTTTCATAAATTTTACATGGAAGTAAAATTTGTTTTAGACTAGTTGAAGGTTAATGCAAGTGTTCATAATTTATAAAATTTAATTTCTTTTTATATTAAGTATAACAATTACTTGAGGACATTTTGTCGCGATGATCGACAGACACAACATCTTGGGTGATGATTGTCCCTCAAAATGCGAACTTGACTATTCTTTAGCCCGAATAGAACATGTCCTTCCTTTCCCTAAAAGGTTGTATAATTATAAAATTTAAATTCTATAATCATAAAAATAAATTACCATAATATTAGTTCATATGACATGTCATTAAGTTATTTTCTATATATTAGTTGAATAGCATCAAGCTACAATTATTTTAAACAACATTTAATAAAACAATTTAAATATTTGGAAATATAAAATACATGATGTTATAAATCTTGTGGCACATACAAGAAGTATGTCTATCTGATTAAGAATATTATATCCTCTTCACGTGGGTAGTTATAAGTATAAATACCTAGTGACAACCATTACAATGTTACATCTCTAATTTGTATGAAGTGCCACATTTGTGATAATTTGAAAATTCAATTCATACGTTAGATTAAATAATAATAATAATAACAAATAGAATGAAACCTAGACCTTATATGAAATAGTGAGAAAAGATAAAAACAAATCCAAAAGTGTCAATAACCCTTCCATAACTTTACATCTAGAACTGAACATTCTAGACAAATTTTACGAAACAATACTATGGTCTATGAAAACCCTTGGATTTTACTAAAGAAGTATTATGCATAGAATATCCTGCATTAGGATAAGAAGATCGCGTTTAATCCAGTGTAATGAAACAGTAGAAGAATATGAGATAAGGTTTAGGGAGCTAGTAAAATATATTCCTTATCCAGATACTGACAAACGTCAAACCGAGTGTTTTGTATAGGGATTAAATCCTCGAATTAGGACTATGGTTAGAATGTGGTAACCATCATCAAATACTCAAGCCAATCATAGAACCCGAGATGTATTACTCCGAGTCATCCTTGATAATTTACCCAACGTATTCAGTGTTACGTAGTATTCAATGAAGTTTAAGATTTTGTATATCATAGAAGCAGAGTTTGAAGTACATTCATATTATTATAAATTGGGCACATTAACATCACTTTAGAGATCAAACTTTTCCTGTAAACTTTTGAACGTTAGAATGGAAACTATCCTGATTGTCTTTATGTAATTTAAGCATTCCATTCTTCAAGTCACATTGAAATTTCCATGTATCTACCTTACTAGCTGATAAAATAACCGTTAATGATATGAATTTATGAAAATATCTTTTATACCGTTTTCTTATGTTAATACTTTAATTACTATCCAAGTATATGTATAAGTGGTTTAAGGAGGAGAGTGAAGGTTTAAATAAGTATAGTGGAATATTCACTAAATTGGACATTTTGAGATTCAACCATTATGTCATTGTTAAGATAGATAATTATCTATTTACAACCGTAAGGGTATATCGATGTCCAAAGCAAAATAATATTTAAACATAGCATTTTCATGGAAATGAAAACAATGTGGTTTAAGGAAAGAGAAATTAGGGACATTATGACACTATATAAGATGATTCACGGTAACTATTTAGGAATATATAAAGATTAGTTGGCAGAGTTACTCCAAGGAAGTTAACTCTTGAAAGAAGGAAGAATGGTAATGAAAACATAACTAGGGATCTTATGACAAGACTGTTAGATGTAAAGTAAAATGCAACCACATAGAAGACTAAGCTAGTTTGAGGTAAATTGATAAATGAAAGAATACTCTATCTATTCAAGAAATGTTGGGAGAAATCGTGAGTAATCAAATTGAGAGTACAAGTATAGTTCACCAAGGGTACACATCAATCAAAGACCAATGGATAAAACATATGTTAATATGGTAAGAAACCACCCTGTAAGGTAGTAAACATATTATTAGGACAAGACGGTATAGTTACCAAGAGAGTGCAGCAGAAAATTTCAAAGTTTGATCTCCATTGTTACCATAATACAATCAATATAGTACCTATGAATGACGGGAAAAGAACGAAATGGAAAAACTTCTAATGATACTAATAAATGTTAGTTATCGTAATCAACTTAGAATATTGAGATTGACAAAATAGCACCAAATGTGAGTGAGTGGAAGTTTCACAAAACAATATAAGAAGTCAATGAAATTAGATTAAAGAGTGAATCTGCAATAACGTCGATCAATTATAGGATAATTTATGTGCATAGGCGACATCTATTATAGTTTCTCCCTTTAATGGGAGAGTCACATTATAAAATTTTCCTTAAGTGACTAACTATATCCATGGATTATGGGCATCATGGAGTATGATTAGGAAATTATATTTTGTAACGTCTTAAAAACCTGAAATGATCAGTAGATTACATTCGATATTCACATTATCGAATTTATTTATAAGGTCTTACCCAAGTTGGGAAATAGTAACAACATTGCCAAGTGTAATGATTTTATGCATTAAAAGAAAGAAAACCATGATGACTAGAAGTGAGAAAACAAAGTCAATTTGATGATGTGTTCTTTTTCAAATTGAAGTAGACTTGGAATATTGGGAATATCGGGTATAAGGAAGTGAAAAGATGTTTCTATCAAGAAGAATTTTCTTAAGGATATGAGTAACATGATTTGGTAAAGGTCAAAGTAATGACCTATAAGGAGTTGTGAATACTCCTAATCTGTTAAGAATAACAAGTGACGAACTAGGAAAATGTTTAAAAAATTAATATTAAAGATAATAATTGTACACCGTTAGAAAAGAAGATACATTTGGCAATGAGATGAGACTTAAGAACTAATGAGAAAACGATTAATGTGAAGAATAAGGAGAGGGTATACCAGTGATGTGTTATGTGTTTGGATTAAATGAGTTAATCTAATAGAAGTGAAATAATAGTTTAAGGAATGATGGTAAAGCTAGTAATATCCTAGCTAGAGTTAAGACTCTAAATGGTGAAACTTGAAAATAAAGAGACTATGTCGAAACTGTAACATACTGTGACTATGCATATCTTGTAAATTGTGAATTTCTTATTGAAAGAGGAAATTATTATTTTGCTAACAATTGACATCTTGTTGAAAACATGACACTCTTAGTAAACCAAGTATAAATGCAAAGTGAATAATGTATTTTCAAGCAATGACAATTCCTTCTATGAAAATAAACCTCCTACTAAGGGATCTTTAGAGTAGTCAATTAACTCTTCCTCCATCGCCAGCATAACCCTAATGATTAGCCTTGCAAAACCCTACTCCTTGACTTCTAGGTTTTAGGCTGAGGATGAGCTGAAATAACCTGATAAAGAAGTTAATGTTATTATTATCTCTTGGGATCCATATTACAGATCAAAGATAATTAGACTTAAAAGACAAGTAAGTAACAAGAATTAAAAATATTAGTTGGATCCATATGTAGTTTTGCATTTTAGAGTTCTTAATCAACCTATATCGAGAAATTAGACCATGTTTCGACTAAACAATAAGTATTTTGTGCTCTTGTTTCAATTCATTTCGTTTATATATATATATATATATATATATATATATATATATATGCAAAGGTTGGAGCATCTCTCCATTCAGATTTAGAGTCTCAACCTGCGGCTTTTATCAGGTTAATCGATTAAAATAGTATAGAAAATAATGGCTACACCCTTATTTGTATATCCATGTTCGATTATTCTATGTGACATTTATAACTGTGGGTTATATTTCTAAACATTTAAAAACTTATTCTATAAATCGTACCTTAATTTGGATGGATACTTAAGACTGTCATTTTGTACTATGACATGTGAGAATATATTAATTGCCTAAACATTGCTAGTACATGGATACTAATATGAAGAAAGTTTTGCTTAAACATTGTGGTATAGTGATACTAATATAAATTATGAATTATGTTATGGATATGGTAACTATAATTTTACATATAAACCTAAAATGATGAGATTGAAATAAAAGAGTGATTGCACTTGACTATTCAGGGTGAAAATGAATTTACAGACCTATTTTAGAATGTGTAGAAATTGTTATATAGGTAGCAATTTGTTTTGAATACATTGATACATATGTGGACAAGTGTTTTAACCAAGTATGTTATATGAACTCAAGGATCAATATAACAGATAGCAACATATTTGAAATGTGTAGAAATTGTTATATGGGTAACAATTTGTTTTGAACATATTGATACATATGTTATAATTTGTGGACAAGTGTTTTAAATTGCAGATAATATCGTTACCAAACTGACCGCGTGATGACAAAACTCCAAGAACAATTGAGATGCACTGAGATTCTTTGATAGGGTGTTGACCCTGGTCCTACTAGGAGGGGTGGAGGTGTTGCCCATCGTTTATCCTCCAATACCTGGAGTCATGGGAAAATTGTGCGAGTCACGCTCCCCCAAACGTGTGATGATGATTGCCGGATGCCTACAAAAATCATGTCGATGTAATCGACACTGCTACCTTCAAGGTCTATGGATGGATCAGTAAAACTGATGCCATGGCATATTCCTGTAGAGGATGGATAGGATGGAAGCGGAAGAGATTAGGAAGGATAGGATGATTCTAGAATAGCTTGGAGACACTGTTGGGTCAAAACGTGACTACTAAATTGGTGAACCAATGAATGATCAAAACAGAAATGTTAAAAGTGTTCTTACATATTTAACTATGATACACCAACCATATATGATTATATTAATCACTAATTAATGATATATGACATAAAACTTAACTTCGGGACGAATTTTTCTGAAGGAGGGGTGTATGTAACGACCCAACTCGAATTATATGGAACTTAGAAATATTAGCATGCATATGAGACCTGCATATGATAGCTACATATGCATGTATCACGTGTACTGCACTAGTATACATACATGCTAGTATAGAAACTAACTAAGTTAGAAGTAACGAACTGAATATCGTAATGCATTTATATCACCGAGATATGATGGAACATCAAGCTAGAGACTGAACGCATGTACCACTCTTATATGAGTAGGCGTGGTAGAGCATTATTCAAAATAAATAAATAAATCTTAAAATAATTAAGTAAAGTCAATATCTCCATAAATGACTTGGTCAATAAGTCAATATCCCCATAAATGCCTATAATATCTACATTAATGACTATAATATTTTAATAAATCTGAGATATTTATTAAAATATAATATTTTAAGATATTTTTCAAAGATATTTATTAAAATATCATATTCTAATAAATATCAAGAATGGAGTTTGTGTATAAATAGGGAAGAGGGGTAAACTTGAGGAGCAGGGGCAGTGAAGGGGATAATTGACCTGGATGCTGTCAGAGGAGTTCTAACTGCATGGGACATACGCAGTGGGTTCGAGAGTTCTAACAGAGTTATGGAATGCTCTCGATTGTTATTGGAGTTTTGGGCACGGGGGCCAGAAGACTTGTCTTCTGGATCTGGGGACCGGAGAGGTTGACCTCAGATAGGCTGGGAGGAAAACGGCGGTTTGGTAACGGGAGCTGGAGTCGTGGCGGATGAGGGACATCTTCAAACACGGTTCCAGGTAAGTATTAATTAGTCAATTGATATATATTCTGTGTAAAAAAAAATCTCACTCTGAATTCTGTAGTATGAATTTTGTGAATGATTGTTAATTTCGAAAATTAAGAGCTTTACACTTATGTATTTTGAGATTGATGGTTAAATTCTGAAAGTTAAAGTTTAAGGTTCTTACAAAAAGTGTCCATGATAAGTAAACAAAAATACCCAACTACATAATGAAAGACATACCTTCGAGCTTGGAAGGCCCACTTTCAAACATACTGTCACAACATATGGGTGAGCAAGCATAATGGCTGGCTCAGGTGGTGGCACATCTAGCTATCTGGTCACTGCAAGGAGCTGCTGGCTGCCGGCTGAGGACCATCTAGGAGAAAAAATTCTCCTATGGATATCACCCATAGGTGGTGGGTAACAAGACCTAAATTGCCTAGTGGGTCTTTATAGTGTGCACTAGGCCTGCTAGATTTTGCAGTAACAGTAACCTTGCAAATATTATATAAAGCACTTAAAGTATGCTCTTACAAAGTGCATATTTGTGTGTAAGATAATCAAAACAGCTTAAATTTTAGAAATTAATCTGTGACCATAGTGCTTCAAATTCTGTGGAGGTGGAGAGTAAAATCAATTAAGCAGAGTAATTTCTCATTGTCAATTAATTTAGAAAATTCGAGTGAATGAGGAAACACATCAAACAATTGAGATTTAGCCACTAACTAAGATGATACCTTTATTCAAAAGCTGCAGTACTACAAAATTTGGAGATATTGACTTCAACATTGAAGCATTCCAGGGGATATCAAATTGCCTCCAAGCACCTTTTCTTACCATGTGCAGAGTTAGACTCACATGCACGGGATGAAAGCAACCTCACACTCCCAGTGACTAATGTGCTCTCTCACACGCATTCAAACAAAGGGAATGGGAGGAAAGACACGAGAACTGAAGCCAGATAATTGGAATAAACAAGTGTCCAGTGTCCTTGTTATCCCTCTATCTTTTTATAGAATAAACTTGGAGATGTACAAAAAGCATATAGAAGAAATAAAGAGGAAGCCTCCTGTTAGAACAGAGGAGAGACTTGTCTCATGTGCTGTGCCTAATTTCTCTGGGATAGGTGTAAGAGGTGTACTTTCCGATTTTGTAGGAAGTATGGTTGCTGTTTAAAATGTAAAAATATGAAATTTAGATTATATATGATGTTACATATATGATACTGATCATTGAAGTATAACTTTGTTTACTGAAATGTAAAGTATGTTATTTTACATTTCTTTATGTTTTTTGTTTTATTTTTATTTTTTATGTTATTTTAGGCATTTTCTAGGAGCTGTTCTTGCACTCCCACATTGTATTCATACTGATTTTATTCTTCAGTCCCATTGACCTAATTTTGTGGTCATTCATTGGACATTAAAAAAATTATCTTATCTTATGATGTAGAAATTTGTAATTCTGATATTTTATGGTGTTGAAACCTAGAATTCTAACATTCTCTAACTATTATTTAAAATGTCAGTTTATTTTTCATATAAATATATAATTATAAGAAAATGGGGTGACAATTTCCTGAATCCTGATTTCAAAATTTGGGATGGCTGCTGTACCTGCACTGGAAGGTTTTGTTGATTGTGAGACACATGAATTGTGTATCTTGTAATGAATTTATTTTGCTTTCAAAGACGTTTTCTTTCTTTTTTCAAATTTTCTGTAAACATTTTCCTTCGAGTTTTTAATAGCCTTATATTTCTCTTTGTTCTGTTCTGACAATAGCCTGTGCATCCCAGAGTGGGAAAGACATGGAGCATCTTAAAGACATTGGTCTCATGTAGCTAATTTAGAATGTAGAGAATAGTGGGGATGGAGAGGTAATGGTTCAAGCTAGGGAAATTTAGTCATTAATTTAATTCTCTATGTTTTAGTGATTTATCTAAAAGGTTGGGTCTTTCATAAATTGGTTTGTGCCTTAGTGAGAATGTAAGGCACATAAAACAATGGATCATACAAGGAGAGCTTTAGTATAATTAAATTGCCTTCACTATGGGGAAGGAAGTTATTACAATAAAGAGTCTAATTTCCTTCTGAATAGACGAGGTATCAAAATGTCCTTAATCCTAGCAATATGTCATGAAAATTCAAACATGACAAACAAATGACTTAACTAGCATTGCATTTGTTGGATACTTTTGTGTGATGATAAATCATTAAAGATTTTTCCTTACGAAACACACTTGTGCACACATATTTTCTGCTCAGAAAATTCCCTGTTGGCTTTTGCAGTTTGTCAATCTTCCAGCTCGTACGGCCTCTTCCAGGTGATTGCTAAACCAGTAATCTTATACTTTGTGTATTTTCTCCATGGCTGAAGCTTTGAACTGGATGTGAGTGGATCTAACTTATATTTTGTATATTTTCTCCATGGATGAAGCTTTGAACTGGATGTGAGTGCATGAATCAACAATTTGTATGCGTTCGTTGAGATTTGACAATAGACAGCAATCTGTTTTAATTGGAAATGGCATCCTTGTATGGGATTTTAAGTGCAGTATAATAGTCTCTAAATAGTCGAGGTTGTATGGCATGCTTTCTATTGAAATAGACATAAATAATGACTTTATCAGTTACACTGTATCTTGATATTTGTATATCTTTGTGGTCTGTATCTACAATTTTGAAGTGGTGGTGTTAATTTTAGTTAACAAATGGTATGTTCTATGCTTAGCACAATTACTTCAATGTTCCTTTAGCAGCCCAATGACAATTTCCAATTTAGTTTTCAATAGCAATCACATAAACCATAAATCACATTGATCCTCCTTGTCATGTTTACCCCTGCTTTCAAGATGGATGGCCTTCACACTGGTCGCATCAATAGTAGTAGGCTAAAACAACAATAAAGAATCCCTGATATAACTATGTAATGCACCAATATACTTTGATATAGTCTCAGGTGAATCTAATTGAATGCCCAAGTTTAAAGCTTGTTTCCTAAATTCTTCTATGAAACATTGCATGCTTAAGCACTTGCCTTGCCTCAAATATTGCCATTCCATCAAAGCCTTTTGCCGATAGCCCAAAGGATAGAATTGAACTTTCAATGCAGAAACAAAATTAGACCAGGAGGAGAGGAGATTACCCAAATGTCTGCTACCTATTTGAAGCTTGCTCTCCCACCAGAAGAGAGCGGTGCCACTCATTCGAAGAGATGATAACTAGATCTTGGCCTCATCTTCCTCGATCTGCTGAATCCGGAAATATACTTCAATCTGTCTGATTCAATTGTTTTAACTTTTATGTGCTACATTCTCCATTATACGTGAGCAAATGAAACTTTACATCAAACTTAAAAAAATGCTTTTGAGAAGCATTCCTATGTTGTCTGTTACAATGATGAGAAGAGGAAGAAGAAAATATTTCAATGGTAGATGGAGATGGGGGTTCAAGAGGTTCTCCTGTTGATTTCTAGTAGCATTGGATGTGCTCTAGCTTCAAGAATTTGCAGGGAGGCTAGGACATATGCATTCTCCAAAACACATATATTGTTTTGGGAAATTCAATCCGGAGACAGTTTAATTAAAATAATTAATTATTTTTAATGGATGCCTAAGTCTAAACTTAGGAAATTAAAAAAATTAAAGGGTATTAATTAAACTGGGCGTGAATCTTCTAGAAAAAGACGGAGATCGAATCAAGATGATCTGAAGCATTGATTAGGATCTAATCTGGGGCCGAAAGTTATATGAGAAGATTATAAGAAGGAGCTCGATGGGCACTTGGAGAACACATCGGAAGATACTCAATTTCCCAAGCAGATCGGTTTTCTCATTGGCTGAAGTTCGGCAAGAGAAAATTGAATCAAATGTTGAGTTGCAGGTGAGAGAGAGAGGGTATCAGCACTAATCGAGAGTGCAATAAAAGTCTGGAGGAGGCAGCGCAGAAGAGGGACGCAGTGCATCAACGCAGAGATAGTGACGCAGGCATTGCGCAGAGGGTGACGCAGTGGGTCCATCGTGAGGGCAGTAGGTCCTCTCAGGGGTTAGAAATTCACTGTGGTGCGTGAGAAATTCTTTTGTAAATTTCTCTCAGTGATTCTTCTTCTATTCTGCTATTTGTATCTTGCACATGAGATTTTTGCTGAAGATTAATACAAGAAACCCTCATATGTTGCACTGATTTTCCCGCATTGAGTTTTTTTGGGGACAATTGTCCAAAAATAACTGTGTCAATGTGTTTATTGTTGTGCTAGTATTTTCCTTACATTTATTTTCCGCAGTAATTGATTTGTGAAGACTGCAGTGTATGTATTTCAATATTTGTTGTAGATAACTACAAATAATTTGTTTCAGTAATTTAACAAATAGAAGAAATATTATCAGTTGTTGCAGTAGGATTCAAAGTTTCCAAATTTTCACATGGTATCAGAGCACAGATAGAAGGGAGGAGAGATCTATTGCAAAAGGAAAAGGGAGCACCGTAGCACTATGTGAGCAGTTGCTTGAAGTCCCTAGAAGGCTGCACAGTCCTTTGGGTCAAGCAAGCAAGATTTCGAGGAAGAATTAATTCTTTGAGTGAGTCGACAGAGAATCAATCTCAAGATTGAAGGGTTGTTAGAGGCAGAGGGAGCAATTGTGTTTTTTTTGCAAAGCAAATCTCTAGTGAAAACGCAACATTTTGCAGTTGCAACATTAGCGTTGGGAAGGAGGATAACACAGAACAACATGGATAGTCAAGATGTCTCAGACTTATCTTCCAGATTGTAAGAAGAATTCGCATGTTTGTCAAGTTCGACATCAGTAGGTGTTTGGTACATTGATAGCGGGGCTTCAGCTCTCTCGAGTGCGAGAATACTTCTCGAGCTATCAAGAAGAGCAGATGGACTTCTAGATCACTATGGGAAACATAACTAAGTGTACTCCAGTAGTGAGCGACACCATAGCGTTTCAGATGAAAGTAGGAACTAGCATTAGCGCCACTAATGTGTTGCATCTGCCAGGATTATGAATGAATTTGATTTCAGTGTCCCAGTTACAGGACAAGAGGTGCAATGTATACTTCATCGGAAGGAAAGTATATGTCAAACATCCCAGCGAGAAGAAGAAGAGACAAATTGGAGCTCGAAGCAACATATTGTATAGACTGCAACTCGAGTCTCCAATGGCACTGATAGGCAGTAATCATAACAGTGAAAAGGAACTTAATGAACTATGGAATAGGAGAATGGGACACTTACACCAAGGAGCACTTAGGATGCTCAGAGAGATTGTGACAGGAGTTCCAATCCTTAGTATCGAGCATGATGATGATTGCAGAGGATGCATACTAGGAAAGTATGCTAAGGTAGCTTTGCCCAGAAGTGACAACAGGGCAAGAGGCATATTGGGATTGATACAATCAGATATTTGTGGCCCAATGTCCACCAAAGCTCTCAGCTGTGGCGAGTACTTTGTCACCTTTATTGATGATCACTCTATAAAAACCTAGATCTATTTCTTAAAGACCAAGGATGAGGTCTTTGATCGATTCAGAGAATTCAAGGCTCTCATAGAAAACATGACAGGGAAAAAGATAAAGGTATTGTGTTCAGATAATGGTGGAGAATATACAGATAAAGACTTTACAGATTTCTGCGCAAAGGAGGGCATCAAAAGAGAGTGGATAGCTCCATATAATCCACAACAAAATGGAGTGGCAGAGCAGAAGAATAGAACAATCGTCGAGGCAGAAAAGGCTATGTTATATGACCACGACTTGCCTAGATTCTTATGGGTAGAGGCATGCAACACAACAATGTATATTCAAAATAGAACTCCTCACAGAGAATTGGGGAAGAAAACGCCTGAAGGGGTCTTCACATGGGAAAAGCTGGACTTAAGTCATCTCAGGATATTTGGGGGTGTGGCATATTGTCACAGTCTAGACAAGAAGCATAGCAAGTTGGATCAGATTGTAGATAAGGGGTACCTCGTAGGGTATAACAAGACCTCAAAAGCATACAAGATCTACATTCCTAGAAACAGTAAAATTGTAGTAAGGCGAGATGTAAAGTTCATGGAAGATAGAGCTTTCAGGAAATCTCGAGAGATGCCAATAGGAGATCAGTCAACAAATGTTCCATTATTCCAACAACAACAGGGGCAACAGGGAGTACATGCAGGAGGATAGACACCAGGATCGAGTACAGTGACCAGCACCAGTGTTTCCTCAGGAGTAGGAGATCCAGGTAGCTCTCAGCATATGGAACAACAGGAACAGGAGGAGGATTTGGTTGAGCCTCCCACCACTACTGGTAGAACCAGTAGGGAAGTACGCCAGACGCCGAGGGACACATAGGGGTTTGTCGGAGCTCCTAGAGGCTAGAATCGGCAAGAGGTAGCATAGACAGCCTGACAGATACCAATTTTTGGTAGCACAGGTTGAAGAACCCTCCAGTTTTCAGGAAGTCATACAACACCAAGTATGGGTGGATGCCATGGTAGAAGAATACAGTTCTATCATGACTAATGATGTCTAGGAAGTGGTACCTAGATCAGAGGACATATCAGTTGTAGGATCAAGGTGGATCTGCAAGATCAAGTATGCTAGAGATGGCAGTGTAGAGAAGTATAAGGCTAGGTTCGTGGCAAAGGGGTATGCACAAAAGGAATGGATAGAATATGAGGAGACCTTCACCCCAATAGCTAGATATATCTCTATCCGATCCGTTATATCCCTAACACCTCAGATGGGATGGAAGATTCACCAGATGGATGTCAAGACAACATTCTTGAACAGGGTAATAGAAGAAGAGGTGTATATAGAACAACCATAAGGCTTTGAGACTCATGAGAAGAGAATTGATGTATGCAGGTTAAAGAAAGCCCTGAATGGGCTTAAGCAGACTCCCAGAGCATGATATGGTCGGATTGATAGTTACTTGCAGTAGTTGGGATTCATCAAGAGTGATGTTGATACCAATCTCTACTATCCAATGGTGGAGAATGAACTGCTTATTCTGGTATTATATGTAGATGACTTGTTTTTAACAGGGTCATCGGGGCTCATAAAGGAATGCAAGAAGAACCTTGAAGCATAATTCGACATGAAGGATATGGGGTTGATGCATTATTTTCTAGGGTTGGAAATTTGGCAGAAGAATGGGGGGATATTCCTTGGGCAAGGAAGATATGCTACAAACGTTCTAAAGAGATTTAGGATGCAGGATTGCCGACCCATGGCAACGCCCATGATCAGTAACTGGAAAAAGATAGATTCATTAGGAGACAAGGAAGTGGACCCCACCTTGTACAGACAACTCATTGGGTCGCTATGTATCTGGTCAACACCAGACTAGACATTTGTTTCACTGTCAACACCTGTAATGACCCAACTCGAGTTATAGGAAACATAGAAATATTAGCATGCATATGATAGCTACATATGCATGTATCACGTGTACTGCACTAGTATATGCACTAATCAATTATGAAAAGTCTGTGTAGGGTAGTGAGTGAATTATTGAAGTATTGAGTAAATACCTAACTCACCATAATATAATGAATGTATTGTGATGTAAAAGTTATACCTACCACTATCATAATATAACTAATATATTGTTCAAAGGAAAGTAAAAGCATTGACTTATGCAAATAAAAGATGATATTTGATAAAATCCAAGATATTTACTAAATGATGATTTTTAATAATAAATCCAAGATATTTTAGGAATCCAAGATATTTATTGAATAATAATATTTTAATATCAATCTAAGATATTTATTTAAAAGACGATATTTTAATAAATATCTTGAAAGGGGATTTGACTAAGATATATATTAAAAGAAGATGTTTTAATAAATATCTTGAAAGGGGATTTGACTAAGATATTTATTAAAAGAAGATGTTTTAATAAATATCTTGAAAGGAGATTTGACTAAAATATTTATTAAAAGAGGATGTTTTAACAAATATCTTGAAAGGGGATTTGTGTATAAAAGGAGAAGGGCGGTGGGGGGGGGGGGGGGGAACTTGATGGCCATCGGTGAGTGACGTGGAAACACTAACCTGGATGTTGTCAGAGGATTTTCAACTGTGGGAGACCTAATAAGTGAGTTCTAACAGAGTCATAGAGTGATCTTGATTGTTATTGGAGTTTTGGGCACGGGGACCAGAAGACTTGTCTTCTGGATCTGGGGACCAGAGAGGTTGACCCCAGATAGGCTGGAAGGAAAATGGCAATTTGGTAATGGGAGTGGGAGCCATGGCAGGTCAGGAACATCTTCAAACAGGGTTCTAGGTAAGTATTCAATAGTGAATTGATATATTCTGCTTCAAAAATTTCACGCTGGATTGTGTAGTATCAATTTTGTTGATGATTGTTAATGGGAAGAAAATTTAGGGCTTTACACATGGTATCAGAGCACAGTTTTAAACTCTGAGGGACCTTATTGGCCCTGCACAAGTATTGACAGTCCCCAGTCCTTGACTTAAAACCATGAACAACATACAATCAGAATGACATACTCATAAAAAAATGCAGGAATTGTTTAACCACTAAGCCAGACCAAATATGAGAAGTCATGCCGGTGGTTGTTTCTAATAGTGGGTAGTGAATATAAGAGTCAGTCTTTTAACAATGAAATTCCCTTAAGCATATTCAGTGTTAATGTTTCTGCACGTTCATTAGTATATCGTTTGGTTTCAGAATTTGATATCACTACAAGTTCTCAGATTAGTATGCGGTGGGCACCATGTTCAGTGCTTCTACAGGAGCTTTTAGTCAGACCTCAATGCTAATTTTATCAAGTATCCCATGCATACATGTTACATGCAATCTGCCAAGATGCTTCAAAGTAAGAGATACCCAATGCTTCAAGTAATCCAATAAGAATCAATTACTTCACTGATGATTATTTAAACAATGTAGCCAATAGTCAAATTAGGGAGTGCCATTTACCATTCAACAAGAGAATTGATAATTACATCAATATCCTTATATTTAGAATGATAAAGACTATTAAAAGACAAATGATGTAAACAAGCTGCTTAGGAAGATACTCCTTATCCAATATTGTCACTCCTATGGATCAGTGAAGGCACTTAGAGCCACACAAGCATTCAGATCTTAAATAATCAGAAAGAAATTTAAAATTAATTCCCTAAGCAAGATCAACAAATAAGATAACAGTGAGTAATGGCTATAGAGCAAGGCACAATGAAATTTCTTTATAATAAATTAGTCCCTAGGAAAACAAAGAAGAATTAGTAAGTTTGCCAAGAGAAACCTAGTATCTAAATGCTTATGAGTGAAAGAGAGATTTTAGCAATGCAATCAGATTTTATGACATTAATGAGTGACCCCAGAACACCAGTAAGCTACTTAAAAGATGCTCAAAATCAATCATTAAAGATGGAAGCAATTAAATTCATCAATTTTTAGATATCACGGTGATACTTAAAAGACAACTAGCGGTGTTCTAAGATACTCAGAACACCAATGTCAGGGTTATCAATGCCCTTCAGAAAATAGTCAATTAAATTTGTGTTCCCTCAATGAGTGAATGGAAACACTTAGGGCCTTACAATTCACTGAAACCACAAAATATCACTGTAATTACATAACTGCATTAAACCACAGTACTAATGGATTAAATTTCAATTCGGTTAACAGGCTTTAAATCTCTTTGAGTAGGGCCACTTTTAATATTCAAATTTCTAAAGAGCAATTGGGGACAACAGTAGGATAGTTAAGCTTCAGTCAGTCTAAACAGTCCCAAATTGTTACTCCTTGTAAGATAAATTAAAAGGGAAAATGACATTGGTAAATGCTCACGAAATTATTATGCTTTCAGACATTTACAAATTTCAAAATTTGACCTCCGGATGCAATGAGTGTAGCTGCCTCAGAAAGGCTCGCAGACCTGTTCCAGAATTTTCAATTTACTTATTGATTTATTTGGAAATGTGTTAACTGAATGAAGCTCAAGACAAAGCGATAGTGATTTTGCGTCAACGAACGGACCTGCAAAAAAATATCGAGGATGAGGATTACGTCTATGCTGCTGATTTGCACAATAAAATTTCCAAGCTTGAGGCAGAGTCTTTGGTAGCAACTGTGATATTTCTGTCACTTGAGCTGTCACTGTTTGTTCTACTCATTTCCATAACAATTCTGCGCTGTCAATGGTTCACTTGAAATGGCCCCCAGAATGAGCCAGGTAATCCCACTCGAGCAGGACCTCAGTACCCATATCTATCCAGCTTTACTGAGATTTCTATTTGGAGATGCGAGAATGAGCCACCATAGAATATGTGAATCATTAAATGAATGTGACATAGAGTATAGCGTGGCCATTGCGTCTTGATGTTCTTCAATCGATATATATATATATATATATATATATATATATATAAGCATGTCAAATGTTTGCTACAGGTGACGAGTCTGAACCTTTACGACCTTAAATCATATAGAACCATTAAAAAAAATTGAATATCTCATAAGAATAGGTCGATTGCTTATTTATATAATTTGATGAGGTTTCTTTTGTAGGACCATCCTTAGATTTTGGATGCTATAATTATTAATTCTTGTGAAAAGGGACATTGTTTTATTAGTTAGGTTTAAAGTCAATCTTTATTCGAGATTTATGAAACTTTCCGATCATAAATCTCTCAAGGTATAAATATAAATATTTAAAATAAAAGATATAATATTTTAATGTGAACCAATAGGTTATTTTATTAGAAGATGTAAATTTCTATTTAATTTAATATATTCAAAAAAATAAAAATAAAAGAATTAATAAAAAATTGTTATAATTATTAATTCTTGTGAAAAGGGGCATTGAAATATAATTACTATTAAAAAAAAACATTTTATGTTAAAATAATTTAAATAATTAGAAATATAAACTATATGTTTTGAAGGAGAAAAATGTTCGAGAAGGTCCAACTTTATATAAGTCCAATCTAGGCAAATATGACAAAGTAATACTATAGTCTATGAAAACCCTTGCATTTTACTAAATAATTATTACACATGGAATATCCTGCATTAGGACAAGGAGGTCGCTTTTAATCCAGGGTAATAAAACAGTGGAAGAATATGAGATAAGGTTTATGGAGCTGGTAAAATATGTTCCTTATCTAGATACTGATGAACGTCAAGACGAGTGTTTTGTATATGGATTAAATCCTCAAATCAGGGCTATGATTAGAATGTGGTAACCATCATCAAATACTCAAGGCAATCATAGAATCCATGCTGTAGTCAACAATAATCAGGCAGTGCATCAGTCCATTGTTGTGGAATCTCCAAGTACTAGCAATGGAATAAAACTTAAAATTTTATTTGATACTGATGCTACTGATAGTTTTATTTCATCATATGCATTAAATAGATGTGGGTTGGCAGCCTACAAGCAAAACGATTTCAGACAGGTAGAAATAGCTTCAGGAGAACTTCAGTCCATAGGTTTAAGTGTTGAGGAATACAAAGTTAATCTAGGGGTCAGTTAGACTAGGTTGAAAGTACTAGGATGAATGATTACAATGGGAAATAACTTAGTTTCTAACTATTTCTTGAGATCTTGTGTTGATTCTTGGATGTCACCGCCTTATTTTCATGATTATAGCAACAATCCTAATATAACCCAAGGTGTATTACTCCGAGTCATCCTTGATAATTTACCCAAAATATTCAGTGTTATGTAATAGTCAATGACAAGGAGAATGGTTTTTCGACTTTTGGAAGAAATTGAAGCTTTTAACCATCATGATAAAATGAAATTTTATATAATTCAATATTCAAAAGCTATGAAGCCTGGGGTGATACATTTTATTAGAGGAGATGGGATAATTAATGCGAATGTATGTATCTAAGGCATATATCATTTGTTCGTTTTATGAGTCTTTGATAATAATGAAGCATACCTTCATTAAAAATAAAGAAAGTTGTATTTTCGAAGCTCAACCCCACTCAATTGCTAAGCCATTACTTTTACCTTACATTCCATCTGACAAAGGAGTTGAGATAACTCATGGATATCAGCTGCAAAGATTTCCACAATAAAGTTTTAAGATTTTGTATATCGTGCAAGTAAAGTTTGTACATTCAAATTATTATATTAAAATGAGCACATTAACATCAATTTAGACATTAAACTTTTTCTGTAGCTTTTGAACATTAGAATGGAAACTATCCTAATTGTTTTTATGTAATTGAAACATTCCATTCTTCAAGTGACGTTGAGCTTCCCATATATATATCTTACTAGCTGATAACTATAACCATTGATGATATGAATTGATGCAAATATATTTTATATCGTTTTCTTATGGTAATACTTTAATTACTATCCAAGTATATGTGTAAGTGGTTTAAGGAGTAGAGTGAAGGTTTAAATTTTTATAGTTTCATATACATTAAATTGGACATATTGATATTCAAACCATTATGTCATTTTAAAGATAGATAATTAGCCATTTACAACCGTAAGGATATATCGATATCCAAAACAAAATAATATGGCAGCATAGCATTTTCATAGAAAGGAAAACAATGTGGTTTAGGAAAGAGAAATTAGGGACATTACGACACTATATAAGATGATTCATGGAAATTATTTAGGCACATATAAAGATTAGTTGGTGGAGTTGCTCCAAAGAATTCAACTCTTGAAGAAAGGAAGAATGGTAATGAAAGCATGACTATTGACATTATGACAAGACCATTAGATGTGAAGCTACAACCACATAAAATGCTAAGCTAGTTTGAGGTAAATTGATGGATGAAAGAAGGCACTAACTATTCAAGAAATGTTGGGAGAAATCATGAGTAATCAAATTGAGAGTACAAGTATAGTTCACTAATGGTACACATCAAACGAAGACAAAATTGATGAAACATATGAATATGGTAAGAAACATATGATAATATGATAATATCGTAAGAAACATATGATAATATGGTAAGGTAGTAAACACACTATTAGAACAAAACGATATAGTTACCAAGAGAGTGCAACGGAAAATTTCAAAATTTGGTCTCCATTGTTACCATAATATAATTGATATGGTACCTAGGGAGGATGGGAAAAGAAAGAAATATCAAACTTCTAATGATGATAATAAATGTTAGTTATCATAATCAACTTAGAATATTGAGATCGACAAAAATAACACCAAAGGTGAGTGAGTGGAAGTTTCACAAAGCAATATAAGAAGTCAATGACATTAGATTAAGAGTGAATCTATAATAAAATTGATCAATTATAGGATAATTTATGTGCATGGCAACATCTATAATAGTTTATCCCTCTAATGGGAGAGTAACATTATAAAATTTTCCTTAAGTGACTAATTATATTCATGGATTATGGACATCATGGAGTATGATTAAGAAATTCTATCCTGTGATGCCTTAAAACCTGAAATGATAAGTAGATTACATTCAATATCCACGTTATTGAATTTATTTATAGGGTCTTAGCCAAGTTGGGGAATAGTAACGACATTTCCAAGTGTAATAATTTTATGCATTAAGAGAAAATGAAAGAAAATCATGGTGACTAGAGGTGAGAAAACAAAGTCAATTTGATAATATGTTCTTTTTCAAATTGAAGTAGACATGGAATATTAGGAATATCTGGTATAAGGAATTGAAGGGATGTTTTCTATCAAGAAGAATTTTCTTAAGGATATGAGCAACCTGATTGGTAAGGGTCAAAGCAATGACCTGTAAGGAGTTGTGAACACTCCTAATTTGTTAAGAATAACAAGTGATAAACTGAAAAAATGGTATAAAGTAAATATTAAGGATAATAATTATACACCGTTAGAAAAGAAGATACATTTGGTGATAAGATAAGGCCTAAGGATTAATGAGAAAATGATTAATGTGAAGAATAAGGATGGGGTATACCAGTGATGTGTTATGTGTTTAGATTAAATGAGTCAATATAATATCAATGAAACAATGGTTTAAGAAATGATGGTAAAGCTAGTAATATCCTAGCTAGAGTTAAGACTCTAAATGGTGAAACTTGCAAGTAAAGAGACCATATCAAAACTGTAACATACTAATAATGTGACTATGCATATCTTGTAAATTGTGAATTTCTTATTGAAAGAGGAGGAAATTATTATCTGTCAATGACATCTTGTTGAAAACATGACACTCTTAGTAGACCAAGTATAATGCAAAGTGCATAATGCATTTTCAAGCAGTAACAAATTCCTTCAATGAAAATAAACCTCCCATTAAGGGATCTTTAGAGTAGTCAATTAACTCTTCTTCCGTCTCCAGCATAACCCTAAAGATTGGCCCTGCAAAACCCTACTCCATGGCTTCTAGATTTTTAGGTTGAAGATGAGCTGGAATAACATGATAAAGAAGTTAATGTTATTATTATCTTTGTGGATCCAGATTACAGATCAAAGATAATTAGACTTAAAAGACAAATAAATAACAAGAATTAAAAGGTTGGTTGAATCCATATGTAGTTTTGTGTTTTAGAGTTCTTAATCAACCTGTATCAAGAAATTAGATCATGCTTCAACTAAGCAGTAAGTGTTTTGTACTCTTGTTTCAATTCATTTCGTTTTTATATATGCAATCATTAAGATTGGAGCATCCCTCCATTTAGATTTAGAATCTCAACCTGTGACTTTTATAAGGTTAATCGGTTAATATAGTATAGAAAATAGTAGCTACACCCTTATTTGTATATCCGTGTTCGATTATTCTATGTGACATTTATAATTGTGGGTTATATTTATAAGCATTTAAAAAATTATTTTGTATAACCTTACCTTATTTTGGATGGATTCTTAAGACTGTCGTTTTGTACTATTATAGGTAATAATATATTATTCGCTTAAACATTGCTGGTACATGGATACCAATATGAAGAAAGTTTTGCTTAAACATTGTTGGTACATGGATACTGATATAAAGTATGAATTATGTTATGGATAATGGTATCTATAATTTTACATATCAACATAAATGATGAAATAGAAATAAAAGAATGATGACACTTGACTATTTAAGGTGAAAATGAATTTACAGACCTATTGGATAAACATAACCAAGTATGTTATATGATATCAAAGATCAATATCGTAGATAACAACATATTTGGAATGTGTAGAAATTGTTATTTGAATAACAATTTGCTTTGAATATATTGATACATATGTTATAATTTGTGGACAAGTGTTTACATCGCAGATGGTATCATTACCAAACCGACCGCGTGATGACAAAACTCTAAGAACAATTGAGATTCACTGCGGTTCCATGATAGGGTGTTAACCCTGGTCCTACTAGGAGGGGTGGAGGTGTTTCCCACCGTTTATCCTCCAAAACCTGGAGTCATGGGAGGACTGTGCGAGTCACGCTAGACGTGTGATGATCACTGCCGGATGCCTACCAAGGAATCAGGTCGATATAGTCGACACTGTAACCCTTGAGGTCTATGAATGGTTAGGTCAGTATCGGTGACGCCATGTCATATTCTTGTAGAGGACGGATAGGATGGGAGTGGAAAAGATTAGGAAGGATAAGATGATTCTAGAATAACTTGGGAACTCTATTGGGGCAAGACGTGACTACTAAATTTGTAAATCAATAAATGATCAAAACATAAATGTTAAAGTGTTCTCACACATTAAACAAAAATTCAATTATGGTACGCCACCCTTATATGATTATATTAATCACTTAAATAATTAATGATATACGGCATAAAACTTAACTTCGGGACGAAGTTTTCTGAAGGAGGGGTGTATTTAATGACCCAACTCGAGTTATAGGGAACATAGAAATATTAGCATCCATATGAGACATGCATATGATAGCTACATATGCATGTATCACGTGTACTGCACTAGTATATGAACTAATCAATTATGAAAAGTCTGTGTAGGGTAATGAGTGAATTATTGAAGTATTGAGTAAATACCTAACTCACCATAATATAATGAATGTATTGTGAGGTAAAAGTTATACCTACCACTATCGTAATATAACTAATATATTGTTCAAAGGAAAGTAAAAGCATTGACTTATGCAAATAAAAGATGATATTTGATAAAATCCAAGATATTTACTAAATGATGATTTTTAATAATAAATCCAAGATATTTTAGGAATCCAATATATTTATTGAATAATAATATTTTAATATCAAACTAAGATATTTATTTAAAAGATGATATTTAATAAATATTTTGAAAGGGGATTTGACTAAGATATTTATTTAAAGAAGATATTTTAATAAATATCTTGAAAGGGGATTTGACTAAGATATTTATTAAAAGAGGATTTTTAATAAATATCTTGAAAGGGGATTTGTGTATAAAAGGAGCAGGGGGGGAAACTTGATGGGCATGGGTGTGTGAGGTGGGAAAACTGACCCGGATGTTGTCAGAGGATTTCTAACTGTGGGAGACCTAAGCAGTGAGTTCTAACAGAGTCATAGAGTGATCTTCATTGTTATTGGAGTTTTGGGCACGGGGCCCAGAAGACTTGTCTTCTGGATCTGGGGACTGGACTCCAAAGAGGTTGACCCGAGATAGGCTGGGAGGAAAATGGCCGTTTAGTAATGGGAGCGGGAGCCATGGTGGGTCAGGAACATCTTCAAACACGGTTCCAGGTAAGTATTCAATAGTGAATTGATATATTCTGCTTCAAAAATTTCACGCTGGATTGTGTAGTATCAATTTTGTTAATGATTGTTAATGGGAAGAAAATTTAGGGCTTTGCAACACCCTTAATCAGTTCATGGTGGAACCAAAAAGGGTACATTGGGCAGCAGAAAGGCACATTCTTAGATATGTGCGTGGGACAGTCAGATATGGGTTGAAATACACTCGAGGAGATGACATCAAATTGAGCAGATTCACAGATGAAAATTGGGCAAGTAGTTCGGTAGACCTGAAAAGTACCTCCGGGTACTGCTTCAGAGTTGGATCAAGGATGATCTCTTGGTGTAGCAAGAAGCAAAATTCGGTAGCTCTGAGCTCAGTGGAAGTTGAATATATGGTAGCCAACACAACAACATGCAAAGCTATATGGCTTAGAAAGCTACTTGTGTGTTTTTTCAGGAAGAGGATCAAAGCGACCAGTGTTTACTATTGAGATTTTGTGTATTTGGGGTAGCATCGATTGTGTTCTAGGTCCCAAATTTTGAGGAAGGACTAGAGTACACTTGATCTACAAGACCCAAAAATGGATTTGGGAAATTTCATCTGGTTTAGGAGATATTAAATTAATTAATTATTTTAAGTGTATTTCCTAAGTTAAAACTTAGGGAACTTAAATAATTAAAGTGAATTTAATTAAACATGAGATGAAATTGTCTTAAGTCACACGGATCAAACTTTCTTTTAATCTTAGCCATTGATTCAAGATCTGTCATGGCCGTTGATTTGTCAACAAGAAAAGTATAAAGGAAAGGCTTGGGGTCATTTGTAAAGACACACAGAGGTAGAGCACTGAAGATAAGCTGAGATTCTAGGGTGGGTTTGCTAAGAATTCTCAGAAGTGTTTCAGCGGCAAAGAGGGGAATTTAGGCCAAGGGGATGATCTGATCCCGGGGTTAAGAATACACAAGAGGCAGAGATCAGCTCAAGGACAACGCAGAGGAAGGCAGCAACAACAACAATGACAACGCAGTCTCTCCAAGGAAAGCGTGATTTTCAGCAGGAAACCCTCAGGGGTTACGCAGAGTCCCTTCCGGAGCAGCGCTGAGGGTTTGGAAGACTTCCAAGGTTGACGCAGAGCCTTTCAAGGACAACGTTGGGGTTTCTAGGCCCTAATCTTGCTGAGTTCTGTAAATCCCATTTGAGGGTGTGGATCAGTCATTATTTTGGCCCTAGATCAGCTAGTGAGTTGTAGACCTAGTGTTTTCTCTATCGGGTTTTCCAGATCTGGAACCCAGATTTGTGTATTCAGAAATATTCTTAATAATAGAACCCTCTAGCAGCCAGAGACCGGTTTTCCCACATTGGGTTTTTTTCGGGGACTATTTGTCCAGAAATAACTGTCATTTTGTCAATGTGTGCATGTGCTTATTCTAGATTTGGATTGGTAGAGATTTGTTATGTGTTTTGCTTCGATTTTAACTTGAATTTATTCAGTTAATAACTTTCATAAGTAGGAGGAGCATAACCGGATTAACAGTAATAATTTCTGCATAAAGTATAAGATTCAGAAATTTCTACATGGTATTAGAGCAATTGCAGATCTAGGAGGGTCATTAACAGGAGAATCTGAAGGATCTAGCAGCAGAAACGCAGATCTGAAGGGACAATGTAGTTTTCAAGAGCAAATTCACGTAGAGGGAAGGGTGACGCTATCCAGCGCTGTGTCCTAGCAAGCCCACGCAATTACTGCGCAGAGGAAGCTTAGAAACAACGCTGGTTTACTCTGAAGCCAACCAGTGTGATTTAGATCTGAATCTGTCATATCCAGAAAACACTGCAGAAAAACTGCAGAAATTCAGGAGAGCTGGTGGGTTTAAAATTCTGAAGTCTTCAGATTTTTAGCCTTAGCACAAGTGACAAAGAGTGGGAGGAAATCAACTTCTCAGAGAGTTTCTAGCCAAAGGAAACTTGCAGTTTGATCAGAGGATCAAAGAAGAAGCTGAATCATAATTGATTTGGTAGATTTCCAAGGAGGGAAATCAGTTGTCAGAAGGAGCAGAAGGCACCTATTTCACCAAGGGCCTTAGATCCATTTCTCTAGAAAGAGAAAAATAAGTTCTGACACATTTTGAGCATATGGCTCCTCATGGACTGCATGATCAGGATAGGTTGGATGGCCTCTCCAACTTTTCATTTTGGAAGGCAAAGATCCTGATTGTCCTTGAGGCATATAATCTAGGAGACCATGCAGAGCAGACTCTGACCACACTAACAGATGCGGATCTCTTTCGGAAGCATAAGGAAGCTGCTAGGCATGCCAAGCGGCTGATTATGGATAGTATCAAGGACCATATTGTACCACACATAATTGAGAAGAAGACAACTACCGAGATGTGGAAGGCCTTGACTTCCCTATATGAGGGAAAGTATATCGAAAGAAAAATGCTGTTGGAGACCCAAATGAGGTCATTCATGATGACCAAGGGAGAAGACATGGAGCAATTCCTCTTCAGACTCCAATCAATCAGAGATCAGCTAACTGCAACGAGTGCAATGGTGGATGATGCTTTGATAGTCAGGACTGCCCTTAATGCAGTCACGGATGAGTGAGCTGTAGATTTAGTGTTTTCTCTGTCGGATTTTCCAGATCTGGAACCTAGATTTGTGTATTCAGAAATATTCTTAATAATAGAACCCTCCAGCAGCCAGAGACCGGTTTTCCCACATTGGGTTTTTCCGGGGACTATTTGCCCAGAAATAACTGTGTCACTTTGTCAATGTGTGCATGTGCTTATTCTAGATCTGGATTGGTAGATATCTATTATGTGTTTTGCTTCGATTTTAACTTGAATTTATTCAGTTAATAACTTGCATAAGTAGGAAGAGCACAACCGGATTAACAGTAATAATTTCTGCATAAAGTATAAGATTCAGAAATTTCTACATTTACTGCAATACTCAGAGCTGTATCAAACTCTCTAAGAATCCAGTATTTCATGATAGGTCGAAACACATTGATATCAAATGTCACTTTATCAGAGACTATTCAGTGTGGGGTTGTACAGCTGTAGTATGTCCCCACAGGGGATCAGGTAGCAGATGTATTCACGAAGGCTCTTGGTAGAGCTAAGTTCATCAAGTTCAGGGAGCAAACGGTATGGTAGAGAACCCATTTAAATAATAGAAACAGATGGATTCTCAGTTGCAGTAGCAACAAATGAAAGGGAGTTGCAGTGCAGATGCAGTAGTTGGCAGTAGTATGCAAGGTCAACAACAACACAGATGCAACAATTGGGCAGTAGTTGGTGGGTAGTGATGTTAGACATCAGCAACGCAAAGGGAGATGATACAGAGTCAGGGTGATGCTTTAGCAGGTTGCATTACTAGAGCACTTTCCTCGCTAAGAGGGAGTGTTGATTTCTTGTAGCATCAGATGTGCTCTAGCCTCAAGAATTCGCAGGGACGTTAGGACATATGCATTCTCCATAAACCCATAAATTGTTTTGGGAAATTCCACCAAAGACAGTTTAATTAAAATAATTAATTATTTTTAATGGATGCCTAAGGCTAAACTTAGGAAATTAAAATAATTAAAGGCTATTAATTAAACTGGGCGTGAATCTTCTAGAAAAAGATGAAGATTGAGTCAAGATGATCTGAGCCATTGATTAGGACCTAATCTGGGTTGTTGAAAGTTCAACGAGAAGATTATAAGGAGGTCGATGGGCACTTTCAGAGCACGCCAGGCAGATACTCCGTGTCCTAAGCAGATCTATTTTATCACTGGCTGAAGTTCAGCAAGCGAAAATCGAATCAAAGGGTGAGTTGTAGGTGAGAGAGAGAGGGTACCAGCAATAATCGAGAGTGCAGGAAAATTTTGGAGGAGGTAGCACAGAAGAGGGACGCAGTTCATCAGTGAAAAGGCAGTGACGCATGCACTATGCAGAGAGTGACATTGTGGGTCTAGCGTGATGGCAGCAGGTCCTCTCAAGGGTCAGAAATTCACTATGGAGCGTGAGAATTTCGTCTGTAAAATTCTCCCAGAGATTCTTCTTCTATTCTGCTATCTGTATCTTGTACATGAGATCTTTGCTGAAGATTAATAAAAGAAACCCTCATCTGTTGCACTAGTTTTCCCGCATTGGGTTTTTCTGAGGACGGTTATCCAAAAATAATTGTCTCAATGTGTTTATTTTTGTGCTAGTATTTTCTTTACTTTTATTTTCCACAATAATAAATTTGTGAAGACTGCAGTGAATGTATTTCGATATTTGCCGTAGATAACTACAAATAATTTGTTTCAGTAATTTAACAAATAGAAAAAATATTATCAGTTGCTGCAGTAGGATTCAGAGTTTCCGAATTTTCACATCTCCTCCTTCTCCTTGATTTACCGAGGCATGACCTTCTGGTTCTTTCTTCTCCTTCTTTGCCACTGTCTTCTCATACTCTGCAAGCAATTTGCCAACTTTGTTGACCATGTTGTAAAAAGTTTTGCGAAAAGCTTGATCTTCCTCCAAACGAGCATCTTCAATTGCCATTTTCCTTCTTCGTGCTCCACGCCCCACTTTTGGATCAAAATACTTAAGTTTACCTTCATTCTTTTGGAGCTTGTTCCTGGTTAACATTCACTCATGCAATTCACATCAAGAAGACCTAATCTAATACCAAACTTGATACAGATCAATTTACTTCAAGGATACATTCATAATTGCATATAAAAGAGCATGATAACCATAAGTACATGCACATCAAAGAAGAGGAAACACATAGGTAACCATGAAAACAAGAGCACACACAACTTGATAATGGAGTTCACCTAGTGTGGGCTACGTCTCCGATACGTGCTCAAAGTGGGGAGGTCTTTTGCATTAATCTCAGCGAAATCAAAATGCATACATGGAAAAAATTACACCCTATACCTCCAATTTCGGGGATGGCTTGAAAATGCACTGCTTTGATGAAGAAACGAACTACATGATTGAATTCCTGGCCAAAAATTGTATAAATTGAGTATAATCTTGGCTCATTGTGACTTATGGGCTCTAAAGAATCTAAAAGATTCCCTATGGAAAATTCTAGGGAATATTCCACAAAGTATTCCCAAAATCTCGTCTCGAAATCCATGCCTGGGGACACGTGATTCTGGCTCGGCGGTAGGGTTCTGTGGTGCCGCGCTCGATGGTCTTCTCTCTCTCCTCGACCCTTCATTTGACGATTTAATAGGCGTATATATATATATATATATATATATATATATATATTACTTGTCGGCAAAGCTTTCAATTGAGCGCCAGTTAGTGTGGCGGTGGCATCAGCGCCACAGGAGTTAGTCACCCGTATGTCACGGTGTCGACACACGATGATTGGTGTATATCTTTGGTGTAGCGTTTAAATTAAATTGGCGGGTTTGTTTTTTGGGCGCCCATTTGGTGCTGTCGGCAGATCGATCGACCACTGTTCGGGCGGGTTCAACTCTTGCCGACGCCATTTTTAACTGGTCATTGGTCGTTTTACAATATCTATATGTATAATATATAGTTGGAGTCGAATTGGCAAGCTTTGACTTCTCGCGAATTGGTTTTTATTTTTTATTTTTTAATTATATTTATATTCAACCTGCCAAAAGAGTCGTTGAAATTTTAAGGGTTATTGGGCAAATTAAACATGCGACAATTTTGTCCTTTCTGTCCGCCACGAAGTGTCAAAATGTCACTCGGTTACTGAAATGTTTGGTTGCCAACTGGGTGCCATGTGGCGCATTCTGATTGGTTCGTACCACTGACTGGGCTGCTCGCTGTGCTGTAACGTCATCATTCGTACGACGTCATATGCCACGTGTCATCCCCTAATTGGCCAATCTGTTGACCGTATTGCCATGCCATCATGCTGATGTCAGCATCTATATTGCTGACATTATGTGTAATATTCCCTTTTTTGGTGTCACCTATGACAGGGCTAGGATGGACTTCCAGAGTTAGAAACAGACTAGTCACAGGTACAGGTTGGTGTCATTAGCAGTCCCAGGGGCTTTTTGGAGGAGTTTTGAGGGGTTTCTATGCAGTTGGGTGGCATTCGCTTGATATATTCCATCATCCGAGCAGTTTGGCTTTCGTTCTGGTGCATTCCGACAACTTTCGGAAATTTGAGTTATTTCTGGGCTTAACTCAGCTGATTACGCTCAAGGTGGCATTCCGGGAGGAATATATGATGGAACACCTTAGTGTAATAGCTCATTGGAACCGGGACGAGGATACCTACATGTTGGGACTGTTGGACACGGGTTTCAGTGACCAGAGGAGGCGTGGTAGTTGATTTACCCTTTTCTGCATTAAAAAGGAATATTTTAATAAGAGGGAAAGGTGCCCCATGAATAAAATAATAAAAAAATAATGCTCTAGAAGGCTCCAAGAGATCTATAAAAGAAAGGGAGGAGGCCATTGAGAGATATCTTTGGGATCATATCATTTTCTTGTATGAGAGGTTTGAGACGTGGTTCTCTACTTCATCCATAGCCCCAGGACGAAAACCCTTGGGTGATTTGTGAGTGTTGGACGGAAACCCAACTCTCTTTGAGGAGACTTCATTCAGAAGTTTCGTAGAGCTTCAGAGATATTGGAGTGAGGATCATTCAGATCTTCAACAGGTGCTTCAGTGGATTCAGTGGTAGCTGTTGCTGGAGGGAGAGTGCAGTAGTTCAGTTTTGGAGGTCATCGCAGTGTAGCAGATTATCTTGGTGGCCAGTTTTCCATCTCAGCTCTTTTTGGGTCAGAGCTATATGTAACCCTCATTATTATCTATAATAAAAGCTACGATTCTTCCTATTCTATGTTGTATTGGATTGTAGTGTTTCATGTCTTTTTATTTTACATGGCAATCTTCTATTAAATGCATGTTGATTTTACGGCATAATTTCGGGTTTAAGTAAATTCATGCAAATTTAGTAAAATATCCCATTTGGGGATATTACAGTGGTATCAGAGCTGGTGATCTTTCTAGCCTGAGGGTTTACTTGCCAAATGGTCTGAACAGCGAAATTATTACTTGGAGTCATTTCATGTTGATTGTTGCAAGCAACAAATTAGTTTGTGGAATTGTTGCTGCATAATATCTGTGGGACAGAGCAAACCTGATCGACACGTCCCAACCATTGAGTGAGGCCGCAGATTAAAAATCTCCGTCAATTATTTTCAAAGGGCCGAGGTTTCTATTGGTAGCAGCATGAGAAGGCCGATATTCATCGGCTAATAGGGGTTGCATGATCACATTCGATGGGGATCATCGATTCAGTAGATCCGAAAGAAAAAAAGAGAGAAGAAAGCACGATAGATGTATCTGTGCAGATCGTATTAAGTTGTCTGGGGGCCGAGCATGAAAGGCAGAAAAGGGAGCACGTCTGTAGCAAGATTTGTGAGCACTGATTAAAGGGGTCGAATTCAAAAGACACCAACTCTAAACCATACGCATAGAAGTGTCGTGGCACCAATTGTCTCACATGTTACGTTAACAACTACCCAATTCGAAGGCGGACAAGAGGGTCAAGTGTTGAAGCCGTGGTTGAAATATTGGTAAGCATGTTGGCAGAGGTACTAAGGATCGAGTAAAGGAAGCTGCAAAGATACCACGAAGACGCAGGCAAATCTCTCTACGCATTTCCGATTCGCCAATTTATTGTCACCAGAGCCGCCACACTATTGAGAAATGTATGCAAAGCATACGTAGTTCCGTATTAGCAAACACCGACAACTGGGCGTAAGAGAAAACAATTTGTCAGCAGCCAGGCAAAATACATGTCATACAACGTCTGTGGGGCCGACGTATTCATTGCCTGCAGTAAGTTGAGCTTTGGGCATAAGCATTTCCAATAGAGGTGAATCGTTCTCCGATAATTTATCTCTAGCTCGGTTTGTGTATGTCCGCGATTACACAACATGCAAATGTGATGTGACAACAGTGAAATAGGGGTCGATTGAGCAGATTAATGTTCATTGTATGCAACAATTGTTGAATCGGTATCGGTGATTAAAAGCAGCGTGGATACCAATTACCAGTCCAACTAGGTGAAGAACGCGGATGAGAGATAGAGAAATTAAAAGAAGCCAAGGAACAGTTCACCCGTTGTGAACTAGAAAGAAAGACGAGATAATTTTGTGGCTTCGTGGAAAGAAAGAAAAAAAATGCCACTGGTTTTTCTGTTCATATAATTTTCTGAGTTTTTTTTTTTTTTTTTTCTTCTTTCTGTGGCAAATTCGTTGGTTTTCTTGGCATCCTTCAAAGTAAGGGTTGTCTCTTAATCTATCCATAGTCCTCCTTTTATATCTCGAACCTGTGATCTCAGACTTAGTAACTTCGGATTTGAAGTTAGTCTAACCGTGGAGACATTTTGAAAGATTAAAACATATTCGTGGGGCTGTGGTGATACTCTTTTCAGACCTGTGATTACATTGACCTGTTGCCACTTGTGACATCAACCGCAGATAAGGATTTGTGACAAAGGTAAATATCGCGGATGGAGTGTAAAACTCAGGAATAAACAATATATATATATATATATATATATATATATATATATATATATATATATATTCCTGAGCAGCGTGGAGATTAAAGGGGTGGTATTCTACCGCTATAGAAAATAGACATGGAAGCCTTCATCGTTGAAAAGAACTCAGTGATCTTAGGGAATTGTCCAACCCTTCCATTCATTCCAGATTACGCTTATCCTCTGAAATATGACTTGCTGGAGCGATTTCTAGGTTCCATTCTATATTTTCTGAGTATACAATTTTTTTATATATCATTGAGAGATGTCGCTATGTCTTGTCTAAAATATCTCTGTTATGTTGTTTTGTCACTGGCTGTAATAATCTTCTGAGCTTAAAATATAAATATCAGTTGTGGGGTCGAGACTGATTCTTTTATAAAGTCCCCAATGTGCACTTGTATTTGACACCAACAAATATGTGTCACCTACAACAGTTTGTTTTTGAACTAGTTGACAAAAACTACACCTACACCACTATAACAACTCAGAAAAACAGTGACCACATCATTGGTTGAACCATGGAGGGATTCCCAAACAGCGTGAGAAGAATAAAAGTTGGTTCCTTGAACCACCATGCAGCAGAAGACCAGAAAACAAAGCAGAACAACAAACCCCTTTCAAGAGAGATTTGCGCCATCCTTCAAAAAGGGCAACCAAAAGGTTTACAGGTAGAATTGGGGATTGGTCACAAATTTTTTGCACTTGGGACAGATCTGAAACACTTGAAGATGTCATGGAGAGTTTTGTCCAAACTAGAAGAGTTTAATGAACTCCTGTCCATTAACCTGCTATGCTTGCTCTTATACAACCCAAATTCTTGGAGGAACCTTGTGAAGGGGTCACACTTCCAGTTGCAGCTTGCCTCAGTAACATCATGAAGTTGACCGCACCTATAGCTCCATACAATGATGATGTTATGAGGAGGATTATGAGATTTATTGTAGAGACTTTTCAGGGTTTGGACAATAGTGCAGGCTCTACCTTTGTGAAGAAGCTTGAGATTTATAGAGTATGGCCACATTCGAGACGTATGTCATCATGTTTGATCTTGAGTGTGATGACTTGGTTTTGCAGATGTTCCAATGCTTCTTCAACATTAGGAGACATCATTCTGACACCATCATAGCACATATGTAGTCCATCCTGTCATCATGTATGAGAGACTGTGAGACCATTGGCCGAGAGTTGTAGACCAAGTTGTTGAACATTTGGAGGAAAGAGCAGTTGGTCTCACCTGCTGATTATGAGCTAGCCCAAGCGCTGGTTGAGCAGAATATTAGGCTACTCAGGAGACATTTGACCAGGGAGGAGCTGCTCCAGTTTGGTGGATCTGGCAGCAGGAATGAGCTGAGGAGGAAGGGACTTTGCTTCATTTGCAAAGAACCTTGGGGGCCTGATCACTCATGCTTGAGTGATGCAGATGATGTGGCGGAGGTAGAACATGAGGGCATTCCTTCTGTGTGCCAGGGTGAGGACTCTTCTTCAGATGAGTCCATGGGATCAGTTGAGGATGCTTCTAGGGAGCGAGAGCAGTCATGCAGAGATGACAATAGTAGACCGGAGATGTGTCCCAGTGTGCAGGGTGAGCAGTCAGGGGACTCTACGGGAGAGACTCTGGGTGATGAGTCACTTGTGACGATTCAACCAGAGCAACATATGATGGTGCCTGAGCCAGCAGAGGAGGATACTATGCATATCATGCATGATAGTCCTTTGAGGGAGAACCGGATGGAGGCTCACATTGAGTCTATGCGGCTAACCTTGGGGTCAGCCATTGAGGAGGAGCAGTTAGATGCACAGACACCGAGTACGATGATAGCAGTTGTAGATCCATATTCTCTGGAGATGTTGGAGGTTGATGGGATAGTTCTGCAGGGGGCTAGTAGATAATAGGAGCATTACATTCCCGATCAGGAGAGGGATGAGCTTTTGGAGATGGTGGAGCATCCATTGTTGGGCCGACACATTGATGAGGTACAGATAGATGCACATGCAGTCAACAGAGCTACAGTACTTCTGGGGAGTAGCACTCTCCAGGAGTATGTCGATGGTGCTTGCAGCGTATCTTGCCCACTTTGGCCCATTATAAAGGGAGGGGCCTTCTTCTATAGGGAGATTTCGTTGGTAGACGTGACAGAGCAGCGTGAGTTGATTATGAGCTGGCGACAGTTCTCTGGGCATATTCCGTATGCAGTCGACGCTACATTGGATTCTTCTTCCAGGATAGATTGGCGAGAGATCATGAGCTGGTACCCTCTTGATGGTACGATTTTCTTCGTAGGAAGCACAATGGAGCAGGGGCCCTTAGACATAGCAGATGTTACAGATTCCAACTGGCAGTGGGGCACAGGTCGTCGTTTCTTCAGCACTCCATCCCGATTTCAGGAGAGCAGGATCAGCGTGGGATTGAGTCAGGACTTGGATTGGAGAGAGGTGATGAGTTGGTATGCAGTTGGTGGGGCAGGTTATACAGTTAGAGGTACATCACAACAGGAGCCAGGGAGCATTGATGCTTGTTGGCGGACTTCACTTCATGGGGCATTATCTTTAGCCAGAGGCAGCGCGCAGTCCGAGCCATGGGACTTGGGCGATGATTGGCCATGGTGGCGTTGGAATCCAAGAGGATTGTTTGTTAACTGGTATAGTGGGAGATCAGTTTGGGATCCCGGCATTGAGGGGTCTATTCCGAGTGGCTTGACATAGGTGCATAGCAGCACCCATGGGTTTGTATGGGATCCGGGCCTTGGGTCTCAGTTGTAGCGGGCCAACAGGGTGGCCCACATATTTGGATTACTTGAGGGCAAGCAATCTTGGGGCGGAAGGTTTGTAATATTGCCTTTTTTTGTGTCACCTATAACAGGGCTAGGAAGGACTTCTAGAGTTAGAAGTAGACCGGTCACAGGTACAGGTTGGTGTCATCAACGGGCCCAGGGGATTTTTGAGGAGTTTTGAGGGGTTTCTATGCAGTCGAGTGGCATTTGCTTGATATATTCCATCATCCGAGCAGTTTGGCTTTCGTTCTAGACTCCAGTGCATTCTGACAACTTTCGGAAATTTGAGTTATTTCTGGGCTTAACTCAGCTAATTACGCTCAAGGTGGCATTCTGGGAGGAATATATGATGGAAAACCTTAGTGTAATAGCTCATTGGAAATGGACGAGGATACCTACATGGTGGGACGGTTGGACATGGGTTTCAGTGACTGGAGGAGGCGTGGTAGCCGATTTACCCTTTTCTGCATTAAAAAGGAATATTTTAATAGGAGGGAAAAGTGCCCCATGAATAAAATAATAATAAAATATTGTTCTAGAAAGCTCCAAGAGATCTATAAAATAAAGGGAGGAGGCCATTGAGAGATATCTTTGGGATCATATCATTTTCTTGTATGAGAGGTTTGAGACATGGTTCTCTACTTCATCCGTAGCCCCAGGACGGAAACCCTCGGGTGATTTGTGAGTGTTGGACGGAAACCCAACTCTCTTTGAGGAGACTTCATTCAGAAGTTTCGCAGAGCTTCAAAGATATTGGAGTGAGGATCATTCAGATCTTCAACAGGTGCTTCAGTGGATTCAGTGGTAGCTATTGCCGGAGGGAGAGTACAACAGTTCAATTTTGGAGGTCATTGTAGTGTAGCAGTGTAGCAGATTATCTTAGTGGCCAGTTTTCCATCTCAGCTCTTTTTGGGTCAGATCTATATGTAACCCTCATTATTATCTATAATAAAAGCTGAGATTCTTCCTATTCTATGTTGTATTGGATTGTAGTGTTTCATGTCTTTTTATTTTACATGGAAATCTTCTGTTAAATGCATGTTGATTTTACGACATAATTTTGGGTTTAAGTAAATTCATGGAAATTTAGTAAAATATTCCATTTGGGGATATTACATTATGCCACGTGGCAGTCTGTTGGTCATGCGTGTAAAAAATTTAGTTTGTCAAAACTTCAACAAGCGATAACTTTCGCATACAGTGTCAGATTGAGGTGTCATTTGTGTTGTTGGATTCAAAATGACGAGCTCTTCGATTTGAGTTAGGTTTCGTTCAGTTTTGAGGACTTCAAAAATTTGGCCTTTTAAGATCCTCCCAGATCAAATACCTATATGGCCTAATTTTAGGTGATACACTTTCAGGTTGCAAATTAATAGAATGGTTATGATCTTGAGCAAGTGAAAGACCTTTAGTTATCTGTCCAAGTACCTTGGAATGATTAATGACGACTTTTCAAAGATCCACTAGAGTAGAGGATATAGATGTTTGAACATCTAATGAGCGGAATTGTGCAATTGCACCATGTTGTCCCTGTCTTAGTACTTTTTTCATTCTATTAGAGCTTATCACTTTAGAGGGCTTCCGTTAAATGCCTCTAAGCTCAATTTCCTTGCATTTAGAGTAAACTGTTATGAAAAGCTTTTCAAAACTAAAGGTCATTGTTCCAAATGATTGTAACCATTGGACCCCTTATACAACATCAACACCATCCATTTGGATTGCAATTATGGGACTATCCAATAAATACTCCACCATGTTTAGCTTAATACTATGGCACTTGAACAATTTATGTCATCTTCATCTGCAATCATTCCTTGAAATTCTAGTACTAGAAATACAAAGCAATGAGAAATTCTGCTAATTAGTAATTGATGAAGTTATGGGTAATACTCAAATCAATCAACACTTTTACCATTAATTTTTGGGATATCTTTCTATCTTGAGGGTTTGTGGAGTACTGATGTGGCCAATACATGATAAGATTTTGTTAGAGTAGTCTTTTCTACCTCTAGATAGTGTGATGGTATCTGTTACCGCAAAATCTAGCAAGCTTAGTGCAAAGCATCACTAGGCAGATCCAAACCTCAAGGCAAAAGAGATAGGCTACCATTGCCACCTCAACATCCTTTCTCCAGCTATTTAGTGGTATTCAACCAAAAGGACCAAAAGCGAGGCTTCCCTAAGAGGATCACCTAAAATATATTGAATAAGAATGGTTCAAAGTGATAGATGAGATCTAATGAATGAGATACCATATTTGCAGAGCCTAAAGGGATGATGTAATCTTTACCAAGGTTCAAACACTCTATCCTTAGAGCACTTGAATGAATTATAGGGTTGTTGTAAGTTATGGTTTTGCATACTTTCAATAATAGGGCGTGTGATGTCATATAATAACTGGAAGAAAAGGTCTTAAAATGATATATTAACAAAAGATCAAGACCTTCAAATAGATAATGACTTAGTGTTTACAATGGAGTTTTAGGGTTGAAACATGCATAAAACAGATAAAGGATGATGAGTTAGCCCTAAAAATAGGGTTTAATATGTAAGAATTGCTAGATTTTGCTTTTAGACAATTATTCAATGAAATTCCTATCTAAAGGACAATGGTGCATCAAAGAATATTACATTTTTCAGGCTCTATTTTACACAAAACCCTAACCCTATCCCTCAATATCTACGAACTAACAGAGAAGTAGGAGAAATTTATTTAAGAATATGGTTTAATCAACACCACCTAGAGCAATGCCTTGATATAAATGGGAAAATGGAGGGTTTTATAGGAAAAGTCCAATGAGAACAATTTTGTTGAAGTGGGTGGGATGACTAGGGCATCCACTTATAAACCATAACAACTTCCTTGTGAGGGGGGGATTTTAAATTTAAGAGATGCACACTTGGAGTTCTCTCAAAGATTTTTAGAAAACAATTTCACATCCCATGGAAGAGCAAGACTTCAAGATAAGTTCACTTATTTATATCATGGCACATGTAGAACCCTACTACACAGACAACATCCAAAATATAGAAAATAGACAATAAACTTACAAAATTTTCCACAAGAATCACTTCAATCAATCCCAAGAAATCATCCTTAAGCAAGCTACCATCTCCATGATAACTTAAGATACCATCTCCAAGATAAATTCACACCAATAAAGATCACATTTCATCCAAATAGAGACACAAGGACTAATGCACACTCTTTAAGAGAGGAGAGTGTGATGAGTGAGTGATGTTGATAAAATGAAATAGTGCCTCCTCTATTTATATGAGGTCTAACATGCTTTATTTCAGTAATTTAACAAGAAAAACCCTAAAACAAGTTTGCTTAATTGCTCGACAAGGCTAAGGTCACAAATCAACCTCAATATGGCTCAAAAAGATAACATAAGTGCCAAAAATAGTCCACACATGTGGGAAATAATGATCTTCGCCATGACTGTAATCCTCCATAAATTCTCAAGGTTCCTCAAGCAAGTGACAAAATGGATCATGAGCGCTCTTCACTTCGAGAAAAGCTCAAAATGCATGGGCATGTCTCCATAAAGTTCCTCCTCAACCATGATGTCAACCAAATTCTACCCTACGTCGCTCTTATAAGGTTAAGAGGAATGTTGTGGCGTCATAATATGCAAGTGTTGGGGTTGAAAGGTGATGTGCAAGCCTTCTCAAGTCATCTCAATGACAACCAATCATCATTTAGGCTCTGGAATAAGCAACATTCGTTAGTGTCAAGGCTAGTCTAGGGGCATCCTAGGTCCATCTGGGCACATCATCAAGTACTCTAACACCGAAATTCATTGGCTCAATGTTTCAACATTTGGGGGTACATATGGGGGTCAACTATGATGTGGAATCATCTCATAGACCAACGCTCGTCTCTAAAGGGGCAACACTACATGATGGTTGTTAGATCTGCTCTCACAATGGGGTACAATGACCTTTGGAGTGTTGCTAAAGGGGGTCAACCTCATCTCTCAGGGAGTCTCTGTTGCTGGGATAACACCACTTGACAAAAACCTCTCAAGATCAAGTGAGATCAATAATCACTAGGACTAGAAACCATTAAGGCATCAAAGTGGACCATATCTAATGCTAGGGGCACGAGAATACTTCACACGAAACTAACCTTCAAATGTCTAATTAGATTAGGACTTGTAAACAAGTTACCTCACTTATATTAGGGATGATTAGGTCAACAACCCTATTAGGTATTTCCAACCCCCAAGGGGAGTAACATGTCTCAGGTTAACCCATCAATCCGTAGGTATGTGTGATAATGATGGTTATGGAATGGGAAAGACTTCAAGGTAGGTGCCACAACCATGAGACTAACTAATGGGAGTCCAAATTCTTGAGTGTACAGATGTAAGTGTAAAGAATTAGGCACGAGCGAGACAAGACAAGAAAATGAAGGAAAATGCTTAAAGCCTTTTGTTATATTGTATTGATCCCAAGATTTGAATTTAAAATACATCAACGACCATTCTAGATCTTCAAGATTTAGATCTAGATATTCTAGACCTAAATCTAGATCACACTAACAACTCATTACGGGATCATCATGACACCTCATAAAGATAAGAATTACAATTCATAACAATTATATTCTTGGACTTTGTGATTGTTCAAGGACTCACAGTCTAACATTTCCCCCTTTAATCACAAGTCTGAATAATTGTACCAATAACCTTTGTTATCTTCAATCTGAAATTGACGAAATAAGTTTTGATGAAGATATGCCTGAAAAACTTCCAATATTTGAATATTGGGAAGCGAACACTTCTTATGTTTGATGTTGAATAATTGAAATGATTTTATGTTGAGGAGACCGATTACTACTTTGGAATTCCTAGTTGTTGACATAATGTTGATAAGACTTTGAAACTTGAACCTGATATTTGATGTTCCCCCCCTATCAGGTGTAAGGTGAGAAGTCTTTACTAGTTTATTCTTGGAAGGATCCAAGCTTGGGCTTTGGATTCCTTAGGTGGTGGTTTTTTTTTGGTTCACCAAAAACCATCTTCCATGGAAATTGGTCATTTATGGTTTACCACCTACTAAACTACTTTGAATAATGTGGTGGTTTATGGATGACCACTAACCAATTTCTTTGAATAAGGTGGTGGTTTTTGGATGATCACTAACCAATTTTCTTTCGATAATGCAGTGGTTTTTGGATGACCATTAACCAACTTACTTTCAATAATGTAGTGGTTTTTGGATGACCACTAACCAATCTCACTTCATGAATTTTTGCTCCCTTAAAGGTGTAAGAGAGTTTCTTTTATCATTGTGCTCCCTGCTTGAGGTGTAGAGAGTACCATCCTTTTTTTCTTTTGAAATAACTCGTTGATTTTTTTTTCCTTTTTCATTTCTTTTAGAAGTTTTGTCTTTACCTCTGTCTTGACTGTGGAAATTCGTGTTACCTGGAATTCTACTGCAACAACTGATGGAAAGTCTTCTATTTGTTATTTACTTAAGAAAATTATTTACTATGTTCTACAAGAAAATATTGAAATCCATTCACTACAGCCTACACAATTAAATTGTGGAAGAAATACAAGTGTGGAAACAAATATGAACACACATAGATCACACAACCATTCGACACAATTATTTTCGGACTAATGTCCCCGGAAAAACCCAATGCGGGAAAATCGATGCAGCAGATTTGAGGGTTTATGTTATTATACAGTAAATTCTGAGTACAACTCTATGATTGATGAGACTGTCAAATCATACAGAGAAACTAACAGAAGAGATCTCATGAGACAAACCTCACTCCTCCACAGGAAAATGGCATTGATCTACACCAAGGTTGGATTGCCCTGCGCCACCTCTACGCAGTGACTATGTCACAACTGTGGCTGGCCTCTTCCTCTACATTGATCTCACTGCTGGCTGGAAACTGAAGCCTACTAGTCCTCCGAAAATTCTCTTCGGGATTTGACTCTGGCTCTGCGTTGCCTCCTCGGCAGGAAAACATCTTTCCCTCTAGCTCTACGCAGTGACTGCGTAGACACTGCGTCACTGGCTCTGTGCTGCTCTGTGGCTCTCTCTGTCTCTGCTGCTGTGTACTCTCCGACGTAGGAAATCTTCCAATTGGATCTATTGTCCCTCACTGCAGTCAAGAATCACTTAGATCTGATCTTCTTCTGAGCACTGCTATGTCAGAAAAATCCAATCTCTAGATCCTATGTGTCTCCAAAATATATCTTTCCAAATGACCCTTCAAGTCATTCTTATAATATTCTCATTGAGACTTCAACGACCCAAATTAGATTTGTAATCAACGACTAAGATTAACTTTTGACTTGATCCATGTATTCTAGATCATTCTCACTCATATTCTATTAATACACTTTAATTATTTTATTTTCCTAAGTTATTTCTGGGTTATTTGGAACACGTGTCTAAGCCTCTCCACAAAATTTGAGACTTTGAGCACATCCAATGCTACCCAAAATCAACAGTCCCTCTTAGCGAGGAATGTGCTCAAACAATATGCCATGCTGCATACTGTTCTGATCCTGAAGCATCTCCCTCTGTGCTGCTGATGTCTGACACTACTACCCATCAACTCTGCGCAAATACTGAATCTGTACTACTGCGGACACTGCACTGTCAACACTGCATCCGTACTGCAACTCCCTCTAAATTCTGCATCTGTGCCGTTGCTGACTCTGCCACTGCCAACTACTACTGCACTGCAACACGGTTGCTTTCTGCAACTGAAAAACATCCAAAATTGGGCAAGTATACTGCATCTCGATGATGAAGATTTGACTGTTGCTAGCCTTTGCATTACCTCTCTAAAGTTGTAGCGTTGTTGTTGCTCCGCACTGCATTCCTCTGCGTCGATCCAACACTACTCTGCGCTGCTCAGACTCTAGCGCTACTAACCACTGCGCTGTCACTTCAACACTCCTCTGCACCAACTGGCACTAGTCTATCCTGCTACTGCTATTTAGGGATCCAGTAGCAAGGTGATGATCTGAGAGGTGGACTCCTCAAGGATCCTGCCCATCTTGTACATCTCTGGGTCTACAACTCCAAATCAGCCCACCTCCCTCCTAGAGGTGTATGAGCTATCATAGCAAACTCCTCTATCTACGCTGCTCCGGCCTAAGGATCATGCTTCTCATCCTTGCCCTTCTTTCAGAGAGGACACTGTGTGGCGTAATGTCCCATCTCACCACACCAAAATTATTTGATCTTTGACAGATCCTTCTTCCTCCTCCTTCTTGATCTTCGAACTACTGCTGATATCGCCCTTAAGTTGACACTTGAGTAAGTCTCTCCGCATCTTTTCTTGTTGAAGAGTTGCCCACATTGACTCCCAGTCCGACAAGTTCTCTTTGCCTAGGATGCTTTGGACAAAAAATTGGTAATCCTCGGACACTGAGTTGAGGGCCAATCTGACCATTTCTGTGGCCTTAGGAGCTGCTCCTACGACTACGAACTGATCTCGATTTTCCTGAAGTATAGACAGGAATGGATCAATACGCTCTCCCTTCTGCATCTTAGTGGTCCGCATTTTCTCCTCCAGAAACATCTTCCACTGCTCGGAAGACCCCTCATATAGCATTGCCAACACATCCCACATCTCCTTAGTTGTTGCTTTGGCTAAGATGTGTGAAACAATGTGATCCCTCACTCCATCGAGGATCAACCGCTTGGCTTTAGCCGTATTCTTCTTGAAGGCCCGTAATGATGCTGCATCCACTGGTTCAGCTTGAGCACTGTCAATAAAGCGCTTGAGGTCATGCTCATCTAGAAGGAAGGAGATCCTTGCCTTCTAGATTACATAGTTGGAGGCACCCTCCAATTGATCTTGGTCACGCAATCCGCTGGTGGCCATATCACCCGATTACAGTTGATTTGCTGCCTCTCAACCTTTGCACAACGGGCTTTACGCACTCCTGATGGAGCAAGCCACAAGATCTGTTGCTACTGCACAGGGAATCTGAGTTTCTCGGGCCAAAAACTCGATAAGGTTAGAAAATCCCCAAAACTGTGTTTCTGCTATGATTCCTGACGCTCTGCACTAGCAATCACTGCTGCACAGTCAACGATGTTCCTCTAGCTGCTGATTTGCGTAGATCTGCCGCGTTGCTGATCTGCATAGATCTACCGCGCTGCTCCCTCTGTCTCAGACAAACAACAACCTGGAACAATCTTACCTCTCTGTTGGCTCACTCAGAGAGAGATTTTCTTGTTGGTCTAGCCCTCCTGGCTTAGACTGCGGAATCAACTCGGAGATCGATCTGCTGCCTACGCAACTCTTTGATCCCCAACTTTTGCTTCAACGCTGGATCCGCTGGATTGTTCTTTGTCTCACCTGCACTTAACTTAAACACGCTCTGATACCATGTGAAAATTCGTGTTACCGTAATCCTATTGCAACAACTGATGGAAACTCTCCCATTTTATTTACTTAACAAATTTATTTACTATGTTCTACAAGCAAATATCGAAATCCATTCACTACAGGCTACACAATTAAACTGTGGAAGAAATACAAGTGCGGAAACAAATCCGAACACACATAGATCACACAACCATTCGACACAATTATTTTTGGACTAATGTCCCTGGAAAAACCCAATGCGGGAAAACCGATGTAGTAGATCTGAGGGTTTATGTTATTATGCAGTAAATTTTGAGTACAACTCTATGATTGACGAGCCTGTCAAATCATACAAAGAAACTGACAGAAAATATCTCGTGAGACAAACCCCACTCCTTCATGGGAAACTGTCACTAATCTGCACCAACGCTGGACTGCCCTGCGCTGCCTCTACGCAGTGACTGTGTCACAACTGTGGTTTCCCTCTTCCTCTGTGCTGATCTCACTGCTGGCTAGAAAATGAAGCCTACTGGTCCTCTGGAAATTCTCTCCGAGATCTGACTCTGGCTCTGCGCTGTCTCCTCGACAGGAAAACACCTTTCCCTCTAGCTCTACGTAGTGACTGCGTAGATGCTGCGTCACTAGCTCTGCACTTCTCTGCGGCCCTCTCTATCTTTGCTGCTATGTACTCTTCGGCTCATGAAATATTCCAACTGTATCCACTGCCCCTCATTGCAATCAAGAATCACTTAGATATGATTTTCTTTCGAGCTCTGCTTCATCAGAAAAATTCAATCTCTAAATCCTCTGTCTCCAAAATGTATCTTTCCAAATGACCCTTCAAGTCATTCTTATAGTATGCTCATTGAGACTTCAACGACCCATATTAGATCTCTAATCAACGGCTAAGATTAAATTTTGACTTGATCCATGTATTCTAGATCATTGTCACTCATATTCTATCAATACACTTTAACTATTTTATTTTCCTAAGTTTAGACTTAGGGTCCCTTAAAAAATAATTAATTATTTCTATAGAATACAATCCGAGTGGAATTTCACCAAACGATTTCTGAGTTATCTGGAATACATGTGTCTATGCCTCTCCACAAAATTTGAGACTCAAAGCCACCTCCAATGCAACCCAAAATCAACGTTGACCAGATTGTAGGATTTATGTAGTTTCTTCACTTCTTAATTCCATTTCCAAGGATTTATCCATGCGTAATTAGATGTCTTTTTAACATTCTTCTATTGTCGACATTTCTCTGATAAGTGATTTGTCTTCCCACAATGAAGAAAAGGATGGAGATGAAAACATTAACTCTCCATATGGCCATCTCTTTTACAATGCTGACACTCTTAACAAATTTTCGAATATTTTCAAGGAAACTTGCACTCACAAACTGAATTGGTTTGGAGTAATCTGGAATATAAAATCTATCGTCTTTGGTGTATCCCAATCCATACCGATTTTTGTTGAATGAGATTTCTTCACAAGATTTGACAACTATTATGGAAAATTCATTTTTTTTTATTTGTCTTCTTCACAATTGCTTTTGCTATTGTTGTTACTGTTAAGTTGTGCTTCATTCATTGATTCAATCAAATTTTATGTATCATGCAGAGCATTAATTATCTGTATTCCATCAAATTTTGTTATTAGTTCAACTGTATCACTTGTTGCATCAAACATTTGAATAAGGTCATCTGTATCACATGTTGCATCCCTTTGCTTTATTAGCTCTTCTTTGTCACAACTTGCATCAAGTATCTGGATGAATTCATTTTTATTACAAGATGCATTAACCTTTTCTATTATATCTTCTGTATTACAAATTACATCTACCATCATTGTAGATCCTGCATCAATCATATTATTAATTTGATTTTGGTTCTCTTAATCTAGTCCGAAGAGCATCAAGCAATTGTTCTTTCATATCTATATCTTTCTGAAGATCTTTTGTAGATGCTAGTGTATTAGCCATTTAATCAATTATGATTTGATTTTATTGTAATTTCCACTCTAGTACTTTCATTTTATTGTGCAATTCATGGTTGCACTCTTGCAAATTTTTAATTTATTGAGATGCATTTTGTAGACGCTTTCCACCTTTACCCATTTGTACTTGACACACTCACTTGCTCACTTGTACTCACTCGCTCGCACTATTTCCCTTGATCATGCTTACTTGATTTTTATGTCACCTCAGCGTGTCGGGTACAACTGATAATGCACCCTAAAGTGTGATTACAATGATTGACTTTAGATGACTCACTTGACCTCCTTATTCAATTTCAAGTAGGTCTTCACATATTAAAAAATCTTCTTGTAATTAATGTGGCCAAGCAAGTACAAAGTACCTTATACCCCCTTATTCAATTTTAGGGTGATCTAGGACATTAATTTTTATTATTCTTGATACAACCAACTCTTACACCTAAAGAACAATTCTCTTTGCAATTACAATTTTTGTGTAAGAACCCATATCAAGGTTATCAAACCATAATTAAAGTTTAGATTAGCAAATAATTTTATAGCATACAAATTTAAATTGGACAACTCAATGTGTATATTTGTTACAACATATTAAAAACACTTAAACACATGTAAAGAATTTGATTCATAGCAATTACATAAATTAAAAACAAGAAGAAGATTACTAGATATGGTGGCTCGGTTTTTGTGCCCCTGCTGTGACGACTCAATAGAATATGGCACCCTGCCAACTAGGAAAGTCTATCTGACTTCCTGGCCCAAGGAACCTCCACAGGTTCCGTAGCCCTCTAAGGTCAAGTCTAACTGTAGTTGTAGTGTGTTCAGAATATAGATCAAACACTCTCCCAATTATAAACCAATCTAAGTTGTCACTCCTCCCTCTCACTTGGTTTCCTCCTCTTGGTTCTCTCCCCTTCTTCCTTCCCTCTTCAAACCCTGAAAAGAACAAAAGAAAAACAATGAATCCCTCTCGGTTCTCCTCCTCTTGCACTTATGTTTCCCTCCCCCATCAATGTCAGCCACCTATCATAAATGTCATATTGTCCCCCCACTCCTTCGAATTGAATGCCATTAACTACCACCCTTCATGCTTACTTCTCGGGCCACTCCCCTATCCACCCATCCTTGAATTGGCTCGAGGTCATTAGACCTTGGGCCACTCCCCTATCCACCCATCCTTGAATTGGCTCGAGGTCATTAGACCTTGGGCCACTCCCCTATCCACCCATCCTTGAATTGACTCGAGGTTATTAGACCTTGTCAGGTCATGAGGTTAAGAAATAATTAAATAATAATTATAATATAATAAAATAATAGTAGTGATATAATAGTAGTATTCACTTTTATGGGTTAATCAAACCAAAATGGATTCATCAAAATTTTAAATAATTAAATGTTGAATTAATAATAAATAAATTTATTAAATAATTATTAATCATGATTAAGGGTTAATCAATCAATTAATTACGAATCAAGCTTAAATATTAAGCAAGTTTAAGATTCAAGACTCACTGTAAGCTTCATCATTAATCAAGCTTAAGGTTAATCATAGCTTATTTGTTGATCAAGCTTAATTGTTAATTAATTGTTTAGCATAATAAACTATGCATTATTAGCGTATTCATGCGAGGTGTGGATATGTAGCTGACATACATATATATAGTACATTTACTAATATTATTTATCATAATCAAATATAGAGAACATTCATTTAGATGGTAAATTATTATCACAATGTAAGATAATAGAATTAAATAGGGGCATTACATTTTGTTTTCATTTTTGACAATAAAAACATGAAATTTTTATGGCAACCTTTCAAATTTCATTGCAAAATTATGCTCATAAACATAATAAAGACTTTATATAATTAATCAATTTAACATTCACCCTTATACCTCTCACTTTTTCTTATAATTCTAGATTTGAAATATGGATTTCTAAAGATAACTTTTATACGATGCATTTTTATTCTTTTATTCTTTGATAAGGGGCATTACATTTTGTCTTCATTTTTTATCATAAAGATATGAAATTTTTATAAGCCTTTCAATTTTCATTGCAAAATTATATTCATAACTATTTAAATAATTCATCAATTTAACATGTGCCCTTATACTCTAATTCTAGATTCAAAATATGGATTTTAAAGATAACTCTAAATATTTTTTTATAAGATGCATTTTTATTTTTTTATAAGGGGTAAATTGGTAATACATTTTGTCTTATTTTTTACCATAAATACATGAAATTTTTATGATGGTCCTTCCTACCATAATAAATACTATATAATTTATCAATTTAACACTCACCCTTATACCTCCCACTTTATCTTATAATTCTAGATTTGAAATATGAATCTCTATTTATAAAGAGAATCTCAATTTGTCTTTTTTACCATAAAGACGTACAATTAGTTTTATGGCGAACCCTCAAATTTCATTGCAAAATTATATTTATAACCATAAAGACTTTAATTAATTCATCAATTTAACATTCACCCTTATACCACCCATTTTGTATCATTCTAGATTTAAAATAGGGATCTCTGAAAATATCTAAAATTAACTTTTATTTCATGAATTTTTATTCTTTTATTACTTTTATAAAAAATAGTAAAATCTGATTTCAATAGTTTTCATTGAAAACTATGGAACTAGTGTCAAACAAAAGGATAATTTTTTTTAAATATCTGAAGCATTCTACAGTAGATCATGGTATCACGCTGAGACACATTGTTGAAAAGGTTTGGGGGAGCAAAGAAGAAGTATTTTGCTGCTTTGTTGACGTCAAAAAGGCATTTGACACGGTCCCTAGAGATAAGTTGTGGCGTAGAATGGAAGAACTTGAAATTCCTTTACAATATAGCGCTGCTGTCCATAGACTTTCTGAAGAGGTGCAAGTCAAAATTAGAACTTCGGCAGGCATTTCAGAAAGTTTTAGAAGTGACATCAGAGTCAAGCAATGTTTCCTTTATCCCCTACTCTTTTTGGTTTATATATTGACAAACTGGAAGAGTGGCTAAATCAGCAAGTTGGGGATGGTGTTCGATTGGGGGAGTTTGTGATAAAGCTTCTTCTATATGCCGATGATCTTGTGTTGGTTGCTAAATCGGCCCATGGATTGCAGATGCACCTATATGCCCTTGAACATTTTTGTAAAGCATTGGGGATGCAAGTCAATACCGGTAAGACCAAAATAATGATTTTCTCTAATAAAAGGAAGCAAAGCCAACATACGTTCTTCTTTGAAGGCAACATTCTCGAAGAATTAAATGAATACAAGTACCTCGGGATTGATTTCAACAAGCAGCTTAATTGGGAGGATTGCAGAAAGAAAATAATTTTAGGAGGGTGGAAAACATTATATGCACTTCAGAATAGATGTAGAGAGGCAGAGTTATGGGATTGGAACACGATCAAAGTACTTTTTGGACTCCTAGTCCGTCCAGTGCTATTATATGGGTGTGCATTGTGGGCTAGCAGCATCCCTGTTTCAAAATGGAAACAAATTGAAAAAAATAAAAAAACGCTTGATCATGAGCAAGTTCAAAATAAAAAGTTCGGTTCCCTATGAGGTAATGTTGAGTGAAGCAAGGGCAGCTCCCATCGAAGCAATTGCCATGATGCAACTTATAAAGCATCTAAAAAGAATTGAGCAAATGGGAGGAGGTAGATGGCTGAAAGTTATCTTCAATGAAGGTATGAGTGAAAGAAAGAAATCATGGATGAGACAAAACAACAAATGAATGCAAAAATGGAATATTTCCCTGAATGCATGTCCCACAAATAGCAAGGAGTTAAAGAATTTTGTGCTGGAGAAGTTTCGTAAGGGTATATGGGGAAAGAGTTGGGTAGAAAGAAGAAGTATTGTGGCCAGGAATTCAACCCCACTTGTGATCTCCAACAAAGGAATACATTGGAGCTAGCATTCCGTGGAGAGCAAAGGTTCTTATTGCTCAATTAGGAACTAACTCACATCAAATTTAGTGTGAAACGGGACGGTGGAAGAGACCTAAAGAAGCTTGGGAGGAAACGGTATGTACTTTTTGCACTTCTGGGGCAGTGGAATAAGAAAAACATTTCATTTTGGAATGTGACGCTTTCAGAGACATCAGGGACAATTCCCGCAGTATGTTAGCATCAATTCCGTGGCATTGTCTTTTCAGTGAGGGAACTGTTAGAAGGTTGAGTAAGCTCATCATCAATTTGAGTAAGAAAAGGATTGAATTACAGAAGGCAAAAAACAAGGAAGCTGGTGGTTCCATAGACTATTTTTAGTCTCGTGGATGTTAAAATATCATTCATTCATTCATGCAATGTGGGCGGGGGAACTTCAAATTTCGAACTTTCCAAATGTCAAGTTCCCTCTTTTGAGTGCCGGACTTCGACTTTTTAAAATGGCAGGGAAACCCACTTTACAGGGTTTGAGAATGAGCCTTTTTACGATCACCCAAACAATGTCCCTTTCTTCTCATTGCCAGTGCAGTTCTGTTGCTAATAACAATATCAGCAACAGTGAATTTGTCAGGTAGATTGATGATTTAGGATTCTAGAAGGATATCGGCCTCCTCCGGCCGTTAGCAATGGAGTGGAGGTCCAATTCAATTCTGCTGCATTGTTTGATCCTGGGTGAGATATTCCAGTCCAGATGCCACCTCTTATCTGAAAAGAAAAAAAATTGAATACTGAAGGCCCACATACCCACACTGAATGACTTAGTCTTCATGCAACTTGGCTAGGAAAAACTACATCAATTTATCGCGATATTTCCGATTCACTGCTGATTCCACAGACTTCACAAAAATCCACTGAAATTTGGACAAATTGCATTACGCTGAAGGCAAGAGCACGTGGGCATTGGAGGGTATGCTAAATATTTTACAGAGCTGCACACTGAATCCCAAGTTGCTATCGGACCCAGAGACTGATGATATTTGAAGAAATTTTCTTGCATCAAACCTGACCTTTGTGGGGATATTAGCTGGACCGAGCGTGGCCAACCAGATATGTGATAAAAAAGTGAAATCTAGCCAACACTGGCTGTGTGGAAAGTGAGCATGGCTCTGAGCACTGATTTGCAATCCAGAGACTTGTAGCGTTCTGAAGCAGGGACAACAGATCAAAATAGAAAATTAAAAATTAAAAATGTGGGCCAGGCCAAGATGAGCTGGGGGCCTTGCGATAGGCCTTTCCTTGACAATTACAGTGGATTTTTTCAATGTCGATGCAGAGCTCGAGGCATCTGTACATCACTCTTGGCTGGTGGTGTAGGTGGTGAGTGTCAGCTACAGCTGTAACTCCTTTAGGGTGACTTAAAATTATACTTCACGTTCAAAACCCTCTTCTCGACAAATACAATGGTAAATGAAGGATCGCGTCATATATGGAACACTGAAAGAATTCATGGCCTTTTTGAGACTGTCGATGGTAAAGAAAAATCTCGAGGCATGGAAAGCATAAACCTTGCCATGTTTCGAGGGAAGAATAGATCCAGGCACTGGAATAAAATTCTTCCAAGCGCCACTTCGAAGACAGACTTAGGCATTGATATGTGAGGAAATTATGGACACCAATTGGGATTTCTATTTAAGGCATAGATTCAAGGTCGGGGAAAAATAAAAACCTCTGAGGAGTATTGAGAGGTGGGGGCGGCTTATAAGAACAACCAGTTCGAACCCAGTGCCATTCGTTCATGAGACAATTCCACGGTCCTAGATACAATTCGAGATCTCCCAGCTCATTCTCTAGGAACGGAAATCATAGAAACACCGAAGGCCAATCTAGATTTGGCTGTCACCCAAAACATCTTGGATATTTTCATATGAGCTGCTTTATGGAACAACAACGGGAATTTTGATACAATAACACTTACAGATTTCAAACCTACCAAATCATTGGTTAACCAGATCTACGAACTATTTGTAGAATTGCATATACCTCAGATTGTTGTAAATGACAAAATGCTGAACAGAGAAGCCATAAAAGATGTGCTATCCAATTTCGTGGGAAACCATATGCTTTGCCTCAATTGATGGCAAACTCACCATATAAATCTTTTCTTACACCGAGGGATTCTAAAGAAAGGAATCACCCCATCATGTCCTCACAATTTGTGAATTGTAACTATAGCAGGCCATGATGAGATTCACCAAACTGTTACATGGCCAAAACTAAATACTCTCCCACAACTTTTCCTGAGCCTCGGAATTTCATATCTTTAATGCAGGCTGCACAACAACATCTACAATAGGTTGCAATTCTACTCTCTTTTTCGCAAACACAACAGATCTCATCAGAAATCAGCAAATCAGATCTCACACCTTCTCTGGCAAATCTCGGCTCTTAACCTTGCTCGCCATTGCTTAGAGACCATGTTAAGAATTAGGCATGAGCAAGACAAGACAAGGAATATGGCATAAAAGGCTTGAAGTCCTTTTGTTATATTGTATTGATCTCAAAATCTGAATTTATAATACATCAATGATGTAATATCCCCAACGGGAAATAACCAGTAATACACAGAAATATAACAGACAGATATATAAAACAAAATGCCGGAACCAGAATATGGAACAAATACACATAAAATGCCAGAACACTAAGCCATTTTATTAATCTGAGAATACATGTATGTGGGTACAAAGATAATCAGAATGAGTGCACCTATCCTTGCCCTAGGCAAGTAGAGACCCTCTCAGAATAAGGAATGGCTGCAATAGAGACTGCGTCCTAGCTGGCTGGAGAAACTGCCGTGGAAAACTGCTGCTGCAATGCACTGGAACTAGGGGCTGATCCCCTCACTGGAATGAGCTGAAAACTGGAAGGCTAGCTGATCTCAACCCTCCGGACAAAACCCAGAACTCGTGAAGCAAATGCTCCACCCCCGAATCTGCTCCAAATAAACCCTCTCCAGAGAAAACGCTGTCTCAGAGTAAGCAGTATGACAAACGGCGGCAAGAGAGTGAATCCACAGACCCTCCGAATGAAGCCAAAACTCCTCGGGGTGGAAAACGGCGACGAGCGCAAATCCCCACACGACAACCTGCTCTAATATACCGTCCTCCTAGGCCGGGAGGCCGTCTACGCCTAGACGCGCGAGTCACAAGGGAGCAACTCCCTTTCTGCCAGCGTCCTAGAAAAGCCTTTCATAATCCATGAGCGAAGGAAAAGCCTTGCTGAAAATTTCCGAGGTCCCGGAACGGGGAGTGAGATCTCCCGGCCGAGGCCCTGGAGTTCGCACTAGCGATCTTTGCTGAGACCGACAGAAGCAACCGGCGTCTTGAAGCAGACAGAAATCTAGCTCTCAATATCAATATCAAATCATGCATACCAAATGAAGTGGAAACCCCTCCTTTTATAGTGCTAAACTCCCTCCAAAACCTTAACTGCGTCCTTCACCCTCCTCGGCCTGCGCAGTTACCCTTGGGTCAGCGTGAGGCCTCCCCTCATACACGTGTGGACCCCCAAGGCCACCCCTTTAAGTTACAACGTCAATCAACTAGAAACGCACTTTATTTTATAAAGTGAGATGACCCCTCTTATTTCTCACTTTATTTATTATTTTTAGCTAAAGCGGCAAAATTAAACAAAAATGAAATATTCCAATTAGCAATGCTAATTAGGAATATTACAGTCTCCCCCGGCAGAACGTTGCTTGTCCTCAAGCAACTGAAGTGATGTATGCTGCAAGATCCTCTCATCCTCCCAAGTGGCATCCTCATCTGGCAAGTTCTTCCATCTCACCAAGAACTCCACTTTCTTCACAGCACCTCATGTTCCGCAGCTGCCTCTCCCCTAGTGTCAATAGCCTCCCGGCAGCAACGTGAAGATGCCCCTCATCATCAGCAGAAACGGTAGCTCTCGATGGCTTATCCTGTCTTCCCGGCCCGGTACCTTTTCGGGCATGATACATGAAAAGATGTTATGAATCTGACGCAGGGCGGCTCAACTCATACGCAACTTTGCCGTCCTGCGTATCTACGCTATGGCCATAAAAACGGGGCTTTAGCTTCTCCTTTACTCCCGCGAAGGCGAGCGTCGATATGGGCGTAGCGTGGGTAAGACCGAGGTCTCTACCTCAAAGTGTCTCTCCACCCGACCCTTATCGACATGCAGCTTATGAGGATGCACCGTCTTCCAGCTATGTTGTCATGAGCTCGGAGGATGTCTTGGCTCTCTTGGATCCATAACTTGGCTCGCGGGAGCACTGCTAACACCAAACATCATGTCCACAAAAGATAAGGAATGATATCCATATAAAGCATAGAAAGGTGACATACCAATAGACATATGATGTGTCGTGTTGTAGCAGTACTCGCCCAAATGCAACCACTTCAGCCATGCCCCCTACTGTCCACTGCGTAGTTACGCAAGTAGCCCTCTAGCCACTTGTTAACTATCTCGGTCTGCCCGTTCGTCTGGGGGTGATGACTAGTGCTCGGTGTCAACTCGGTCCCCACTAGTCGGAGGCTCTACTTGAAGGAACAAGCCGCAAAGCGTTGTCCTATCTCCTTCCAGCAATGGTCTTGGGTAGACCATACAATCGAAAACCTCACGAAGAACGACTCATTACATGCCGCCAGGTATGATGTCTTGTCTGTAGCATGAAACCTCTTTCATCACCCGTCAACTACCACGAAGATACAATCCTTGCCTTGTACCATGGGCAACCCTGTGATGAAGTCCATCGATATGCTCTCCCATTTCCCCTCTGGAATGGGAAGAGGCTGCAACAATCCTGCGGGATGACTCATCTCTCCCTTGTTCCGCTGACAAACCTCGTACTCCCTGACATGTTGGAGTACGTCCTCCTTGAGGCCCTTCCATGCAAATCTCTCCCGGATGGCCCTGTACGTCTTGGTGAACCCCTGATGGCCCGCCAATGGTGAATCGTGTGAAGCCTGGAGTATCTTCTTCTTGAGCCGAGATCCCTCAATCAAGAAGATCCTGTCCCTGTAATAGATGATCTCATCGACCACCCTGTACCTGCTATCTGCTACCTGCCCATCCAGAACCTCGCATGCAAATCTATCTTTGGAGTACTCAACCAATAGTCGAGCCCTCCAATCAGCGTCCAGACTCATGAGTGATAACGTGGCCGGTCTACGAGAAAGGGCATCAACTACCACGTTATTCTTCCCTTTGACATACTCTATGTCAAAGTCGTAGGCCTGGATCTTGCTGATCCACTTCTGCTGTCTCTCCTGCAACTGCTTCTGCTCCAGAAAGTACCTCAGGCTGTTATGATCTGTCCTCACCCTGAATCTGCCACCCACCAGGTACTGCCGGAATTTGGCCAATGCATGCATGATGGCCAGCATCTCCTTATCGTATATGGGATACAACCTCTCGTGTGGAAGGAGCTTCCGGCTCTCGAAAGCAATCGGATGACCGTCCTGCATCAAAACTGCACCAATCCCCTCTCCTGATGCATCACACGCTAGGACAAAGGGCTGCGTAAAATCTGGCAACGCTAATACGGGACAACTGCTCATCACCTCCTTGAGCTTGTCAAAAGCTCGCTGTGCTGTGTCCGACCAACTGAATGCCCCCTTCCTCGTCAGATCCGTGAGGGGTGCAGCAAGCTGAGAGAAGCCCTTGACGAACTTCCTGTAGTAGGTGCAGATACCAATAAACCCCCGCAGCTCCGTCACATTCCGCGGCTCTGGCCAGTCTCTGATAGCCCTGATTTTCTCCTCGTGGACTCTCACCCCGTCCACTCCTATAATGTGTCCCAGATACAGCATCTCCGTCAAACCGAACTCACACTTGGAGAGCTTGGCATAGAACTGCTGCTCCTCCAAAATGTGCAAGACTGTCTCAATATGCTGGAGGTGCTCCTCCCAAGTCCTGCTGTATATAAGGATGTCATCAAAGAAAACCAGCACAAACTTTCTCAAATGATCCCTGAAAATGTGATTCATACAAGACTGGAAAGTAGCAGGTGCATTGGTCAACCCAAATGGCATGACCAGAAACTCAAAGTGCCCATAATGACACCTGAAAGCGGTCTTGGGAATGTCCCGTTCCCTCACGCGTATCTGATGGTACCCGGATCTCAAATCAATCTTTGAGAAGAACCGTGCTCCTCTCAACTCATCCATCAGCTCGTCGATCCTGGGAATTGGGTACCTGTTCTTCAGGGTCTTCTTGTTCAGAGCCCTGTAGTCAATGCACATGCGTAATGTGCCGTCCTTCTTCTTCACCAGCACTACTGAAGAAGCAAAAGGACTAGTGCTGGGCCGAATGTGACCAAGGGCCAGCAACTCCCGAATGGCTCGCTCTATCTCGTCCCGATAGGCCTTGGGATGCCTATACGGTGTGGTAATCACGGCCTGTATCCCCTGCTCAAGCTCGATCGTGTGCTCAAACCCCCGATCCGGTGGCTGCCCTGGTGGAATATCCCCGAAAACTACTGCATACCTGTCGAGAATAGACTGTAGATCAGGATGCACTGTCTGTCCTGTGTCCACTGCCTCTGAAGCCCGCAACTCTACCGCCCACTCTATATCTCCCTTGCGGAAGGTCGCCTCCATGCTGTGTGCCGACACTGTCTGGGGTGGGTATGTGTGCTGCCCCCGTATCTTCTCATGCTTCCCCGTCTTGGGATCATCCCACTCCATCTCTTGGGCCTTCCAATCTGTCGTGACCTTCCCTAGAGTAATAAGCCACTGAACTCCCAATATCAAGTTAGTGTCCGGGATGTCCACCACAAAGAAGTGATCTGTCAATGTATAAGTGCCCATCGTCACTGATAACTCTGGTACATACCGAGCACATGCCATGGTCTGATCCCCTGGAACCAAAACAGAAAACCCATCGAAGCCCTCCGTCTGTATGCCTCTCCGCTCAACCATCTGGGCATCAATGAAATTGTGGGTGGCCCCACTATCGACTAAGACTGAAACCCGCTGTCCGCGCACTGTCCCCCGTACGCGCAGAGTCAAATACTTGGGGACTCCCCGCAATGCGGCTAGAGCTCCCCCAGTGGGTGCAAACGATGCCCCACCTGTCGCGGGAGGTGGAGGTGGTAAGGTACTCTGTGCTGCATAACAATCTCCTGCCTCCTCATCATCCCCCTCATCCTCTTCTCCACTGCTCTCGGAGAAGACCTCTATGAAATGTGCCTTCCCTGCCGCACATCTGTGTCCCTGTGCCCATGGCTCCTGGCAAGTGAAGCACAACCGCTTCCGCCTCAGCTCTCTCCTGGCCTCATCATCAACCTGCCCTCGTCCCGGATTCGCCTTGGGAGGCGGAGCCCTCGTGTCCTTACCCTTAGGCTGGAAAGCCTGTCTCTGGGGATAAGGTGGCCGAGTCCTGGGTAAGACATCCTGTAAGTCTCGAGTCCTGCTGATGGCATCCTGTAGGGTAGCCGGTTTGTTCGATCGGACTAGGCCACGAAGTGGCTCTGACAGCCCCTCCACAAACATGTAAACCATTCGGGCCGCCGATAAGTCAGGTACCATCACTGAAACCCTCAAGAAGTCTGAAATGTATGTCTCTGCACTCCCAGTCTGTTTGAGCTTGGTCAGCTCAACAAAATGCTGCTCCGGATCCCTCCTGTCAAAGCGCTCTACCACCCTCCTGGTAAACTCAGCATATGTCGTCACTGTGGAATGCCCGAGTGTCGCCATCCCATGAAACCACCAGTCCTGAGCCTCACCCTCCAAATGCAATGTAGCCACCTTAATGGCCTCTGACTCTGACACCTGGTTAAGCTGGAAATAGATGTCCAGCTTCTCCACCCAGGACTTTGCCGAACTGTTTGATGAGCCATCAAACGTGGGCAAATGGAATCTACTAGCCGCGCGGTGGTCATCGCGGTGGTGTCCGTGCCCCTTGTGCTGATCACGGGGTTTAATGCCATACTGGATATGGAGATAGCGCTCGAAGGTGAGAGAATCCATGAATGCCTGTCCGAAAGCCTGATACTCTGCAAAAGCGGCCGCCCACCGAGCTGGGCTTAACTCTCTCGGCGCTGTCGACCCCTCGTCTTCTACCAGGAAGGTAGGCATGGTAGGTCGCGTGGGTGCTGGAATATCCCTCTGTGCACCTCCCCGTACTCCTGTCCCTGTTTCCTCTGGCAAGAATGTGGGCATAGTGGATCGCGCGGGTGCCTGAGTCGTCACAATGGGGATAGCATCGCGCACTGGTATGTGGTGAGACATACCCGATCCTTCTCCGACCTGGAAAACCCTAGGGGGTTCTCTCTGTGCTACCTCTACGGCTGCAAGCCTCTGTGACATATCCTGCATGTGATGGATGATTGCATCCAGCTTTTTATCTGTGTCTGCCATCGGATCCCGCTGCTCTGTGTCCCTCACAGGCTGCTCTGCCTTTGAATCTATCTCAGGTGGCTCCTGGTCAGAATCACTTCCCCCGAAAGGAAACTTCCACCCACTCTCAGCTTCTCTACGTCTCCTCCGGTGGATGTAGGGATTATCCCCGGGCGTCATAGACTGCTAGCACCACAGGCTGAGCCAGAACTATGCTCTGATACCACTGTAATATCCCCAACGGGAAATAAACAGTAATACACAGAAAAACCACAAGCAGCTATATAGAACAAAATGCCGGAACTAGAATATGGAACAAATACACATAAAATGCCAGAACACTAAGCCATTTTATTAATCTGAGAATATATGTATGTGGGTACAAAGATAATCAGAATGAGTGCACCTATCCTTGCTCTAGGCAAGTGGAGACCCTCTCAGAATAAGAAATGGCTGCAACAGAGACTGCGTCCTAGCTAACTGGAGAAAACTGCCGTAGAAAACTGCTGCTGCAATGTACTGGAACTAGGGGCTGATCCCCACACCGGAATGAGCTGAAAACTGGAAGGCTAGCTGAACTCAACCCTCCGGACAAAACCCAGAAATCGTGAAGCAAATGCTCCACCTCCGAAAATGCACCAAATAAACTCTCTCCAGAGAAAACGCTCTCTCCCAGTGACAGCGCAGAAGCCCAAGAAAACGCTGGGAAAAAGGGCTGAATCCACCTACAAATCCTCCGGATGAAATAGCAAAACTCCTCAGGGCTGGAAAACGCTGAAATCACTGCCAAATCCCCACACAACAACCCTGCTCAACAAAACTGCGTCCTCCCTAGCTGGGACTGCGTCCTCTCTCCTAGACTGCGCAGTCACAAAAAGGGGCAACTCCTCTGCAAAACGTCCACCAGAAAACCACTGCAAATCACCACTGAAACTGAAGGAAAAACCTTGCTCGAGCAGGCACTCGAAGTCCCCCGGAGCCAAGGGTGAGATCTCCGACCGGAGACACTCAGTTCGCACTAAACAGTGCTGCAGACCGACTAAACAACCGGCGTGCTGAAGTAGACAGAAGTCTAGCTCTCAATATCAATATCATATCAACAATGCCAAATGAAGTGGAAACCCCTCCTTTTATAGTGCTAAACTCCCTCCAAAACCTTGACTGCGTCCTTCACCCTCCTTGGCCTGCGCAGTTACCCTTGGGTCAGCGTGAGGCCTTCCCTCATACTCGTGTGGACCCCCAAGGCCCCCCCCTTTAAGTTACAACGTCAATCAACTAGGAAAAGCACTTTATTTTATAAAGTGAGATGACCCCTCTTATTTCTCACTTTATTTATTATTTTTAGCTAAAGCGGCAAAATTAAACAAAAATGAAATATTCCAATTAGCAATGCTAATTAGGAATATTACAAATGACCATTCAATATCTTTTAGATCTGGATCTAGATCACACTGACAACTCATCAGTGGATCATTACGACACCTCATCAAGATAAGAATTACAAGTCATGACAATTGTATTCTCGGATTTTGTGATTGTCTAGGGACAGACATTCTAACAGTAAGGAGTGGTCAATCATGGTGGCATAAGTTACCCCTTTCCTTGGCCTGCTTTTTCCACCTCTCTAGTGCACCTTTTACTTTAATGGTTTTTCTTTCTTTAGGGCATAGCTTAGGAGTCCAAGCTTGCTTTTGTATTTTTCCAATACCCTTTTAAGATATAGCAGTTTCTTGCTCATTAGGGTTGAGATTTTCAGGAGTTCCTTTCTTTAGATGAAGCATTAAATTCCTAAGGAACTGGGTGATGGCTAATGAGGGGGATAAAGCTAATGCTAGGTTTTTTTCCACATGCTAAATAATGTCCCAATCGTCTTTTACATTATACATTTTCTTTCATTGTGGTTTTCTATGCTTTTAACTCTTTTTTAGTGGCATCAACCTCTAGGGCCAAGTTTTTGGGCTCTGACTCAAAGATGTGGATGAAGGGTGCCAATCCCAATGACTGATAACTACCAACCCAAAGAATGGAGATGGATAACAGGGAAAGATGGAGAGTGGTAAATATGGATTACCTTGGACATACTACATCAAGCAGTGCCTCCCTAGTAGTGACCTTCCTAAACCATTAGGTCTTTAGAGGGGTTCCCACTAGACTAGAGACAAAAAATAACCTCCCAGGTGAAGTGTGGGAACAAGAATACGATCAAGCTCGGTCATTTTTCTAACTTTCCTTGTGATCCATATTAATATGCCCATAATATTAAATGAAGGCACATGATTGCAAGAATGGTTAATTTACCCATTGATATATGACCCACCATCCTTTAAGAAGAAATGATGGGAGAGAGATTTGACCGTAGAAATAGGTGGAGAATCCTGGCATATTGTTATGTGTTGGTCGTCATTGGGATGTTGGCTAGCTAGTTGTCAAAAGAGGAGAAAAATTTTCTTCTAGGAGTTGCCCACTTTTTGGTGGGAAACAATTCCAATTCTTGATGTTCTTCCTCTTCACAGTCTATGCAGAATAATTTCTTCTCACTGCATATATGCCCCTTACTGTACTTGTCCCACTTGAAACATAATCCTTTTCTCTTCTTTCATCCATTTGTTGAGGTGTCAATCTTTTTAGTTGAGTGAGGTCAGGAAGTGTAGCATGTTGTTCTATATAGTCGTTAGTGACCACTCTTCTAGTAGCCATATTTTTACTTTCAACTTTCCTTGCTAGATTGGAATCACGCTCTAGCGATTTATGTTCAAAGCAACACTCTTCATGTTGGATGCTTTCGATTGTTATCATAAATAGATCTAACTAATTGTCCTCTAAAATGTTCTTTACTTTGAGAGTCCACTTTTGGAATTATTGAATGTGCTCCTTAATTGGACCTAGTTGTCGAAAATCTACCAATTGATTGAAGAATGTATTTCTCTTAATGTCCCCATAATGTGCTATCAATTCCTCTGTAAAAATGGACCAAGATACAATGAAATATTTTTTTCTTTTCTCAGAGCCATTGATAATTTGATACAATAGAAATTGATCTTGTTCTAAATACGTGGATGCAATATTTACTTTTTGTAAGGTTGTTACTTGGTGTAGATGAAAGTATTGCTCCATTTGGCATATCCATTTTATAAGATCATTACCATCAAACTTCCTCATATTGCTAATTAGAATGAAGTAGTTCCTTGTTGTTGACTTGAAACCTTGATGATGTGGATTTTCGATTGAAAAATCACGATTATGTTTACCTGATTGAATATTTGTGCTCTCCAATTGAGATAAGGTACTTCTCATAAGTGATTGAGTTTCAATACAATTGTTTTCTTTATTTCATGATTTCCTAAGAGATCCATATATTTTTAGGAATCTTTCCCAAGAGAAGCTTTTCCATGGAATTCATGCATTTTTGTATCTCTTCCTTGATCAATTTTTTTTTCTTCCTTGACATATTTTTTGTATTTCTTCCTTGTTTTCTTATATCTTTTTTTCCATGTGTGACCACTGACTTTCCAACTTGCATACTCGGTATTGGACATCTTCAATTTCTTAAATATGTTTGCTTTGGTTCAAAAGTAAGGGGTTCAGCGTCATATCATTTTGTAAGAAGTCTATTTTGTTTGGGAAGAAGGGTCACATTGAATATCTTTGTAAGTGGGCCATTATCCCTAGTACGGAAACCCACAAGTTGTTTGTCTATATTTTATTATATTAAGGGTGGTTGGGTGGTGCAAGGCAGTTGATTGAAGTCACCTTCAAATTGTAGCCTAAAAACACTTTAGGGTGGTAGGTTGGTGCAAGGGCAAGTTGGAGCTTGCAGGGTGTTGGAGTGTCCTTCTAGTGGGTGCTAGTAAAATAGGATGTAGGAGCATCCTTTCAAGAGTTGGAGATGCCTGATAAAACTAGAACGTTGTTCTAGAGTACTAAGGAGTTGGTGCTTCCCTTTCAGTTCGAGTTGATGTATTGTACGCATAAACCATATTACATAAGTGTTCGGTGGTTTTTCTCCCAAAAGGGTTTCCACCTAAAAATTCTGTGTGCACTATTCTTTCTATGTATTGAAGGTTCTTTATTGATTAATGCTCTGAAAATTAATAAATACATTGATTCACTCTCCCTCTCAATATTTCCAACAGTTATCACTGCAATGAAAGCCTAGAATTGTTTGATTCCTCGACTCCTGTTAGTTTTTGTAGCATCGGATGTGTTCTAGCCTCGAGATTTGGCAAAGAGGTTAGAATACATGTATTCTCCAATATCTAAAAATCGTTTCTGGAAATTCCATCTAGAGACGACTTAATTAAAATAATTAATCAGTTTTTAATATTTCCTAAGTCTAAACTTAGGAAATATGATTAATTAAAAGGTATTAATTAAGTCATGATGAGAATCTTTTAAAAAAAAGTTTGGATAGAGTTCTAGTTAATGTTAGCCATCGATTAAGTTTTAATTATGATCGTTGATGTCTCAACGAGAGATTATAAGAAGAAACTCAATGGAGCTCGGAGAACACACACTTGCAGAGTTTGATTTCATTGGCAGATCGATTTCCAGAGTAGCAGTGCTAATTTTCTAGAGAGAGTGCTAGTGAGCTCGAAGCAATAAGAGAGGGGCAGGGATAGTAAGGCCAGAGGAAGATTTTCCAGTTCTGGTGAGTGCATTGCAAAGAGGCAGTGAGTGCCACAGAGAAGCAACACAGAGGCACGCAGAGGTTGCGCAGTGCTTCAGAGGAGATTTGGTATTTTGCTGGGGAGAAGCAGTGATTTAGTGCTAGAAGTCGGAGAGAGAATTTGGAGGCCAGGAGGATCCATTTCCCAGACAACAGCTGACAAGATTGTGAGAGGGAAAGAAGTTCTGAGTTTGTGGGACGTAGTACTGCGTAGGCTGATGCAGTGTTTGCGCAGAGGTGACAAGGAGCAACTCAACTTGAGCTAAGGTCAGTGTCAGATAACCTTGGGAGTGAGATTTTTCTCACTCGATTTACTATCAGTCATTTCTCTGCATCGATTGCTAGATTTAAGCATCCATAGTCTTGTACTCATATTTACTACTGCATAATAATCAAACCCTCAGTTGCTGGACCAGTTTTCCCGAGTTGGGTTTTTCTGGGGACTTAATCCAAAAATAACTGTGTATTTTTGTGTATGTGCATTTATTCTTCCGTCGTTATTTTTCTTCCGTAGTATTTGTTTTGTGAAGGCTGCGATGTATTAGTTTTGATATTACCATAACACAGTAAATAATTTGCTTAATTTATTTAACAAATAGAAGAAACTATATCAGTTCCTGCAATAGGATTCCGGGTTTTAGAATTTTCAGATGGTATCATAGCATAGATAGAAGCCGAAGAGCTCAGTTGCAGAGAGGAGAAGGAGCTTCGTAGCACTGTATAAGCAACTGCTCGAAACCCTAGAGGCTGCGGAGTCCATTGGCCAGGAGGGTTAATTTTTGAGGAAAAATTTATTTCTTTGAGACAGTCGACAGAGAAATTAAATTTTCCAGATCGAAGATTACTAGAGGTAGAGGGAGCAACAGTATTTTCCTTGCAGAGCAGATATTCAGCTGGAACGCAGTTCTTTTGCAGCAGTTTACTAGTGCAGAATAGCATCGGGAGGAAGGAAGAGAACACACAGAGGGAATTCTTTCCTCAGGGAACTCCTAGTTCTGAATTTCAATTTCTCACTGCAGAGCAACAGTGGTTGTGAGTAGATATTCCCACTCCAACAAGGAGTGCATAGAGCCTAGCAACAGTTGTGCAGAGTAGAAGAGGAGTTTGACATTTTTGCAGAGATGGCATCAACAAGGTTGAGAGATCATGATTGGTTGGACGGAGCCTGGAGCTACGTGATCTGGAAGGCAATAATTTCTTGTCTTCTAAACGAATACAATCTCAAGGCCTATATTGATAACATGGTGGTTGTACCCACGAATCTAGATCAGCGGAACACCTACAAGAAGGAGATGGCAAAAGCGAAGAGGCTGATTCTCGATGGGGTTCAAGATCATGTGGTGTCTCACATAGCTAGCAAAGATACTACCAAGAAGCATATCAAAATTTATGAATCTAACAACTAGAAATCCTACTGCAGTTATCTGATTTGCATTTCCTACTTGTGTTCTTTAATTAACAAGTTATTTACAACATTCTTTAGTAAACATTAATGCAAATACACTGCAACCTACACCAATATATAGATCAAGTACTGAAAAATAAGATGAGACAATCACACAAAGGACACTTATTTTTGGACTAAACATCCCCAGAAAAACCCAATGCGAGAAAACCAGTGCAGCAGATCCCAGGGTTTTATTATTAAGCAACAACTTTCTTAGTACAATCTCTGGATTCTTTGCTGGCCATCTAGTACAGAGAATTCACGACAGACAAAAAATAGTGAGTTTTACCTCACACTGCGAGTTCCAGCTGATCTGGATTTGAATTAAGAAACCCTAGCCCCCTCTGTGCTACCTCTGTGCAGTAGATGCGTAGGACTTAGTGTGGATGGATAGGTACTGCGTCATGTTGAAATTTAGTTGCCGGAGGACAGGTGGTTCCCTAAGGCTTTGATTTTTGGCCTAGGGAAAAGTGTCCAAAAGAATTTAATTTTTCTCCTAAAGTGACTTTATAAAGTTATAAAGTCAAATCTAATTTAAAAGTGACTTTAAGTGATAAAGTTACTAAAGTCTAATTTTAAAGTGACTTTAATAAAGTCAATGTGAAATTAGAAATGAAAAGTGACTTTGAAAATAAATGACTAAGTGGGTCTTTATTAAAGTGGGGTGAATTAAAAAATAGAAAGTGAGATTTAAATGAGCATTTAATCTCAGTCCTAGATTTAAAGCTATCTCAGCCATTAGATTTAGGGATTTCCCAAAAGTCACTTAGGGTTAGGTTAAAGGAGGAAAAGGAGGGAAAAGGTCATTCATTTTTTCATGAGCGGATTGAGAGAGGAGGAGAGAAAGCTAAGGAGATTTTCTGAGTAGTGAGAAGAAGGAGGGCAGCGGTGAGGAGATTTCAGCAAAGGTACAACAACGTTTATTGGCACAAATACCGAGGCAGAAAATCCATACAGCAAGAGAGAGACAATGTTTTCAAGTGAGGAGGCACAGAAATCGAGGAAGAGGGCAGCAGTAGTAAGCACACATTTCGAGGGCAAAGTCTAGCACGTTTTTCGAGGAAGAGGGCTGCTGTTATTTTCGGCGCAAAAACCGAGGAAGAGGACAACAGATACAGTGCAGATTTTGGCACAGAATTTGAGAAGAGGCTACTGTACGAAATCTGTACAGTCAAGTACAGTTGTTCCGACATGCTTCCCTAGGTGGCCGTACAACATTTAATGCTATTCTAAATGTTGTAATTTTTCTATTTCTGTTGTTGCTGATTTGGCACAATTTCCGAGGCGGTGTGCAAGCACAAAAATCGAGATGAGTCTGTAAATTTGGTTGCTGGAATTTTTTCTGAGTTTTTCCTGTTTCACTGTAAAAAAACAATATTCAAAAAATAAAAGAGAAGCTTTCGAACTGGTTTTCCCCAAGAGTTGTAGGGGATTTTCCAGGGTCATCTTGACCAAAAATCAGCATGTCAAAAATCTGTGTGGCTGATTTATTTCGCTGATTTTTATTTCTACAATTTCCAGCATTGTGAAAATTTCCAGAATTTGTGTTTTCAGAAAATATTTATTTTTTCAGCGTGTTGAATGTAAGGCTATGGGAATGGGAATTTAACTATATGGAGAAATAAGGTGAAACTAAAAACCGGGGTGGGAAATTGAAATTTCTACATGGTATCAGAGGTATTTTGTTGAAAAGGCAGTTTGGGACAGCAAGAAGGAAAAATTACAGCAAGTTGATTTTTCACTCAGAAATTACAGCAAGCTGTTTTTTCACACAGAAAAATTTATTTTTACTACAGCAGTGTTATTTTCAGCTTATTTAGGACAACAAGCATGTCTTTGGGCTTGAGGGTGGAGGATAGGTTGGATGGGCATAGTAACTACAGTGTTTGGAAGGAGAAAATGCAGAGCATCTTTGAGGAGGCAGAAGTCTGGGATGTCATGATGCATACCGCACAGCACCTTGTTAATGTGCCTACTGATGCTGTTCAGTTGGTAGCTTATAATAAAAAGAATAACAAGGGTAAGAGACTGATTCTAGATAGAATCAAAGACCATTGCATTCCTCATGTGAGAGGAAAGAGAAATGCTCATGAGATGTGGACAACATTGACCAATCTCTACCAGAGTACCAATGAGAACAAAAAAATGGTCCTAAGGGAGAAGCTAAAGACCATTAAGATGGGAAAGACTGATAGTGCAGCTGGATATCTCACAAAGATTACTAATGTGAGAGATGAGTTGGCAGCAGTTGGAGAGGTCATTCCACCCACTGAGTTGGTGCAGATTCCAGTGAATGGCCTCCCCAGTTCATGGCTGAACTTTGCTGATGGGGTTTGTGCACGTGAGACCCTTCAATCTTGGGAGAGGTTTTGGGATGATTGCATACAGACAGAAATTAGAAAGAACCAGCTCGGGGCAGCCAAACCAGTTGAGCAGGATGAGGATGTAGCACTGTTGGCAGGAGGCAAGAAAGACAAGGGAAAGAAGCAAGCTTCCACAAGCAATGGTGGGGGAAAAGGCAAAGGTAAAGGTAAACAGGGGAACACGCAGAAAGACTATTCCAAGGTGAAGTGTTGGAATTGTCAGAAGATGGGACACTATGCAGTTGCGTGTCCAGAGAAGAATGTAATATTCCTAATTAGCATCGCTAATTGGAATATTTCATTTTTTGTATAGTTTTGCCGCCTATAGTTAATTAATAAATAAAAGTGAGAAAGAGGGGTCAACTCACTTTAATAAAATAAAGTGCTTCCTAGTAGGAGTAACGTTGTGACTTAAAGGAAAGCCTTGGGGGTCCACACTTAGCATGAGAGAGGCCTCATGTAGGCTCTAGAAGCAACTGCGCAGGCATAGGAGGAGCTCATGGAGAGAGGGGACGCAGTTAGGGTTTTGAGGGGAGCTAGCACTATAAAAGGTGGGAGAGTCACTCCATTTGGCATTATTGATATGTTGATGATATTGTGAGCTAGACTTCTGTCTACTTGAGCACGCCGGTTGTTTGGTCGGTCTACAACACTGTTTAGTGCGACTGAGTGTCTCCGGTCGGAGATCTCGCCCTTGGCCCCGGGGGACTTCGAGTGCCTGCTCGGGCAAGGTATTCCTTCAGTTTTAGCAGTTGATTTGCAGGTGATTTGGTTGGACGTTTTGCAGAGGAGCTGAGCTTCATTGGGTGACTGCGCAGTCTTGGAGGGAGGACGCAGTTGGAGTTAGAGTAGCTCAGTTGTGGGAATTTTCGTGGGAGATTCAGTGTGTTTCAGCTTGGAGGGAAGTCTCTTTCAGTTGGAGAGTTTGCAGAGGGTTTTTGTGGCCCCTTTCTCAGCATTCTTCCTTTGGCATCTGTGCTGGCTTGGAGAGACAACGTTTTCCTTGAGGAGGGTTTCTGGGGTGTTTTTCGGAGGTGGTCCATTTTCTTCATGGTTTCTAGGTTTGGTCCGGAGAAGAGAGTACAGGCAGTCTACCGATTTTCAGCTTATTCCGGTGAGGGGATCAGCCCCTAGTTCCAGTTCATTGCAGCAGCAGCATTCTACGGCAGATTCTTCCAGCAGCTGGGACGCAGCCTCTATAGCAGCCATTTCCTATTCTGAGAGGGTTCTTCACTTGCCTTGTGCAAGGATAGGTGCACTCATTCTGATTATCTATTGTACCCATCTATATTCTCAGATTAATAAAATGGCTTAGCGTTCTGGTATGTTTATGTGTACTTGCTCTATATTCTATTTCCGACATTTTTCCTATATAGTTGTATGCTTGTATTGTTGTGTATTACTGTCTATTTCCTATTGGGGATATTACAGTGGTATCAGAGCATAGTTCTGGCTCAGCCTGTGGAGCTAAGCGGTCTATGACGCTAGGGGATAAACCCTACATCGGTTATAGGAGAAGGAGATACAGAGACGTTGAGCGTAGGTGGGAGAACCCCTACGGAGAGGGGGAACCTGTGACAGATTCCGATCAGGAGCAGCCTGAGACAGATTCAGAGCAGGAGCAGCCTGTGGGGTACGCAGAACAGTGGGGTCCTATGGCAGACGAGGAGGACTCGAGGAGATTTAGAGAGGCACTCCTCCAACACATGCAGGAGGTGACACAGAGACTCACGGCGTTAGAGGTCAAGTAGCGGGAACCCCCCAGGGGTTTTCAGATCGGTGAGGGGTCGGGTACATCCCATCATGTGCCGGTGCGTGATGCTATCCCCATCATGGCATCGCATGCACCCACGCGATCCACTATGCCCACATTCTTAGTAGAGGACACAGGGGCAGGAGCACAGTGGGGAGCACAGAGGGATATTCCAGCACCCACGCGATCCACCATACCTACCTTCCTAGCAGAGGACGCAGGGGCAGCAGCACAGCGAGAGCCGGAGGTGACGGGTGCCAGATGGACGCCTACATTGCAGAGTACCTGGCACGCGGGCCGGCGATCAGAGATCTTATCTCATTCAGAGATTATGTTCAGCTCTAGCGTTATGGTAGGCCCCGTGATCATCACAGGGGGCACATACATCATCATGATGACCACCGCGCAGCTAGCAGATTTCATTTGCCCACGTTTGATGGCACATCAAACGTGTCGGCAAAGTCTTGGGTAGAGAAGTTGAACATCTATTTCCAGCTTAATCAGATGTCGCAGTCAGAGGCCATTAAGGTGGCAACATTACATTTGGATGGTGAGGCCCCGGGGGCGAGTGGTTTCATGGGAAAAATGAATTCGGGCATTCTACGAGTGGGAGGAAATGCGAGTTTACCCGGAGGGTGATAGAGCGTTTCGACAGGAGGGATCCGGAGCAGCACTTTGTTGAGATGACGAAGCTCAAACAATCTGGGAGCCCCGAGACTTACATTTCAGATTTCTTGAGGGTTTCAGTGATGGTGCTTGATCTATCTGCGGCTCGGATGGTTTACATGTTTGTGGAGGGGTTATCAGAGCCACTTCGTGGCCTAGTCCGGTCGACTAGACCAGCTACACTTCAGGATGCCATCCGCAGGACCCGAGATTTACAGGATGTCTTGCCCAGGACTCGGACACCTTACCCCTAGAGAGAGGCTTTCCAGCCTAAGGGGAAGGACACGGGGATTCCGCCTCCCAAGGGGAATCCTGTACGGGTGTAGGTTGACGATGAGGCCATGAGGGAGCTGAAGAAGAAGCGGTTGTGCTTCACTTACCAGGAGCCATGGGCACCGGGACATAGATGTGCTGCAGGAAAAGCACATTTCATTGAGGTCTTCTCCAAGGGCAGCAGGGAAGAGGATGAGGATGATGATGTGGAGGCAGGAGATAGTTGTGCAGTGCAGGGTACCTTACCACCTCCACCACCAGCAGCAGGTGGTGCGTCATTTTCACCTACTGGAGGAGCTCTAGCAGCCTTGCGGGGAGTTCCCAAGTATTTGACGCTGCGCGTACGGGGGACAGTACGCGGACAGCGGGTCTCAGTCTTGGTTGATAGTGGGGCCACCCACAACTTTATTGATGCACAGATGGTTGAGTGGAGAGGCATACACACTGAGAGTTTTGATGGATTTTCCGTTTTGGTCCCAGGGGATCAGACTATGGTGGTGCTCGGTATGTCCTAGAGTTATCAATGACGATGGGCACTTATACCTTGACAGATCATTTCTTTGTGGTGGATATCCCGGACACCAACATGATATTGGGTGTTCGGTGGCTCATTACTCTAGGGAAGATCACGGCTTATTGGAAGGCCCTAGAGATGGAGTGGGATGATCCAGACGGGAGGCATGAAGATACGGGGACAACACACATACCGCCTCGAACCGGTGTCGGCATAGGATGGAGGCAACCTTCCGCAAGGAGACATAGAGTGGGCCGTAGAGTTCTGCGAGCTTGGGAGCGGTAGATCTGGTCGGAACGGTGCATCCTGAGCTACGAGTCTGTCCTCGACGGGTATGCCGTAGTATTCGGGATATTCCACCGGGCGACCCGGATCGGTTTGAGCATAATATTGAGGCTGGAGTAGGGTATACGGGCGGTGATCACCACCGTATAGGCATCCCAAAGCCTGTAGGGATGAGATAGAGCGTGCTATTCAGGAGTTGCTGGCCCTTGGTCTCATTCGGCCGAGCACGAGTCCTTTTGCTTCTTCCGTGGTGTTGGTGAAGAAGAAGGACGGCACATTGCGGATGTGCATTGACTACAGGGTTCTGAATAAGAAGACCCTAAAGAACAGGTACCCCATCCCCAGGATCGATGAGCTAATGGACGAGTTGAGAGGAGCACGGTTCTTTTCAAAGATTGACTTGAGATCCGGGTACCACCAGATATGCGTGAGGGAACAGGACATTCCCAAGACCGCCTTCAGGTGTCATTATGGGCACTTTGAGTTTCTGGTCATGCAACTGGGGCCGACCCATGCACCCGCTACTTTCCAGTCATGCATGAACCATATCTTCCGCAGTCATCTGAGGAAGTTTATGTTGGTCTTTTTCGATGATATACTGATATATAGCAGGACTTGGGAGGAGCATCTCCAACATTAGCAGAGACAGTTTGCGCATCTTGGGGCTTCGACGGTTCTATACCAAGCTCTCCAAGTATGAGTTCGGCGACGGAGATGCGCTGCCAGGGCACATTATAGGAGTGGATGGGGTGAGAGTCCACGAGGAGAAGATCAGGGCCATCAGGGATTCGCCAGAGCCGCGGAATGTGACGGAGCTTCGAGGATTTATTGGCATTTGCACTTACTACAGGAAGTTCGTCAAGGGTTTCTCACAGCTTGCTGCACCCCTCACAGATTTGACAAAGAAGGGGGCATTCAGTTGGTCAGACACAGCATAGCGGGCCTTTGAAAGGCTCAAGGAGGTGATGAGTAGCTGCCCCGTGCTTGCATTGCCGGATTTCACGCAGCCATTTGTCCTGGAGTGTGATGTGTTAGGAGAGGGGATTGGTGCGGTATTGATGCAGGGTGGTCATCCTATAGCTTTTGAGAGCCGGAAGCTCCTTTCGCATGAGAGGTTGTATTCCATATACGACAAGGAAATGTTGGCCATCATGCATGCATTGGCCAAGTACCGGCAATATTTAGTGGGCAGCAGATTCATGGTGAGATCCGATCACAACAGCCTCAGGTTCTTTCTGGAGCAGAAGTAGTTGCAGGAGAGGCAGCAGAAGTGGATCAGTAAGATCCAAGCCTATGACTTTGACATTGAGTATGTCAAAGGCAGGAATAACGTGGTAGCCGATGCCCTTTCACGTAGACCGGCCACGTTATCTCTTATGAGCTTGGACGTAGATTGGAGGGCTCGATTGTTGGTGGAGTACTCCAAGGACAGGTTTGCATGTGAGGTGTTGGATGGACAGGTAGCAGATGACAGGTACCGGGTGGTTGATGAGATTATCTATTACAGGGACAGGATCTTCTTGACTGAGGGGTCTCAGCTTAAGAAGAAGATACTCGAGCTGCACGATTCTGAGTTGGCGGAGCCATCGGAGTTAGTGACCATCTTCCGGGGCTGTCAGGAGAGGTTCTCATGGAAGGGCCTCAGGAGGACGTACTCCAGCATGTCAGGGAGTGCGATGTTTGCCAGAGAAACAAGGGAGAGATGAGTCATCCTGCAGGGTTGTTGCAGCCTCTTCCCATTCCAGAGGGGAAATGGGAGAGCATATCGATGGACTTCATCACAGGGTTGCCCATGGTACAGGGCAAGAACTGCATCTTTGTCGTCATTGAACGACAAAGTATGCTCATTTTTTCGCCATATCCGCACACCACACAGCAGCGCAGGTGGCTGAGCTGTTCTTCAGGGAGATTTTCAGGTTACATGGTCTACCTAAGATCATTGTCAGCGACAGGGACAGCCGCTTCATGGGCGGATTCTAGCAGGAGCTCTTCCGGCTAGTGGGAACAGAGTTGACACCGAGCACTAGTTATCACCCCCAGACGGATGGACAGACAAAGATAGTTAACAAGTGGCTGGAGGGCTACTTGCGTAACTATGTCAGTGGACAGCAGAGGGCATGGCTGAAGTGGCTGCATCTAGGAGAGTACTGCTACAACACGACGCATCATATGTCCATTGGTATGTCACCTTTCTATGCTTTATATCGATATCATCCTTTATCTTTTGTGGTCATGATGTTTGGTGCTAATAGGGCTCCGAGAGCCAAGATCTGGATCCAAGAGAGCCAGGACATCCTCCGAGCTCTCAAGGACAATATAGCCACATCGCAGAATCAGCAGAAGTTGTATGCTGATAAGGGTCGGGTGGAGAGACACTTTGAGGTAGGAGACTTGGTCTACCTGTGACTACAGCCATACCGACAGTCTTCACTTAAGCAGAAGGGGGCTGAGAAGCTTAAGCCCCGTTTTTATGGGCCATACAGGGTGATACGCAGGATTGGGCAGGTGGCATATGAGTTGGAGCTGCCCCAAGGCAGCAAGATCCATAACATTTTTCATGTATCATCCCTGAAAAAGGCATTGGGCCAGCAGGTGACAGTCAGAGATGAGCTACCACCCACGGATGATGAGGGCACCTGGTGTTGCAGCCGGAGGCTATTATTGATACTAGGGAGAGGCAGCTGCGGAGCAGGACGATCCGGGAGTTCTTGGTGAGGTGGAAGAATTTGCCGAATGAGAATGCCACTTGGGAGGATGAGAAGATTTTGCAGCACCCATCACTACAATTGCTTGAGGACAAGCAACGTTCTGCCGGGGGAGACTATAATATTCCTAATTAGCACTGCTAATTGGAATATTTCATTTTGGTATAGTTTTGCCGCCTATAGTTAATTAATAAATAAAAGTGAGAAAGAGGGGTCAACTCACTTTAATAAAATAAAGTGCTTCCTAGTAAGAGTAACGTTGTGACTTAAAGGAAAGCCTTGGGGGTCCACACTTAGCATGAGAGAGGCCTCACGTAGGCTCTAGAAGCAAGCTAGCAGCGAGCATAGGAGGAGCTCATGGAGAGAGGGACGCAGTTAGGGTGTAAGGGTTTTGAGGGGAGCTAGCACTATAAAAGGTGGGAGAGTCACTCCATTTGGCATTATTGATATGTTGATGATATTGTGAGCTGAACACGTCTACTTGAGCACGCTAGGTTGTTTAGTCGATTGCAACGACCTTTGTTTAGTGCGGCCCAGAGTGTCTCCGGTCGGAGATCTCGCCCTTGGCCGGGGGACTTCGGTGCACGCTCGGGCAGGTATTCCGCAATTTTGCGATTGATTTGCGGGTGATTTGGTTGGACGTTTTGAGGTGAGCTTCATTGGGTGACTAACGCGATTCTTGGAGGGAGGACGCAGTTTGAGTTAGAGCAGCTCAGTTGTGGGGCTTTTCGTGGGAGATTCAGTGTGTTTCAGCTTGGAGGGTTAGTCTCTTTCAGTTGGAGAGTTTGCAGAGGGATTTGTGGCTCTTTCTCAATATTCTTCTTTTGGCATCTGCGCTGGGCCTGGAGGGACAGCGTTTTCCTTGAGGAGGGCTTCTGGGGTGTTTTTCGGAGGTGGTCCATTTGCTTCATGGTTTCTAGGTTTTGTCCGCAGCAGAGAGTATAGGCGATCTACCGATTTTCAGCTCATTCCGACGAGGGGATCAGCCCCTAGTTCTAGTTCATTGCAGCAGCAGCATTCTACGACAGATTCTTCCAGCAGCTGGGACGCAGCCTCTATAGCAGCCATTTCCTGTTCTAAGAGGGTTCTCCACTTGCCTTGTGCAAGGATAGGTGCACTATTCTGATTATCTGTTGTACCCATATATATTCTCAGACTAATAAAATGGCTTAGCATTTATGGTATTTTTATGTGTACTTGCTCTATATTCTATTTCCGACATTTTTCCTATATAGTTGTATGCTTGTATTGCTGTGTATTACTGTCTATTTCCTATTGGGGATATTACAAAGAAGAAGAAGGGGAAGAACCAGAACATGGCAGCATCAGCAGAGGTAGAGGACTTCACGGATCGCTTTGACTGGGAGTTTGGGTTCATTTCTTGTGAGCCCACTAGTGTAGGATCACCTGCCATGGAGGTTGAGAGGGAGTGTGCATTTCCCTCCACTAGTGGAGCATCTTCAGGTGTCTGGTATGTTGACAGTGGGGCTTCACGTCATATGACAGGAGTCCGTGAGTACTTCTCAGAGCTTTCAGAGAGTGGCACTGATATAGAGGTAGTACTCGGAGATGACAACATTGTTAGAGCAGTCGGTGTGGGGACACTGACATTTGATAGGGAACCCAAACCTCCCTTGAAGGTGTTAGATGTTCTATATGTGCCAGGGATGAGGAAGAACCTCATATCCATCTCGGTTTTGGAGGACAGAGGATATGAGATATTGTTTAGGAGAGGACAGGTGCTGATATATCCTAGGGGCGCTCCAGCTGATTCAGCTAGAGTGATAGGTGTACGCCATGCAAAGGTGTAGAAGTTTGCATTTCGTGTACCCTTTTGGCATTGAGCAAGAGTACCGGTAAAGGCGAGCTAGCAAGCCGTAGCCGTGTGAGATTGGCACCGCAGGATGGGGCACATGTATCATGGAGCCTTGAGGACATTGCTGGAGATCACTACAGGTGTGCCAGATTTCAGTACTGATCACTTTGATACTTGCAGAGGATGTGCAATGGGCAAGTTTGCCAAATCCCCTTTTCCCAGCAGTGACAGCAGAGCGACTGGGATACTTGATTTGATTCATTATGATGTGAGCGGTCGAATGTCTCATGTTTCCTTGAGTGGATATGAGTATTATGTTTTATTCATCGATGATCACTCCAGAAGGACCTGGATTTATTTCTTGAAGACCAAGAGTGAGGTCTTCAAGCGGTTTCAGGAGTTCAGAGCTCTTGTGGAGACTAAGACAAGTCGGAAGATCAAGTCCCTGAGGTCGAACAATGGAGGTGAGTACACCCTTGGAGAGTTTGTTGATTATTGTGCGGAGGCAGGCATCAGGAGGGAGTTCACTGTTCCTTACAACCCCCAGCAGAACGGGGTTGCGAAGAGGAAGAACAGATCCATCGGAGGGGTTGCCAAAGCCATGCTACATGATCAGGGGTTACCATTGTTTTTGTGGGCAAAGGCCTGCAACGCTGCTGTATATTTGGCATTAGAGTCCGCATCGCGCTCGGGCATGTGAACTCGTGAGGAGGCTTTTTCTCGGGGGAAATAGCTCGATAGTCATCTTCGTATCTTTGGGTGTAGTGCATACTCCTATGTAACCAAGGAGAAGAGGACCAAGCTAGAGCCCACCACAGAGAAGGGTGTCTTTGTGGTCTACAGTGAGACCTCAAAGGCCTTTCGGATTTATATTCCCGCACAGAGGAGAGTTGTTGTCAGACAGGATGTGAAATTCAAGGAGGATAGGGCTTTCAAGAGGTCACGGGAGTTAGAGTATCTGGATTAGCCAGACCCTCAGGAGCAGCTGAGTCACTTGTAGGGATCCAGTGGGCAGGGATCAGGAGGATCCGGAGGTACATTGATTACGTTGTTAGGTCCATCAGTGATCAGTGGCTCATAGAGTCAGAGGGGTGGTGCTTCGGGCAACATGCAAAGCAGTCCGTAGAGTAGTTCACTAGGGACTAACCATGAAGATAGTTCACCAGACGCGCAGCTATTTGTGTTCAAAGTGTGCAGTGGAGGACAACCGACAGACAGTCAGGAGTTCAGACTTCTGATGAGGAGGGGGAGTTTCATTCTCCAATGGGAGAAGTGTGCTCAGGGAAAAGGAAGCTCAAGTGGCTTCAGGATACCTTGAGAGAGGCCACATCTGTTGCTGGGCCTAAGAGGCCGGTCACAGAGAGCAGACCACCTGATAGGTTTTGTAGCTATATGGCAATGGTTGCCAACATCATAGACTCCGAGCCTTCTAGCTATGAGGAGGCAGCTAGCTAGCAGGTCTAGAGAGAGGCCATGCAAGAGGAGTATTCTTCTATCATGAAGAATGATGTTTGGGAGGTGATGACGAGGCTTGAGGGCAAATCTGTGGTTACTTCCAGATGGCTTTACAAGGTAAAACATGTTGCGGATGGCAGCATTGAGAAATTCAAAGCAAGGTTTGTGGCTAGAGGGTTCTCCCAAGTAGAGGGAGTTGATTATGAGGAGACCTTCGCTCCCGTGGCTCGATATACTTCGATTCCCTCCATCATATCGATAGCAGTAGAGATGGGTTAGAAGATCCACCAAATGGATGTGAACATCGCATTTCTCAATGGCTTCATACAGGAGGAGGTGTACATTGAGCAACCACAGGGCTTTGAGGTGCATGGGAAGGAGTCCCATGTGTGCAACCGAAGAAGGCCCTCTTTGGCCGGAAGCAAGCTCCCAGAGTGAGGCAGATCCGAACCTTTACTTTATTGTGATAGGTGAGGAGCCTCTCATTCTGGTGTTGTATGTGGAAGACTTGGTCATTACGAGTGCAAAGAGACTCATAGAGCACTGCAAGAGAGATCTTGCTTCGGAGTTTGAGATGAAGGACATTGGCTTGATCCATTACTTTTTGGGTTTGGGGGTGTGGCAAGAGGAGGAGCATTTCTTCCTGGGACAAGGGAAGTATATTGTGGACATCCTTGGCAAATTCCACATGGAGGATTGTAGACCCATGTCGACACCGATGATCACCAACTGAAAGAAGCTTCACGCTTTAGATTCCGAGTTGGTGGATCCCACATTGTATAGACAGCTGATGGTTCCTTGATGTATTTGGTCAACACTAGACCAGATATATGTTTTGCAGTCAACACGATGAGCCAGTTCATGTGTGAGCCTAGAGGGTTCACTGGGTTGCTGCACTAGGTTGCCGCAAAACACATTTGCGGTACTTGGCAGAGACAATGGATTATGGTCCGGATTATAGGCAGATAGGCAAGGGGATGGAGTGAGATTGGCAAGTTACATTGATTCTGATTGGGCAGGTTGTGCTTCTGATAGGAAGAGCACTTCAGGGTGATGTTTTGGGTTGGGTTCGGCAGTGGTGTCATGGTTCAGCCGGAAGCAGCAGTCAGTATCATTGAGTTCAGCGGAAGCAAAGTATATGGCAGCCAGTCTAGCTATTTGTGAGGCCATCTGGCTTCGCAAGATGTTGTTTGGCTTATTTGGTCAGCCGTTGAGACCTTCAGTGATTTACTGTGATAATCAGAGTTGCATTAAACTCACGGTGAATCCAGTATTTCATGACAGGTCAAAGCATATCAGGATCAAATATCATTTCATCAGAGACTATGTTCAGAAGGGAGCTGTGAAGCTTGAGTATATTCCCACAGATGAGCAGGTAGCAGATATACTTACCAAAGCCTTACCACGGGGTAAGCATGTCTACTTCAAAGACAAGATGGGTGTGGTGAGGAACACCTTCCTTCATAAGAGGGAGTGTTGAAATTTGGTTACTGGAGGACAGGTGGTTCCCTAAGGCTTTGATCTTTGGCCTAGGTAAAAGTGTCCAAATGTATTTCACTTTTTCTCCTAAAGTGACTTTATAAGTTATAAAGTCAAATCTAATTTAAAAGTGACTTTAAGTGATAAAGTTACTAAGTGTAATTTTAAAGTGACTTTAATGAAGTCAATGTGAAATTAGAAATGAAAAGTGACTTTGGAAATAAATGACTAAGTGGGTCTTTATTAAAGTGGGGTGAATTAAAAAATAGAAAGTGAGATTTAAATGAGCATTTAATCTCAACCCTAAAGCTATCGCAGCCATTAGATTTAGGGATTCCCCAAAAGTCACTTAGGGTTAGGTTAAAGGAGGAAAAGGAGGGAAAAGGTCATTCATTCTTTCATGAGCAGATTGAGAGAGGAGGAGAGAAAGCTAAGGAGATTTTCTCGAGCAAACGTTGAGAAGGAGGAGGGCAGTTAGGTGAGGAGATTTCAAAGAAGCATAAAGAAGATTTATTCCTAATTAGTAGTGGCTAATTGGAATATTCGATTTTGCTCAATTTTGCCGTCTATAGTTTATTAATAAATAAAAAGGTGAGTGGAGAGGGTCTAACTCACTCAGTGGAATAAAACACACTCCCTAGTAGCACAACGTTGTGACTTAAAGGGAGCCAAGGGGGGCCAAGCACCACGTAGAGAGGGGTCCCACGTATGCTCTAGAAGAGACTGCGCAGATGAGGATGAGGACGTGGCAAGAGGGAGGCTACGTTGAGGAGATAGGCCTTAGGGTTTTGGAGGAAGGCCAAGATTATAAAAGAGGGAGGAGCCTCCTCATTTCATTCATTCGTTGTTGATGATATTGAGCTGGTCATTTTGACTTCTTGAGCACGCTGGCTGTTTAGCCTGTCTGCAGCACTGTTTAGTGCGTTGAGTGTCTCCGGTCGGAGATCTCGCCCTTAGCCCCAGGGGACTTCGAGTGCCTACTCGGGCAAGGTATTTTCTTCAGCATTTTGCAGGAGGTTTTGGTGTTTGGTTTTGTTGCGGAGTTGAGCATTCAGAGAGACTGCACAGTCATTGAGAGGGAGGACGCAGTCCATCTAGGAGGAGCTCCGGTTTGGGATTTTTGCAGGGGTTTGTGCTGGGAGATTGAGCAGAGGGTCAGCCTTTGCCTTTGGGAGGATTTTGGTGGAGTTTGAGGCGGCATTTCATTCATTCCTATTCAGCCTCTGCGCAGAGCCTTGGAGGCCAGCGTAATTCCCCAAGGGGGTGTTTTTCGGGGGTCGGCCATTTCTGATATGGTTTTTGGGTTTTGCCGAGATTGGTGAGTAGAGGAGGATTCCAGATTTTCAGCTCATTCCGGTAAGGGGAACAACCCCTAGTCTTCGGTTCATTCCAGCAGTAGCAGCTACATGGCAGTTTTCCAGCAGCTGGGACGCAGTTTAGAGAGCAGCCATTTCCTGTGTATTCTGAGAGTATTTCTTCACTTGCCTTGAGCCAGTTTAGGTGCCATCACTCTGATCACCTATTGTACTTCATTATATTTCTCCGTTTAATAAAATGGCTTAGCATTCTCTCTCTATGATTTTGGATGATTTGTCGTATATTCTTTCTATGCTATTGTATGTTTGTTGCACTGTTATCTTTATATATTTCCGGGCATTCTAGAGACTAGTTCTATACCACTTGGTGTGTTTATCTCACACTCTTAGACAGAGTCTGGAAAGGGCCAGGTAGCCTCTGGATTTCGTCTTCTTTTCAGAGGCGGCATATCCGGTAAATGCCCTCCCAGTCCATCTCTGGTTGGAGTTTGCCGTGTTTTAGAGATATCCCCGAAACGGGATATTACAGTGGTATCAGAGCGTAGTTCTGGCTCAGCCTATGGAGCTAGTTGTCTATGACACCGGGGAAGAGGCCATATATTTGTTACAGAGGCAGGAAGTATAGAGATCATGAGCGTAGGTTGGAGAACACCTACGGAGAGGGAGACTGTGTTCGGGTGGTGGACACAGAGCAGGAGGAGCCTGTGACAGACGCAGAGCAGGAGGAGCCTGTGTTAGATTCAGAGCAGAGAGAGCCGATGGCAGATGACACAGAGGCCAAATAGTTTGGGGAGGCACTCCTCAAATCGGTGCAGGATTTAGCGAGGCAGATTGAGGTGATGGGTCAGAGGTTCACCGCTGTAGAGGCTAGACAGCGTGAGACCCCACGAGTATTCCAAGTAGGTGAGGGATCAGGTACATCCCACCATTTGCCGGAGCATGGTGTTGATCAGCGTGATACTACTCAGCCGATGGCTTCACGTGCACCTACACGCTCCACCATGCCCACTTTCTTGGGAGCAGACACAGGGGCAGGAGCCCAATAGGAGGCAGAGCCCTGACACATGGGTGAATATTTTGCAGAGTATCAGGCCTATGGATAGGAGTTCAGGGATGCTCTCTCGTTTCGAGATTTTGTTCAGCTCCAGCGGGACAGTAGACCCTGCGACCATCATAGAGGGCACCGACATTATCATGATGGAGATACCCACCACACATCTAGCAGATTCCATTTGCCCACGTTTGATGGCTCATCAAACAGTTCGACAAAGTCTTGGGTGGAGAAGCTGGACATCTATTTCCAGCTTAACCAGATGTCGGAGACAGAGGCCATCAAGGTGGCGACATTACATTTGGATGGTGAAGCCCAGGACTAGTGGTTCCATGGGATGGTTACACTCGGACATTCTACAGTAACGACATATGCCGAGTTTACCAGGAGGTTGATGGAGCGATTTGACCGGAGGGATTCAGAACAACACTTTGTTGAGCTGACGAGGCTCAAGTAGACTGGGAGCCCAGAGACATACATTGCAGATTTCTTGAGGGTTTCAGTGATGGTGCCAGATCTATCCGCAACACGGATGATCTATATGTTTGTGGAGGGGTTAGCAGAGCCACTTCGGGGTGTGGTCAGATCTACTAGACCAGTTACACTCCGGGATGCTATTAGCAGGACCAGGGATTTACAGGATGCATTGCCCAGGACTCGGACACCTTACCCCTAGAGACAGGGCTTCTAGCCCAAGGGGAAGGATGTGAGGATTCCGCCTCCCAAGGGGAATCCAGGACAGGCCCAGACGGATGATGATGCCAGGAGGGAGCTAAAAAAGAAGCGGTTGTGCTTTACTTGTCAGGAGCCGTGGGCACCAGGGTGTAGGTGTGCTGCTAGCAAAGCACACTTCATTGAGGTCTTCTCCGAGGACAGCGGGGAAGAGGATGAGGAGGATGAGGAGGAGGCAGGAGATAGTTAGACAACCCAAGATCAGTTGCCACCTCCACCTCCAGGTACAGGAGGTGCAACTTTTGCACCCACAGGAGGGACCCTTGCAGCATTGCGAGGAGTTCCCAAGTACTTGACGCTGCGCATATGAGGGACAGTACATGCCCAGCGAGTGTCAGTTTTGGTTGACAGTGGGGCAACCCACAACTTCATTGATGCACAAATGGTCGAGCGGAGAGGTATACCGACCGAGAGCTTTGACGGATTTTCAATTTTGGTCCCAGGAGCCCAGACAATGCAGTGTGCCCGGTATGTTCCAGAGTTGGCAATGATGATGGGTACCTACACCGTGACCAATCACTTTTTCGTGGTCAACATACCGGATACCAATGTGGTATTGGGTGTTCAGTGGTTGATTACTCTAGGGAAGGTCACCACAGATTGGGAGGCCTTAGAGATGGAGTGGGATGATAAGAAGACCGGGAAGCACGAGAAGATCTGCGGGATGCACACCTACCCACCTCAGACGGTTTCGGCACACCGGATGGAGGCATATTTTCGGAAGGGAGACATAGAGTGGTGGTTGAGTTGCGGGCATCAGAGGCAGGGACCACCGGTCAGGCAGTTCATCCTGAAATACAGGCCATCCTTGACAGGTATGATGCAGTGTTTGGGGATATACCACCAGGTCGGCCACCAGACCAAGGATTCGAGCACACCATTGAGCTTGAGAAGGGCATTCAGGCAGTGATTACTACCCCCTATAGGCATCCCAAAGCCTATCGGGATGAGATTGAGGGGGCCATCCAGGAGTTGCTGGCTCTTGGGCACATCAGACCGAGCACGAGTCCGTTCGCTTCTTCCGTGGTGTTGGTGAAGAAGAAGGACGACACCTTGAGGATGTGTATTGACTACAGGGCCCTGAACAAGAAGACCCTGAAGAACAGGTATCCTATACCCAGGATCGATGAGTTGATGGATGAGCTGAGAGGAGCCAAGTTCTTCTCAAAGATTGATTTGAGATCAGGGTACCATCAGATTCGCGTGAGGGAACAAGACATTCCCAAGACCGCCTTCAGGTGTCATTATGGGCACTTTGAGCTTTTGGTTATGCCCTTCAGGCTAACCAATGCCCCAGCTACGTTTCAGTCTTGCATGAACCATATCTTCCGCAGTCATCTGAGGAAGTTTGTATTGGTCTTTTTCGATGACATACTCATATATAGTAGGACTTGGGAGGAGCATCTCCAGCATATAGAGGCAGTATTACATATCTTGGAAGAGCAACAATTCTATGCTAAGCTCTCCAAGTGTGAGTTTGGGATGACGGAGATGTTGTATTTGGGTCACATTATTGGAGTGGACGGAGTCAGAGTCCATGAGGAGAAGATCAAGGCCATCAGAGATTGGCCGGAGCCGAGGAACGTGACGGAACTTCGAGGATTCATTGGCATATGTACTTATTACAGGAAGTTCGTTAAGAGTTTCTCACAGCTTGCTGCACCCCTTACAGATTTGACGAAGAAGGGGGCATTCAGTTGGTCGGATACAGTGCAGCGAGTCTTTGACAGGCTCAAGGAGGTGATGAGTAGCTGCCCAGTGCTTGCATTGCTGGATTTTATGTAGCCATTTGTTTTGGAGTGTGATGCGTCGGGAGAGGGGATCGATGCAGTATTGATGCAGGGAGGACACCCTATAGCCTTTGAGAGCCGGAAGCTCCTTCCGCACGAGAGGTTGTATTCTATATACGACAAGGAGATGTTGGCCATTATGCATGCATTGGCCAAATTTCGGCAGTATTTGGTAGGGAACAGGTTCAGGGTGAGGACTGATCACAACAGCCTCAGGTTCTTTTTGGAGCAGAAGCAGCTACAGGAGAGGCAGCAGAAGTGGATCAGTAAGATCCAAGCATATGACTTTGACATTGAGTATGTCAAGGGTAAGAATAATGTGGTAGCAGATGCCCTTTCACGTAGACCAGCCACATTATCTCTTATGAGCTTGGATACAGATTGGAGAGCTCGACTTTTAGTGGAGTACTCCAAGGACAAATTTGCATGTGAGGTTCTGGATGGACAGGTGGCGGATGACAGGTGCAGGGTGGTCGATGAGATCATCTACTACAGGGACAAGATCTTCTTGACTGAGGGATCTCAGCTCAAGAAGAAGATACTCCAGGCATCACATGATTCACCATTGGCGGGCCATCAGGGGTTTACCAAAACCTACAGGACCATTAGAGAGAGGTTCTCATGGAAGGGCCTCAAGGAGGACGTACTCCAGCACATCAGGGAGTGCGATGTTTGCCAGAGGAACAAGGGGGAGATGAGCCATCCCGCAGGATTATTGTAGCCTCTATCCATTCCGAAGGGGAAATGGGAGAGTATCTCGATGGACTTCATCACAGGGTTGCCCATGGTGCAGGGCAAGGATTGTATCTTTGTCGTTGTTGATCGACTGACAAAGTATGCGCATTTTTTCGCCATATCTGCGCACTACACAGCAGCACAGGTGGCCGAGCTGTTCTTCAGGGAGGTTTTCAGGCTACATGGTCTTCCTAAGACCATCATCAGTGACAGGGATAGCCGCTTCATGGGCGGATTTTGGCAGGAACTTTTTCGGTTAGTGGGGACGGAGTTGACACCGAGTACCAGTTATCACCCACAGACGGATGGACAGAAGGAGATAGTTAACAAGCGGCTGGAGGGCTACTTGCGTAACTATGTCAGTGGGCAGCAGCGAGCATGGCTGAAGTGGTTGCATCTGGGGGAGTACTGCTATAACACGACACATCACATGTCCATTGGTATGTCACCATTTTATGCTTTGTATGGGTATCATTCTTTATCTTTTGCTGATGTGATGTTCGGTGCTAGCAAGGCTCCTAGAGCCAAGATTTGGATCCAAGAGAGTCAGGACATTCTCCGAGTTCTCAAGAATAATATGGCTACAACACAAAACCAGCAGAAGCTGTATGCTGATAGAGGTTGGGTGGAGAGACAGTTTGAGGTAGGGGACTTGGTCTACCTACGATTACAGCCATACCGACAGTCGTCACTAAAGCAGAAGGGAGCTGAAAAGCTCAAGCCCCGCTTTTATGGGCCATACAGGGTGATACACATGATTGGACAGGTTGCGTATGAATTGGAGCTGCCCCAAGGCAGCAAGATCCATAACGTTTTTCATGTATCATGCCTAAAGAAGGCACTGGGCAGTAGGTGACAGTGACAGATGAGCTACCACCCACGGATGATGAGGGGCATTTGGTGTTGCAGCCAGAGGCTATTATTGATACCAGGGAGAGGCAACTACGGAGCAGGACAGTCTGGGAATTCTTGATGAGGTGGAAGAATTTGTCAGATGAAGATGCCACTTGGGAGAGTGAGAAGATTTTGCAGCATCCATCACTTCAGTTGCTTGAGGACAAGCAACATTTTGCCGGGGGAAACTGTAATATTCCTAATTAGCAGTGGCTAATTGGAATATTCGATTTTGCTCAATTTTGTCGTCTATAGTTTATTAATGAATAAAAAGGTGAGTGGAGGGGGGTCTAACTCACTTAGTGGAATAAAACACACTCCCTAGTAGCACAACGTTGTGACTTAAAGGGAGCTAAGGGGGGCCAAGCACCCCGTAGAGAGGGGGCCCACGTATGCTCTAGAAGAGACTGTGCAGATGAGGATGAGGATGTGGCAAGAGGGAGGCTACGTTGAGGAGATAGGCCTTAGGGTTTTGGAGGAAGGCCAACGTTATAAAAGAGGGAGGAGCCTCTCCGTTTAGCCCTCGTCCGCAAGACCGTTGCAGAGAATGGGTGTCTCTGGTCGGAGATCTCGCCCTTAGCCCTGGGGGACTTCGAGTGCCTACTCAGGCAAGGTATTTCCTTCAGCGTTTTGCGAGAGGTTTTGGTGTTGGGTTTTGCTGCGGCGCTGGGCATTCGTAGAGACTACGCAGTCATTTAGAGGGAGGACGCAGTCCATCTAGGAGGAGCTCCGGTTTGGGATTTTTGCAGGGGTTTTGTGCCGGGAGACTGAGCAGAGGATCAACCTTTGCCTTTAGGAGGATATTGGTGGAGTTTGAGGCGGTATTTCATTCATTCCTATTTAGCCTTTGCGCAGAGCATTGGAGGCCAACGTAATTTCCCAAGGGGGTGTTTTTCGGGGGTCAGCCATTTCTGATATGGTTTCTAGGTTTTGTCGAGATTGGTGAGTAGAGGAGGATTCCAGATTTTCAGCTCATTCCGGCAAGGGGAACAACCCCTAGTCTTCAGATCATTTCAGCAGTTGCAGCTACACGACAGTTTTCTAGCAGCTGGGACGTAGTTCAGAGAGCAGCCATTTCCTGTGTATTCTGAGAGTATTTCTTCACTTGCCTTGAGCAAGTTTAGGTGCCATCACTCTGATCTCCTATTGTACTTCATTATATTTCTCAGTTTAATAAAATGGCTTAGCATTCTCTTTCTATATTTCTGGATGATTTGTCGTATATTCTTTCTATTCTATCGTATGTCTGCTGCACTGTTATCTTTATATATTTCCTGGCATTCTACTTCTATACCACTTGGTGTGTTTATCTCACACTCTTAGACAGAGTCTGGAAAGGGCCAGGTAGCCTCCGGATTTCGTCCTCTTTTCAGAGGCGGCATATCTAGTAAATGCCCTCCCAATTCATCTCTGGTTGGAGTTTGCCGTGTTTTAGAGATATCCCCGAAATGGGATATTACATTTATTGGCACAAATACCGAGGCAAAAAATCTTTACAACAAGAGAGAGGAAGTGTTTTCAAGTGAGGAGGCACAAAAATCGAGGAAGAGGGCAGCAGCTGTAAGCACACATTTCGAGGGAAAATTTTGGCACGTTTTTCGAGGAAGAGGGCTACTGTTATTTTTGGCACAAAAATCGAGGAAGAGGATAGTAGCTACAGTTTAGATTTTGGCACAGAATTCGAGAAGAGGCTGTTGTACGAAATCCATATGGTTTGTACAGTCAAGTACAACTATTTTGGCATGCTTCCCAAGGTGTCTGTACAACATTTAATGTTGTTATAAATGCTGTAATTTTTATGTTTCTGTTGTTGCTGATTTGGCATAATTTCCGAGGCAGTGTACAAGCATGGAAATCGAGATAAGTCTATAAATTTGGTTGTTAGAATTTTTTCTATGTTTTTCCTGTTTCTCTGTAAAAAGCAATATTCAGAAAGTAAAAGAGAATCTTTCGAACTGGTTTTCCCCAAGAGTTGTAGAGGGTTTTTCCAGGGTCATCTTGACCAAAAATCACCGTGTCTAAATGTTCTGTGTGGCTGATTTATTTTGCTGATTTTTATTTTTGCAATTTCCAGCATTGTGAAAATTTCCAGAATTTGTGTTTTCAGAAAATATTTATTGAATGTAAGGCTATGGGAATGGACATTTAACTATATGGAGAAATAAGGTGAAACTGAAAACCGGGGTGGGAAACTAAAATTTCTACACGTCACCTCCTCTCTGAATCAATCTGCCTCTTTGTGAAATCAAGTTTCAACCCTTCAGGCTCAGAAACCTCGATCTCTAGCAAAACTGAGACTGTCTCTTGGAAATGTTGCGCAGTCCCTGCGTGGGCCTGCATCACCCCTTTTGGGGACTGCGTCACCTCTCATGGTGGCTGTGCTACTTCCTCTGCTATCTCTACTGCCTTTGCCATGTACTCTTGGTCTTGGAGAAGATCCTTCGACCAATAACTGCTTCTGCCCCTCACTGCACTGAATCACTTAGATCTTATCTTCATCCGAGCATTGCTTCGTCAGAAGAATTCAATCTCAAGATTCACTGTGTGTGTGTGTGTGTTCTCTAATTGACCCTCAGGCCTTCCTTATACTTTTCCTATTGAGAGATCAACGGTCGTGATCAAATCTTTAATCAACGGCTAAGATTAAAATAGAGTTGATCCTTGTCACTTAGAAGTTTCTCACCCACATTTACATTAATGCACTTTAATTATTTTATTTTCCTAAGTTTTAACCTAGGCTCCATTAAAAATAATTAATTATTTGAGTAAAATGCACTTCGAGCGGAATTTCTCCAAACGATTACTGGGTTTTGGAAATCTCATGTGTTCTAGCCCTTCCACAAAATTTCAGAGCTAGAGCACATTCTATGCTACCCGCCTTCTCATATATTTTCTTTGCGTTTTCGCTGATACATAGGGTATTAGTGAGTCCTTAATGGATTCTATGAGAATCCTCTAGGCTTTGATTTCTCCTTTCATGTACTTGGCATGAGCTGGAGCATCTTCTTTTGAGGGTTGAATTGCAGATCCTTCGATGTAGCCCATAGCTTTGTCTTCGATTAGATTCAAATCTGTTCTCTTCTTCCATGCACTAAAGTTTGATGACTCAACCAATTTGTTACTCTCTTTGCAATAAGTCATTTTGACAGATTTAGATAAGATCATAGATACTTACTTGAGTAGAGTGACTTCCTCCTTCTAGTAGCTTCCTTGATGATGATGAAGATGAAATCAGGAACTTCCTCTTAGATTAAATTCTCCAATGTAGGGGTTCTTGGATCCTTGATGATAAAGGATATCTCCCAAAAAGATGATCTCTCTTCCAACAATGTCTTCAATATAACTCTTTGATGGCAAAGATTATTTTCTTGATGAGAGGATCCTTTGAATGAGATTGAATATCTTTCTTGAAATAGCTTGAGAATCTTTCTTGCAAATTGATTTGAATTTTCAACGCAAACTTTGACCTTGACTTTGATTCTTGCTTCCTTGAGTGCGTCCTTGCTAAGTAGCCATTGTCTTTAGCACCTTGGCTCTAATTCCATGTTGAGAATTTAGAGGGGCAACGATTAATTCAAATTCTCTTCTTGATAATTACTTGTGAACTTACTTCTTTTACTTATGTTTTCTCTTCTTAGCTTATTAAGTCTTTCATCAAGTCAATTACCAAAAACACAAGAGACACAAGATTAGGCTCTTTGAGCCAGGGAAAACCTCTTCCTCTTGGAGAGGAAAAGCCACAAGAAATTCTTCTTATAGGCTTTCAAATGACAAGTACCATGACCATGACACAGACCCTTTGACCTATATATGCCTTCAAGACCTTGTCATTGACTCCTTAAAATGATCCTTCTTTCCTGCACCTTCCTGCACTGATCTACACTTTTCAACACCAAGGCAAGAGATCTCAGTCTCTGCATGTACTCTTCCTTTTTTCGGTTGTGTGAGATCCTTGCTTGCTATTAGCACCTTATTATATGCTGTACTATTTAACACAACCCTATTCTTAGGCTTAACACAGTTCTCTTCTAGAACTTCAACTTCTTTCTTCATTTGACCGCAGTGCTAATTCCGCTTTTTATACAGCTCCTTCTATGCACTTCAACAAATTCTTTCTTTTGACTTAATCTCAGGCTTCACCGCATTTCTTCAGGTGCTATGTATATGTCTCTGTCCCCTATCATCTGTATTATGTATTGTGTAATTCACACTATGTAATCCGCACTATTAAACTTCAGATAACACATTCCTTCAGGTGATATATCTCTGTCCCTTCTACGCATCAATCATAGACTGGATCTCACATTTATTGCAGGTGTATGTCATCGAGTTCATCTCAGACTGGTCTGCAATCTTCTTCAAACTGATCCGCAAACCATATTAGAATTGAACTGCAGGCCTTCCCATCAATCTGATTGTAGGCCGACTTGTCCACAGCTTGTAGGCCGACATGAAGAGCTTATTTTCCAGCGTGCTGAAGGCTGTTATGAGCAGACGTGCTAGCATAGTACTTGAGCCATTTCTCCAAGGTTATATGACAAGGTCTTGAGGCATACTCATTTGGCTAGACTCTTCATATACATGACTCTTAATTAGCACATTTATGACATGATGACAAATCCCTAAAAGACATCAAGAAGAAGTATTTTTACCTATAAAAACCTTTCTTATGAAACCCTGAAGCAAGCATAACAAAAATTACATTTTATTATCTTTGTCTTCTTCTTTACATAAATACATAATTACATAGTCAATATGAAGACCGATCCTAGTTACACTTTTCAACAACGAGGACATGAGACATGGAGGACACGTAAATACGAGTATTCGACACAAAACACAGTGACCCCGGAAACAGGGTACGAGGGAAACATTTTATATATATATTAAAAAAATACTGAAATATAGAGCCTGATCCATATTTTTTAGAAATCAGAACATCTACAGATATGAATCATGATGATATCTATTTAGTAATTTACTAGTTTGTTTATTAATTACTACATCAATGATGTTCACAGTTCAATGTTCATTGTTCATGTTATTAACAATTGTCCTGGTACAAAAAAACATTAGGTTACATTTTCACCACGTCCAAAACATGTGTGTCGATTGGAAGACAAAAAAAATGTTTTCGACACATTTTGTGTCCGACATGTGAAATACAGGACACAAGACCCTGAGGGATGTGCCCTATGACTTAGCTTATATATTATTTTTTGTTCTTGTATTTGAATTTTGGACAGAAAAGTACTCAATTTTATTATGGTCCTGAAGTTGGGTTCATGTTAAAGTAAATAAAGATTTGTCCAAGTTGGATCTTTAAAAAAATTATAAAGATCTTTGGTCTAAAATTGTAAATCTTGGGCTTCCGCTGTCAAAATGCATTAGTAAAAGCATAAATAGGTTAATGTTGTCCATTGGGCTGTGGTTTAGTGGCTGAAAGGCGGTGTCACCATGTTAATGACCCAGTTTCAGACCTTGGAAGGTATAAAACCATGGATTATAAGTTGGCCCAGTTTGACGTGTTTCATATGTATCATTACTTCAATAAAAAGTAGCCTAATGCCTCTAATCCTACACTTAACAGAAATTCAAAGGAGGAAGAAAAACATTAGAAAGAAGAAAGGTGAAGATAAATATGTATCAAGATAATCACATATACACTTACGTTCAAATATCTGTAAGCCTGTTTAATATATTTTCAATTTTGTATTATGATTATTAGAGCTAGAGTATGAGACCTTGGAAGGTATAAAACCATGGATTATAAGTTGGCCAAGTTTGACGTGTTTCATATGTATCATTACTTCAATAAAAAGTAGCCTAATGCCTCTAATCCTACACTAAACAGAAATTCAAAGGAAAAAGAAAAACATTAGAAAGAAGAAAGGTGAAGATAAATATGTATCAAGATAATCACATATACACTTACATTCAAATATCTGTAAGCCTGTTTAATATATTTTCAATTTTGTATTATGATCATTAGAGCTAGAGTATGAGGTTGGGCGTGATATATTGGTATCACATCATTGCTAGTAAAGGCATTTACTATCTCTAAATGTTAGGAACCGTTCGTTTGGCCAGGGCTGTTATTTGTTGTTTTAGAATTGGGTCCCATGGGTCAGTGATGTTTTGAAAATTTTCAAAGAAACTCAGTGTCCTCAGCAGTGCTTTTTCTTTCTTTTCAGATTTGCATTTTTTGGTTGAAGTGTTCCGGCAGCATTGAGTTTATAATCTCTCTGGATTTCTACCAATTAGTCTTCAACATCTTGTGTTTATAGTATATGTTGGGCTTAAATGAGAATATTATATCCACTAATCAGAAGAGAAGATTTCTGATCTATAACACAGGCCCGTATTCTAATTGTGTAAGAATCTTTTAATTTGACTCTATGGTGCTCCTCAATGCCATATGCATGATTAAAACCTAAAATCTGACAAGCCCTTCTTACTTTATACAGATAATTCAGGGAAACGCTATGTTAGGCCTAATCTGAAGTTCAAGGCACCATTGGTCCAGCACTCTGCTTTGTCTTATTTGTGTCTTCGATTTGTTGTGAGTGTCGGGATTCATGCTATCCTAACTTAACTTTTCTTTATATGGTTTCGAGTTTTAGCTTATAATTTTGAAATTTTATTATGCTACTATCTGGCAGCAATCTTCTTACCTCTGTAGTCTCTTTTCTTGATTAGCCTGAAGGTTGTAACCTGTCCATTCGTTTTATTTCTGGTCGTTGCTGAATGTCTACTGATGGTTTCCTAGCAATCAAAAGATCAAATTTCAATACCTCATTATTTGTACCTGATGACCTATTTTTGACCAAAAATAATTCACCTCAAATTTAGCATTCTTATGTCAAAATAGTAGGTTAACTTGAACACAGTCCTTTGTTTTTTAAGGCATATGTCCTGATCATATTTTGATTTCTTGATATATGGATCGTGCAAGTTGGTAGTCGAGTCAAGTTCGTATGTATGGAACGAACTTTAAGATCTTTCTGGATGAAAAGCAACATTAAGTGACATATTTGAATTTTCTTTGCTCACTCACTTGTGAAGTAGGAAACAAATTTTGTTTCTTTACAAGTAGCACTGTTCCAGAGTGTACGTTGTCTCAAAAAGCATTAATTTTGTAAATCGGTCTTCTATAGCTATGAGGAAGACTTGTTCAGAGACAGTCGCTTTAAACTTTATATTAGATGCCAGTATAGGGCACTGATAAGAAATTTGTTGCTTTTGTTAATGCAGAGATACTGGTGCTTGGATGTGGAAAGCGAACTGAGCTAGTAGAACCGAGCGTTAGAAATTTCCTTCGATCCAATGGCATTAAATTGGAAGCTGTTGATTCGGTAACTAATAACTGGTTTCATCCTAACATTTAGCAATATCTGCACTTGAAATTTTCAGAGTTTCTGGAGTTAAAAACTGTATGTCTCATTTATATTTTGATGTTTCTGGCAGTGGCATGCAGCATCGACTTTTAATTTTCTTAACGAAGAGGGCAGAATGGTTGCCGCTGCATTTTTGCCATCAAAAGTTTCTCGCTAAAATATGCATGTCTCTTTTCTTCTAGACAATTTAAAAGTGATTCTATAACGAATTGGTGATCTCTATATTGTGCTGTAGTGCTAAGCCTTTTTGGCTTTTACTAGTGACTGCCACTTTTAGCATTATCGATATGCTAGTTACAGATGAACTATGCATAGCATCGTTCAAGAGTAGTGCATTCTTATAGTTATCTCAGTGGGAAGTCTCCTTTGATTTAATTCTTATTGTTGTTTCTAGGCTAAATGTTGTTATAACATGCATGCAAATTTGGAAGATAGTTTTGTAGATCTTTATGTTATATTCTAAAGCAAAAATTCCTTTATTAGGGAATTCTGTTATGTTTCCAGGATCTTTATAGTCTCAGTTCTCAAGTCCTCAGTTTATCATTTGTGTTGTTATTGGATATGCACAGTTTCTGATATTATATACTATGGAAGCATTTGCAATTTGTGCATGCTACGATTGTAAATTTTCTACAATACTTTTTCTAATTTACTCAACGAGATTGTTTCCAATCAAAGATGTCTTTTTATCTATGACCATTGGAACAGGGAAACACTATTTCCTAAGTTACCAAGATTCAAATATGGATACGGATCTGGATCCGGATTCACTAGTTTTTTTAAAATTCAAGATCCAGATACGACAAGGATACGTCAAGTACAAAAAAATTAAAATATAATAATATCTTTTTAATTTTAAAAAAACATTTTAGAGTTCAAAAATCAAATACTCCTTGAAAGCATCAAACACTTTTAGAACTGAAACCATTAGATATATTATAAATGTGAAGACTGAAACACTAAAATGATGCATCCTCTCTATACATATTACAAAGTAACAAAAATAATAATATCATAAATGATAATAGTAAATATACTTACATATCATCAAATGGATCTGCGTTATCTTCTGCATATTGCAATTCTACATCATGAATAGATGATGGGAGTCCTGGAATGTATGAAGTTGCATCAGTAGGTTGCACTGATAGTGGAACAATATCCTCAAGTAGGTTGAGGTGAGTCATGACATTCAGTGTTAGATTCAAGTCAGAGATCTCAGGCTTCATATCTCACATCCTACTCAGACCGTTTTATACTTTGGTTCAACCTGTGATAAAAGATGGAAGTTGGAATGAACATACACAAGATCCTCAACCTTTGCCGCTCCCAGCCTGTTTCGCTTCACTGAATGGATGAAGCCATATGTTTTCCAATTCCTCTCAGCTGGTGAGGAACTAGCAACCTGTGATAACAATCTGGTGGCTAGAGTGGAGAGATGAACACTCTCCCTACCATGGAATTCCCACCAAGTAATAGGATCAAGATGTCCTTGATCATCTATAGCTACTAGATCTAAAAAACTACCAGTAGATTTTACAAATCCTCCAAATTCTTGGCGCACTTCTATTGCAACTCCCATATCTCTATAAATTTTCCTCGAAGTTGTCTTGTATCCTTGTACCACTTCAAAATCCTTGTTTGACGTTGTTCTATCAGGGAAAGACAGAATTTTGGAATGATAATAGTTAGGGCACAATGCATAGGGCAAAAGATGTTATGGTGTGGTCATTTTGTTCCACCTTTCTGTAACTATGTCCTTCACTAAATAATAAAGTGTTTCATAAGGGTCATTTTCACTTGCCATGATAATTTCCCTTATCCTCTCCAACATACTATCAATGTTTTCATAAAATTCCCCCAAGCAAGGTGTATATGTGTCAAATGCCTTGATCAAGGTCAAGATTGGTTTGGTAAACCACATAAGGTATTGGACCTTGTCCCACCATGCATCATCAAGAATGATGGACTTGATTTTTTTGCCCCCTATCAGAAGTGGAAGTCCTTCATGATTCCCAAAGAGGGTCAATGACGATTGTCTGTAATGTTTGTCTCACCTCCACAAGCCTCTTTATGACAGGAGTGTGGGAGGCAAAATGAGATTCAACAACCTACAAGTTTCAAAAATTCAAATTTCAAATGAGAAATCATATATAAATTTGTAATTAAAATAAAAAATTTCAATACAAATAATATTGATTAAGAAAAGAGTACTTTTAATAGCTTCAACTTTGCAGAACCTCGATATATGGCCTGGGACATTGAATGATTGGTTATGAACATTTGGATTTCTTTTACTATACATATATTTCATTAATTCATTCAATCTCACCAATCTTGATAAACATAAGGTTCAATGAATGTATTGCACATGGAATCAAAAATATGTGATCATATCGACCCTCCACAATCAACTCTACAACTTTACAAATTTGTGTGTTGTCCGTAATGACTTGGACAACATTATGTGGTCCCACACTTTATAGTCTCAAGAAGAGTTGTGGATAAGAAAGATGCATCTTTCTCTATTCCACTACAGTCAACAACCTTAAAAAACATAGCCCCTTGGGGGCACATTGCAACAACATTAATTAATGGACAGTTGCTTTGGTCTCTCCATCCATCAGAAGTTATGGACACCCCTGTTTCTACCCATGTATCCCGGATTGCTTATAGTTATCTATCCATGGATTGTTTCTCTGATGTCAACAAAGTAGTGCATACATTTTCATATTCATGGCCTTTGTACCCTTTTGGCGCTTCATTAACTACCTTAATCATTTGTTGCCAATAAGAAAAACACACCAAATTGAATGCTAGCACGAGCTGCATGTTCATCGACTATGTCTCTACCTTGATTATTGAAAGTTGCTTCAAGAAGGCCTAGAGTGGGCCTTTTATTAGTTGTGGCAACAAACCTAGATGGCATTGGATGCCTAGCTATAGTGTTTTACATAGGGTGTTTTCCCTTAGCAAGCTTTCTATCAGCAGCTTCTTGCAAAGATGCATAGAATTTCATTTTTTTCAGGACTCAAACCTTTTCCAGGTTTTCCATTTGCATATTTTGGCATGGTGCATACTTGCACTCCTATGTTAGTTTGACCAGTGAGATGGCTCTACACTCTAGTATATGAGCCATTTTTTATATCTTGGCATTCATTGTACTTCTATTTAAATGAACTATCTCCTAGATTTTTTTCAATAATCTCCACAACCTGCCATAGAGGAGATTTTGAGTATGTTTTGATGATTTCTCCTTCACGTTGTTCATGTTGTGATGGTTCTATAATGATAATGGTCTATAAATTACCTTGCTACATATAAAATTCAAATTATAATATATTAATAATTATCAATACACGATTAAAAATTAAAATATACTTCATCTAACACATGATATAAGGTCATAATATAAATTATAACATACTTTCAATAAGACTTTAAAATTTTAAATATACTTTGTATTCCACTAATCAACATCCAAGTTCTTGATATAAATTCTAATATACCATGTCCATAACTTATAAGTTATACGAACATCATGTCCATATTTAAAAAAAATAAGTTAAATAAGTTAAATACAACGTTGTAAAAAAATAACTTAAATAAGTTAAATACAATGCGAGCGCGGATACAGTGTAAACAATTTTGATGGTTTTTACAAATGTCAAATGTCAATTTTGATGGGTCCCAACACTGATTTTCATTTCCCAATCTCTTCGGGATGCAGATGTTTATATTTAGCATAGGAGTTTATAATATATATAAGGACAAGGTAAAGTGTAAACGAGTCACGATACCTTTGTTGTTCCTGAACGCTGAGCCTGTGGTCCTCGCTGAACGCCTAGTCGATGGTCTTCGTTGAACGCCTAGCCTGAATGGTGATTGCAGAGGAATACGCTGCCCCGTTGATGAGCCGATGAGGAATAGGCTCCTGCTGACGATCCAGTGAAGAGTAACTATAAGCCACCTGGTGATGCACTAACTGTCGTGCCTCTATAGATTGTGTTTGTGCCATTGACTATAGTTGTTCATTGCCTGGAGTCGATGAAACCTGCATATAATAGGTGATGTTTTAACTGTTAACGAAAGGTTTTAACCTTCGTGAAAACCTAAAACTTAAAGCGACATATGTTTTTTAGTTTGGAAGGTTCTGACGAAAGTACAAGATCCGTACCTGTTGACTCTGATCCATATCCAAAATTCTATGATCTTCCAGTTGCCGTATTTTCGACGTATTTATATGGATTTGGATCGGATCCGCAAATCTGAGGATCTTGCCCCCACCCCCTTGGCCGGATCCGATAACTTAACTATTTCAGAAACAACACTCAAAATTTGAGGAAATGGGGAAAGACATGTAGATATATTTTATGTGAAATAAAAAATAAAGGAGAATTAATACATTTCTCAATTAACATATTACCAGAAATATCCACATACAAGAAGAGAGGAATTCATGTTCAAATTTTCCATACTTCTCCAAAGTTGCAAAAACATACATTCCATGCTAGGATGTACAATAATGAAGGCCAAAAATTGACATTTATAACTAGTGCAGTCCAAAATGATTTCCTTGAAAGGTACAAATTTTAAGGTCTTAGGTGATGAGGTTTTCGAGTTTTAAATTTTAGAATATTTTCCCTAGTTTCTATGTTGTGAGACCCACCAATAAGAGACCAAAAAAAACAACTTTTTTTAGTGGGTAAGTTGCATTTCCATCTTGGAATTTGTAGAGAAATGTTTGGAAAATATTTTGAGACGATTCTCTATAAGAAACCTTGGTGAAATATTCTCTATATATTTCCAAGAGTTTCCACACTGTCTTTGGACCATAAATGTTTCCTTTAAGCTCGAGGTCGGGAATTTGGTTATTTAGCTTTTATTTGCGGACAAACATGAACAGATTTTATAAATAGCTTGCTTATGTATTTTCACCTTTTATTAATCTAGCGCCTTCTAAATGGTCTGACTCATCATTCATCAATATAGCCCCTCCTTACAAGAGACCGTGTACCTAATAAGACTTGACCTGTCGAAGGAAGTAGAACTGTCGTACAAGCAGTTCCACTTTTTCGACCCGAGAAGTGCATTGCTGGAACTGGGTTTGAAGGTCAAGTAGCTCTAGCAAAAGTAGAGTTTGTGCTTGTGGAAATTCTCCAGGGATCGGAAATGAGAAGATAGACTCAAAATTTTGCACAAAAAGTACAATAAGCATATATGTAGTCCATATGATTTAAAATATTTTGGAATCTTCTAGATGGATATTTTGTTCTCTCCAAAGGTTTGCAATGCTAGGTTTAAGGGTTAATGTCTTGAACCTCATGCCTGCAACATCTCACTTATCTGTTAAAAAATGCAATTCCATCATCGTTGGGGTAATAATAAACATAAAGAAATAGTTCTTTAATCTACATCGCCTTGCTTAATGATTTTTTAATCAATTGGTCTTTTACCTTGTTATTTACAAATATATGATTACACAAAATGGAATGAAACCCTATATAAATAGGCATTCATAGCCTTGAGGCCAAATATGATACAATCCATCTTATGACTCAAGTAAATACGTCGTATACATCTAAAGCGCATTCATAATGGCTACATATTGATCTATGCTTCACATTCACATGTTTTTAGGGGTATGGGGAAACCAACTAGTTCCTTTTCCAAAACATGGTACAAACCAAACCAGAGGTATTCATCTCAGATAACCTCTTAAGAACAATCACATCAAATGTCAAAAAATTTCATGTTGATGTTTTATAATTATAAAAGTTGTTCTACACTGGTTTGGTGTCTTAGGATGTAGAAGAAGTTTGATTGGCTCTTTAGATGCTTGTTTGGTGGAGTATATGACTTCGTTATTTATTTCCTAAGGTTAACCTTTGGAAAGGTACAATAATTAGAGTAATTAATTGTTGTGGACTATTAAGCAAAATTTCTAAGGATAAATAATAAAATTGTTGAAGTGACTTAGATTTAATCTCAACATTGATCTCAAAAGAGGGTTAGGATCTAATCTTAGCCATGGGATTAGGCTTAGGGTTATTTGCTTCAAGAAATGATAAATTGAATCTAATTGAGACATGAAGACAACATTATGCACATTGAGATAATGATTTTCATAAGAGGGAAAGCGTCTCTGGTTCACTGAAGAAGATTGAGGAGGAATTGTTGGGAGAGATTTCTGGAGAAATTCAAGGGAAGCAGTGTAGGAAGGGAAGGAATGAGTTGAGGGGCCGATTTGATAGGTGCAGAAGTTGTAAGATTCCTAAAGGGGCCATGAGCAGGGAGAAAGGGCCAAGAGCATTCCAAGGAGGTCGATTTTGTCTTGGGGCCGATTTCAGTGCAAAGTTTGAGTTTTTGGGCAGCCATAATTTCCATGGGATTGAATTATAGGTTCCCCTTCAATTGTTATTTCTCTTAGTAATTTTTTGTGGGTCAAAACCCAATATTTTCTAGATTTAATATAAATGAAAGAAAAACAATTTGGTCAAATTTTTGTTGTTCTTGTGGTTTTGATTTTCTTGTGATTTTTTCCACTGCATTTTATTTTTGAAGTTAAGAAATACAAGAGCATTTATTTTCAATAGTTCAAAATTTTATTTGTGTAATACAATATTTTTTTGTGTATGAATAATTTTTGGGTAAAATAAATCAAGCCTAGTTTTTGAATTTTAACATGGTATCAGAGCACTAGAGACCCTGAAGAAGGATATTAGGAGGACAAGGGTTTGAAAACAATAGAAAAAAATAAATTTTTAATTTAAGGGTTTTGTGGCCAAGTTCAGTATGGTTACATGGCATCATTGAGCTTGAGGTATGAATACATGTTGGAAGGGGCCAATAACTTCAATCCATGGAAAGAGCACATAACCATTGTCTTGAAGACTAATGGTCTATGGGAGTTTGTAGATCATGAGGTTCCAAATCCTTCAGAAGTTGTCCTAGTAGCTAAGCATAAGTCAAAAGATGTGAAAGTGAGGGGTATCATCTTGGATGGTGTGAGGGATCATGTTTCTCCATATAATAGGGAAAGATACAACACATAAGATGTAGGTGGCCTTGACTAGTCTATACCAGAGTACAGATCAGATCAACAAAATGGTGTTGAGAGAGAAGTTGCACAACATTCGTATGAACATATAAGAGACTGTGACCACATATCTCACTAGGATCTAACAAGCTTGTGATGAGTTATCAATTGTGGGTGAAGCTAGTGAAGGTAGCTATGAAGGGTTGTGCTAAGCAAAATATCACCTTTGTGGAGGGGATTTGTTTTGTTATCCTAGCAACTTCCTGATTGGAACCAGTTGTGGGATGATTTCATCCAGAAATAAATCTGGGAGAGTTCAATAACTAGTGGAAAATGCAGGAGTGGAGGTGGGAATGAGGAACTTGCTCTTGTTATGCAAACTAAGAAGGGCAAGGGGAAACCCAAGCAAAATCAGAGTGGAGGATGATCTTCACAAGGTGAGAAGGAGAAGGACATGAGAAAAATCAAATGTTGTGCATGTCACAAATTTGGTCATTATATTGGACAATGTCCAAACAAGAAGGGAAAAAGAAAGACATTTACGATAGCCACAACATAGATGGATGAGTTGGCTGAGAAGTTCAAGAACTTTTCCTTGGTCTCATGCCTTTCTGGCACTATTATGAGAGGGTTGTTTTTGTGGACAATGGAACATCACATCACGTGACAAGATCTCTGATGGACTCAGGGAGAATCATGGAGGTGAAAGAGGTGATGCTTGTATTAGGGTTGGAGAAGAATCTCCTTTCAATTTTGGCCATGGAGGATAAAGGACTAGAGATTAGCTTCACGAAAGGTAAGGTAGTTGTTAGGCCGAAAGGAGTTGATCCTAGAGTGAGGTGAGTCATGTGAAAATTTGGTTACCCAAATCCTACTACAACAATTGATGTTAATTCTTCTAATTGTTTAATTAAACAGACAATTACTTGTTTCCTACAGAAAATATCGAATTAAATACACTATAGCCTACACAACATAAAATATTGTGGAAAATACAATGCGGGAAAGATAGAAACACACACACAAGTACACCGTTATTTTTGGACAATCGTCCCCAAAAAAGCCAAACTTGGGAAAAACGGTGCAACCGTTGAGGGTTTTAATATTATGCAATAGTAATCTAAGTACAAATCATTGGATGCCAAAACTGGCTATCCGGTACAAACAAAACTGAAAAAAGAGATAGTGAGAAAATCTCACACTAACATGAGAAATATGACACTGATATGGACTGGAGACAAGCTGCCCTGCACTATCTTTGCGCAGTGACTGTGTCTGCCTATGCAGTCATTGCGTCATAGTTCCTGGGACTACGCCACTCCTCCAGCTGATCTCTTGCTGATTGGAAACTCAACCCTCTGGCTCTCCAGACTCACTCCTAGACTTCCAACAATAGATATCGATTGTCTCCTAGCAAAATAGAGGACTCCCTCTGAAGCTCTGCATTGCCTCTGTGTGGAACTGTGTTGCTTCTTTGTGGCTCTCAATGTCTTCTCTGCTATACACTTGGATATGGAAAACTTCCTCCGGTCTACTATCCCTTCCCCTCACTGCAACAATCTCGCTTAATCTCTCTCTACCAACTCAGTGTTGCCTCTCTGAGAATTCGATCTTCCAACAAAATCAGTCTATGAAAATCTCAAGTGTGTTCTTGGGGTGTTCTCTATGTAGAAATTATCCAAGGGATTCAATCTGATCTTGAAATGTACTAAAACAAAATACATAATCCTTCTACAATTTGCGGAAACCAAATATGATCACACAATCACATAACAAGTAAGAGAAAGAAATTATCAATCGCACAACACAAGATGTATCTGGGGAAAGAAACTTCTCAAAACCTCGCTATATGTATATTGCATAAAGTCAAGACCATGAAACAATACAATGTTATTTCTCTCTCTGAGAAACCTTTGCACTCTATTGACTGTCTCACTCTGATCTAGGAAAAATCAGTCAAATACTTAAAAAATTCTCAGTCTTTGTCTGACCAGCCTTGCTCACACATTATTGGAGGAATTTTGGCCCTATTAAATAGGAAATTCCCAAGAATTGATTGTGCAATTCATCCAAGGCCTCCTAATGACCTCATACATGACCTGTACAATTTTCTAAATATACAACCGATAGTTATCTTTCTTTAACCTCAATTTCAACTGGGCCTTCCTTAGAACTGACATGCAACAACTATTTATAGTAAATTATCAATTGATTGATTGATCACTACTTGTGAATTAAATCATATTTAATTCATTAGACCTATCACTAACTCATCTCTCAATTAGAACTAAAATTGTTTTAACTCAACTAATTGAGTTAACTAATTACAACTCACAAATAACTGTAACTAGATCTCCTAAAATCATGGGAGAACTCTACATGCCTCCCCTCTGACCCTCAACTCGAATTTCCTAAGATAACTAAGTCTTCCTGACTCAGTTAACTAATACAAGTTGTAATGAGATGAAATTACAATTTCTCTTCCATTTTACTTGAAGGAAATTAAATCAGAAGCCCCCATGGGTGTCATTTCTTGGTGCCATTTTAGCACTCTCTCTCAACAAGAAAGGGATTATCTGCTACCCTGATCCTGTCTTTGTGGAATTCGAATTTTCTTTTTGCCGACGCCTTCGTCAAGATGTCGCATCTTGCTCCTCTGTGGGAATGTAATCTAATGAAATAATACACCTCTGAACACAATCTCTGAGATGGTGATACCAGATATAAATATGCTTGGACCTGTCATGAAAAAATGGATTAACCGAGATTTTGATGCAACTCTGGTTATCACAATGTATCACTGTCGGATCCATCTGTCGACCAAACAAACCAACGAGTATCTTCCTCATCTAGATGGCCTCACATGTTGCCTGTCTGGCCACCATGTACTCTGCCTCTGTTTAACTGAGTGCAACTGATCTCTGTTTCCTACTGTACTAGGAAACTGATTTTGATCCTATGCTGAAGATGCCCCCTGATGTTCTCTTCCTGTCAAATGGACTCCTTGCCCAATCTGCATTGGTGAAGCCTTGAAGCTTCATTCCCTCTATCTGTTTGTACCATAGCCCATACTCTGTAGTGCCTCTGAGGTATCTCAACACATGCTTGTCTTCCTTCCAAAAGAGCTTGGTAGGATTAACCATAGCATGAATAAGTCGGTTAACTGTATAGCATATGTCTGGTCATGTGTTCACCAAATACATGAGTGAACTCACAAGCTTCCTGTAAACAATAACATCCACTACTTCGCCCGAAGTATCATCCTCCTTCCTCCAGTTTCTTGCTAGAGGAGTCTCCATGGGTTTTCTACCCTCCATGTGGAACTTCATGAGGATCTCATTAGCATACTTTCCCTGAGATAAAAACAACTCCCCATCTCTTTGCCATATTTCCAATCCCATGAAATAGTGCAAGAGCCCCATGTCCTTCATCTCAAATTCTCTTGCAAGATCCTCTTTGCAAGACTTGATGAGTTGCTCATCACTTGTCAGTATCATATCATCGACATAAAGTACAATAATCAAAAGCTTACCTTCTACCACAATATGATAAAGGTTCGCACCCGCTTCACTCTTGGTGAAGCCCAACCCGATGAAATAATTGTCGATCCTGGTGTACCAAGCACGAGGTGCTTGCTTCAACCCATACAATGCTCTTGAATCTGCACACATGCGACTCCCTTTCTAAGGTCTCAAAACCTTCCGGCTGCTCAATGTACACCTCTTCCTCAATAAATCCATTGAGAAAGGTTGTCTTTACATCCATCTGATGTATCTTCCAGCCCATTTGCGCTGAGAGTGCAAGGATGGATTTGATAGATGAGTACCTTGCAATTGGTGCAAAAGTCTCATCATAGTCAATCCCCTCGACCTGAGAGAACCCTCTGGCCACAAATCTGGCCTTGTGCTTCTCCACACTCCCATCTATTGCTTGCTTCACCTTGTAGACCCACCTGGATCCTACAATTGAATCCCCATTGGTCTTGAGAGAAATTCCCATGCACTTTTTTTGATAATGGAGTCATACTCCTCAACCATGGTATTAACCCACAGTGGATTCTACACTGCTTCCTCAAAATATGATGGTTCTATCTCAATACCTTTGCTCATAAGAGCCATGTATCCAGTGTACTATTTTTGGGACCTTCTTTGCCTGCAATGTGATGTGGGTGCTCCCACTTTATCTCTCGCATCTAGCAACAATTTGTCAGCCTCTCTGGTGCGCTTCCTTCCATCTCTAGTGGATGGCTCTGCATGAGTGGTTTCTACCACTATTTGTTCTTCTACTTGTGGCTGCTCCACATCTTGAGGTTCTTCTTTCGGAGTCAAGAGCTCCTCAACTACAAACAACTCAAGCTCCCTCTCAAGGGATAATCACATGGCTTTCTCTTCATCAAATTTCACATCTCTTCTGACCACTGTCATCTTGTGTGCTGGCAAGTACACTCGATAGTTGTGAGGTGTATTAGTGTACCCCACAAATATCCCCAACTTTTTTGTTGGCTCTAGCTTCTTCCTGACATCTTTGGTTACATGGAAATAAAAAAATGAACCAAAAATTTTAAAATACGACACATCTGGTCTCTTACATGAAAAAAGCCTCATCTGGTGTACTCATCCCAAGTATCTGATGAGGACTTCTATTATGCATAAATACTGTTGTATTGAATGCTTCCACCCACACATGTAACGGTAGGTCCTGATGATGCAACATAGCTTGTGTTGCTCCCACAATAGTTTTGTTCTTTCTTTCTGAAACCCCATTCTGTAGTGGGTTATGAGGTGCTATCAATTCTCTTCAAATTTGTTGTTCTGAGGCACCAAAGTTCTTGAATTCGTTAGAGATGTATTCTCCACCATTGTCTCTCCTCAGAGCCTTCACCTTCTTCCCTGTATCTTTCTCGACAAGTGCTTTGAACCCACAAAACTTGGAGAACGTCTGATCTTTCTTCTGCATGAAGAAAATCCAACACTTTCTTGAAAAAACATCAACAAAAATCAGATAATACTTGGGTTTTTCCATGGAAGCTGTCGAGAATGGTCCACACATGTCTGAGTGAACTCTCTCAAGGATCACCTTGGCTCGAATTTCCTTATCATTAAAGGTGGCTTTGGTATACTTCCCCAATGTACACCCTTTGCATGTATCTCTCTGCGTAAGTGAACCCTTTGGAAGCTCTCTAGAAATCTGTTGCATGATCTTCAAAGCGCTGTGGTGTAAATGGCCCAATCTCATGTGCCATAACTCATCGATGTCTCGGCTATCCACCTTCTCTGCTTTCATGCTCAAAGTAGCAAAATCTTTTTAATCCAATTTGTAGAGGTTCTTTAGTCGATACCTAATCGTTTTCACCTGTCTCGTGGCTTTATGATGAAGAAATCCCTTTCCTTCACTGAAGATCACGTCATAGCCACGATCTTCCAACATAACAACATAAACCAAATTATTATTTAAACCACGAACATAGATGACATATTTTAATGTGAGTGGATTACCTAAATCCCTCTAAGGTAACTATACCTACACCAATAGCGCTATACCTCCCGTCATCACCTATCTCGATGTGCATATGGAGATCCTTCTCCTTCAAGCTATTGAAGAATTCTTTCTTGCATGTCATATGGAACGAAGCTCAACTATCCAATACCACATAGAACCCATCACCGATGACACCATAATTCGATGAGAGTGAATTCTAACTCAAACTGTGAAGAAAGTGCTTCACCTATTTCTCCTTCTGAGGCCTTCTTGTTGGTCTTATTTTGTGGATGATTTGGGGCATAGATTCCAAGCTCATGATAGTGAAAACATTTAACCTTTGACAAGTATTGCTTCTTGCCTTCATTGTTGGACTTCGATTTGGAATGGGATGCCTTCCCTTTCCCTTTCTTTGCCTTTCCATCCAAGGCATAGTTCTCTTCATCACCAGTGTTTGATGAGGATCCATCTCTGGTGCTCTGCCGAATCTATTCTTATACCAAGTCAGACCACAATCGCTCCCAGTCTGGTAGCTTCTCCCTCTCATTCATAGAGTCCTGGTAGCTATGCCAACTCTTTGGAAGACCTAGTAGAGATAGGATCACCAAATCATCATGGGTAACTGTTATCCCAACACTTCCAAGCTCATCTCAAAATTGAGTGAACTTCTTCAAGTATTTTTGGATCGTGTCGCCCTTCTCCATCTTGATCTTTCTGAGCTTGTCTTTCAGCACTATCTTCTTGTGGTTCCTGATATTTTGAAATATATATGTCAATTCCTTCCACATATATGATTTTCCTAAGATCAAGAAGGACAAAAAAAAAGAATAAGAGAAGAAGTTCATATCACCGAAGAAGTGGAGGAAGTTGAAAAGAAGAAATCCAAGATAGAGGAAGTAAGAGATCTCTACTATCTTCCTCACCTAAGTTATTTTCAGATTCCCAAGTCTTCTATTGTAATATATGGCTATCATGATTCACTAAGTAAAATAATGGGATGCATCAAGGCACCATGAAAGCATCGAAAGAAAGAGCTCGGGACATCATCATAGAAATGCATGAAAGGTGTTTAAAATATATGGAAATTAAGTATATATCTCTTGGGAATCTCATTGAAAACACAAGTGGAAAGGCCATCAAGTACAAGGTTCATCATATATCTGTCAAATGGAAACATTTGCTGATGGGGATACTTTAGATCCTCAATATTATTTGATGGAATCTTCATTGAAAGGTTCACCGATCATGAAGGGAAGCAAGTGTTTCATCAAGAATTCTAAATTTTTGGAATTCATGGGATGGTGGTATCATGACATCAAGGTGAATCAGATCAAGGGATTGAAGCTCTTTCAACCAAGGAAGTTGTTGCAGGAAGTCTGGATGACCCAAAGGAAAAATGAGCTATGTATGCTTACATTTGATATTGTGGAATTCATTTCATATGGTTGCAGGTAACATGGATCAATGCTCTATCTTGAGAGCATGATCAAAAGAAAGGATATCCTCCCTCAAAGGGATGCATGAATGCATGGGTCACACATTCACTAAATGAAATCAACATAATATGTCCTCATATGAAGTATGAGGTGGTTGACTACAATTGAGGAACGTTAGTTGGAAGATCCTGGGAATGGAATGTGTGAAGAAATAAAGGAAGAGATAATGGAAAATTAAACCATGGTAAAGGAAATCAACATCCAAAGGATTTGACTATGATATATCCATGGAAGATATGAAGACTCTGATAAATTCTGAAAAAGAAAGAGACCCTTGACAAAATCTATCTTTGGGGGATGTGTCGATATGTATGTAGGATGTCAATTCAAACTAGAAGATGTCATGATGAAATACCATCACAAATGTAATGCTGATTTTAATGTTCATTCCTTTATTTTTATATCTGGACGGGTTTATGCCAAGGGAAGATCTATGGATTTCTTCCAACATCGATGCACATGTAGTAGGATGAAAGATCCTTAGTAAACATGGCATGAAGAAAGCAAGATGGCATAAAGAAAGATCAGATATGGACTGATGGATCAATTTCCGATGATGACATGGCTGACTCATGGATGAAAATAATCGATGGTCGGTGCCCTATTTAGAAGTCCCAAACATGAAGTCTCCTAGATAATGAAAAGAAGTTCATGATATCATGAGGAGGAGTTCTTCAAGCAGCTGGTTGTCCCATCATCTCCACCTAAGGTATTTTTGTAGGTCCCTAATTAAGAGGGAGCCTGGAAATAAGTTTCTTACTTGGAAGAAAACTTGGAAATTCCTAAGCCAAGAGGGAGCTTAGGTACATTCCTTCCATAGGAATGAGTATATTCCTTTATTGGAATAGATATTCCATCCCTAATTAAGAAGGAGAGATAGACACATCATTCTTGTCTTCACTTGGGAAGACGTAATGGAGGATTGGGTAAGCATATGGCATTCGATGCCCTTTGAGGATGTATTATGGCATCCAAGATAAGAGTAGTCATTGAGGACCGATATTATTTGAGGATCGGAAATCCAAGATAAGAAAAGTCGTGCTGGAACACACCCTGAGAACGCGGGTGGGGTATGTTCCAAGAGAGACAATGATGAGGGTGTCTATACATCATTGGTCTCACCAACATTGTGCTCAAATCTCATGGAGAGATAGAATGTAAATTTTTGTAGATTATCTATGCTTGATGCAACTTTACTTTATATCCCCAATATCAAACAACAATCACATAAACAAGAAAGTAAAATGATGATAGAAGATACCAGTAGATTGACAGAAGACAAGCTAGAAAAATATATATGTGTTGGTGCGTTACAGCGGTCAACAAGATGCTTCAACCAACAAAGTCTCAATACGGTCAGCCAACCATAAGTGTCACACAACCCTCTCGGATAGCTATATCATTCAACCCAAAGTCAATGAAAGTCAATGCTGTCCCAGTCAACGCAAAATAGCAGTAGCAAAAAGTCAATGCAGCCCGGTCAAATTCAATAGTCAACCTCGATTTCTGTGCCAAAAAATGCGGACTGTAGAAATCGAAATTTTGACCAAGATTGGGGTCAGTTTTACCATGCATTGACCAAATTCAACGCTAGTAAAATCTGCGCTGAAAACCTCTTGGTCGAAAACATAAATATTCTTGCTACAATTTTCCCACGTGTGGAGAGGAAGAGACTCCAAGTGATGATTGAACCAATCAGATGAGGAGAGAGAATGTGTGATGATGGATGAGTGAAAATGACCTCCAACGTTGACCTATTTATATCCTTCAGTGAGGGTGTGTGACACAACTGCTAGGGCTTCAAGTCTACATTTCATTTCAGGCCGACCTGCACATATTTTGAATAAATTCAAAATAAATGTTCTGCCCATCGGATCAAGATGATCTTTAGATTGATCTTGCACCTCTCTGAAAGAGGAATCCAATAAAAATATTGGCATCTTCATTTGAGCATCACAACATGGATTTTTAACCTAGTTGTCCAAAATTAACACTCCCTCTCAACTAGGGAGAACTCCATCCACCTGTGCCATCCAAACATTGTGCGTCATCCCGCTATAACTTGATTTGTTGGCTTTTTTATTTAAGAACAAAAGTGGGTCAGTCATAAAGATATCATTCCCGACTGACAAATTCAGACCAGAGGTCCGAAACCTCTATAGGACTCAAAAGAGTCACATACCAACTTGAAGTTGGTTTACCTGACCCAAAGTCAGGTGGAGGTCCGAAACCTCACTAGACTTGATCCTAGATCAAGTGGTTGGACACGTGCCATTCTAAACATATAGAGTACTGCAATCTTTGATGTGTCCATCGGTCTTTGCTACTAGTCTCTAGCTTTTACCACTTCAATGGTCAAATGAGAGGTACTTCCCATGAGTCTGGGACTCAATGGGTAGGATGCATACATGGCATAGATCTGAGAGGTGAACCAACTTAACATCATAACGGTGGGGCATAAGAACCACAAGGTTCGACAAGCCTAGCCTCGTGTGTGATTATAGCTCCAAGAAGCCACCCCCAAATCCCCCCAGAGCTCCAAGAGCTCATCATCCAACAGGACCCTCGGCATAGGGTCATTCCACGATTCCAAGTTTCTCACGGAAGGTTAGGAACTTGACCTTCCCTAAGGGATTTGTGAGAATATCCGCGACCTACTCATCAGTTTCTGTATGATCGAGCCTTATGGTGCCTCATTGTACCATATCTTGGATAAAGTGGTACCTGATATCAATATGCTTGGATCGATCATGGAACACGAGATTCTTGGACAACCGAATCCGACTCTGGTTATCATAAGGTATCATGGTGGTTTCTAGCACATGCCCAAACAAATCACTGAAGAGCTTTCACAACCAAAATACTTCACAACAGGCCATACTCGCAGAAATGTATTCAGCTTCCGCAGTGCTCAAAGGCACTGACTTCTGCTTCCTACTCATCCATGATATCGAAGAAGAACCAAGTGTGAAGCAACATCCTGATGTGCTCTTGCGATCCACCACACTTCCAGCCCAATCAACATCAGTATATCCATAGAGTGTCACACTCCTGGCAGTGTATCTTAGCCCATGGTTTATCGTGCCCCGAAGATATCTCAGTAGATTCTTAGTACCAACCCAGTGAAAGTGATGAGGCTCAACCATATGTTGACTCAAAGTGTTCACTGCAAAACATACATTCAGACGAGTGTTCATTAAGAACATGAGGGCCCCTACGAGTTGACGATACTCAGTATGATTTTCTAGCACGGGCATAACAGTGCTGCCACTCAACTTCATAAAGTTGAGCTCCATCGGTGTCGACACAGACTTACAGTCCACCATTCCAAATGTTTCCAGAAGCTTCACAATATATTTTCCTTGAGAGAAAGGAAAATATCGCTAGGTCTCTGCCAGACCTCTAAGCCTAGGAAGTAATGCATCAATCCTAGGTCCTTCATCTCGAACTCAGCAACAAGCTCCCTCTTACACTGATGAATGAGTGGGCCAGCAACTGTCAGGAAGAGGTCGTCCACATACAACACTATAATGAGAGGCTTTCCTCTATCAACCTTGAAGTAAAGGTTCGGATAAACATTATTACGAGTGAAGCCCAATTTCATCAGGTAGCTATCTATCCTCTTGCACCAAGCTCTGGGTGCTTGCTTCAACCCACAAAGGGCTTTCTTCAACCTGCAAACATGGGTGTCCTGATCTTGGACTTCGAACCCTAGAGGTTGCTCCACATACACCTCTTCCTTTATCGCACCATGCAGAAATGCGATCTTCACATCCATCTGATGAAGATTCCATCCTTGTGTAGTAGCAAGGCTATGATAGATCGAATGGTGGTATATCGAGCCACATGTGAAAATATATCATCATAGTCTACGCCTTCTTTTTGAGAGAAGCCACAGGCAATGAATCTTTCCTTGAACTTTTCAACACTACCATCAGATCCATACTTGATCTTATAGAGCCATTTCGAGGTGACAAATTCTTTGTCCTCCGGTCTTGGAACCACATCCCAGACATCATTCTTCATAATGGATTCATATTCTTCGTGCATAGCATCCTTCCAGACTTGATGCTTTACGGCTTCCTCAAAAATCCAGGCTCAGATTGTATGATTGTACTCATGGCTGCTAGATACCCTTGGTATCTATTCGGCTTCTTGCTTTCACGGAATGTCCCCCTTGGGGCCATATGATTCTCGGCATCCTCGAGAGTGTCCTTGAGCCATGTTGGTATTTTCCTCATTGAAGGAGGTGGATCAATCTGGTCCATCGGTCCTTCAACATCGAGCATCGTCTCATCCTTTGGTTCTTCTTTATATCCAGGCCTTGCTTCATGATCTTCCTCAGATCTCGGAATATTGATTACTTTCCACAAGGAAGCATCTTCGTCAAAGGTCACATCGTGGCATATCTCCACTTCCCTTTGACCAGGCACATAAACTCTATAGGCCTTCGAAGTTTTGCTATAGCCCACAAACATTCCCTTCTTTCCAAAAGCATCTAGCTTTCTCCTCTTCTCCTTTGGTACATGAAAATAAATAGGACATCCAAAAACTCTAAAATGTGAGACATCAGGTTTCTTACCAGAGAAAACCTCTTCGAGAGTTTTGGAGTTTAAAGCGGAATGCGTGCATCGGTTTTGTATCTACACAACAGTGTTCGTAGCTTCTCCCCACAGAAACTTCGGAAGACCTTGGTCACATATCATGGCATAGGCAACTTCCACAATGGTCCTGTTCTTTCTTTCAACAATGCCATTTTTCTCAGGAGTATAGACAATTGTGGTCTCCCTCTTGATGCCAACTTCTTTGCAAAATTTCTTGAACTCATTCGTCTCATATTCAGTGCCATTATCGGACCTCAATATCTTGATCTTCTTCCTTGTTAGATTTTCCACCAAGGCTTTGAAGGTACAGAACCACATGAAAGCCTCATCCTTCTTTAAGAAGTATATCCAGGTCTTGCGAGAGAAGTCATCTATGAACGTCATATAATAAGAACATCCTCCCAAGGATGTCACGGGCAGCATACCAGACAGATTAGAATGAACCAGTTGCAAGACATCAGATGTCTTTGTGACACTTGAGGGGAAAGGCCCCCTTGTGTGCTTTCCTTTGGCACAACCCTGACATACAACTTCATGATCATTTGTGAACTCGGGCATCCTCGTCACCACCTTCCTTGCTTCGGGAAGGGATTTGTAGTGAAGGTGTCCAAACCTCCGGTGCCATAGTTCAGTCCATTGGATAGTATCACATGTCATCGCTCCCAGTGGAATTCCTCCAACCTGGTAGAGTGTATCAACTCTAAACCCAATCATGATATCTTCCTTGAAACTCTTCTTCTAGATACACAACTTCCCATCAATGAATGCCACATTGAAACCTTAGTCTTCCATGGCCGAAATAGACACAAGGCTCTTCTTCAAATCAGGTACATAAAGTACATCTTGCAAGCGGAGGACTTGACCTTGAGACAAGTGGAGGGTCACAGTCCTTGTCCCTTTCATAGGATATGTGGCATTATATCCAAGGATAATTTTCAGATTAACATCCTTCTCAACCATATTAGAAAGTGCTTCTTTGAACCCAGTGATGTGCCTTGAGGCACCACTATCTATCAACCAGACATCCAAAGTGTCAGGTGGAGATGTAGTAGAGAGGGCAGATACAAGAACGAATTCATTTCTTTTATCAACAACATTAGATTCCTCATACCTGTAATTTCTCGACCTTTTGAAAGGTTGCCCATTTCCACCAAAGGAAGCCTTCCTCTTCCCTTTGAACTTGTTGTTCTTTGATTGGCATTCCTCTGGTTGTTGTTGTTGTCATCATCATCAAGAGAATCCTTCTTGAAAGGGCATTCTCTAGCATAGTGTTCGGTCTTGTGACATGTGTAACATTTGCCTTTCTTTCCTTGGGCCCCTGATCTTCCTTTGTTCCTCGGACCACCATTATTCTTCTTCTTAGCACGAGCAGTGAAGGCAACATTTCCTTCATTTTCATATTCCTTCATCCTTGTCTCTTCTTGTACGCATCTTGATAGTACTTCGTCAAAATCAGGTAGCACATTTTTATTCAGAATGGTAGTATTGAATATATGCCATTTAGATGAGAGACCTCCAAGTGCGGTAAGAACCATTTCCTCGATCAAAAATTGTCTCCCCAATAGCCAGAAGGTTATTTCTGATTTCAATCAACTTTAGAAAATATGATTGAACGAATTCATCCCTGCCTTTCTTCTGATTCTTCAATTGGTTCTTGAAGAAGAGGACTTGATTTGCATTGTTGGCCTTGAACATTTTGACCAACTTATCATACATCTCCTTGGATGTGTGTAGCTCAGATATGTAGGCTACCAGACTCTTGTGAATTGAATCCCATATCATCATCTTTGCTTTGATTTCCCCCTTCTTATACTTTGACTTGGTGGCAAAAGGTGCAGTGGATGGAGGCTCTTGGATTTTACCCTGCACATAGTACATGACATCTTGTTCTTCCAACATAAGATCTAAAGTCATCTTGCAGGCATGGAATTCTTCCTTCCCAGTCAATTTTTCATCAGATTTAAAGCCATTATAGTTTGAGATACCCATGCTCTTCTTCGGTGATTGCTACAAACTTGGGCTTTGTCTTCACCTCAGCTTCGATACCATGTAAGTCTTTGTAGTTGTTCTATGCTTGATGAAACTTTACTTTATATCCCCAGTATCAAATAACAATCACATAAACAAGAAAGTAAAATGTTGATAGAATATACCAGTAGATGGAAAAAAGACAAGCCAGAAAAATATATATGTGTTGGTGCATTACGGCAGTCAACATGATGCTTCAACCAGGAAAGTCTCAATATGTTCAGCCAACCAGAAGTGTCACACAACCCTCTCGGACAACTATATCAAGCAACCCAAAGTCAACGAAAGTCAACATTGTCCTAGTCAACGCAAAACAACAACAACAAAAAGTCAACGCAGCCTGGTCAAAGTCAACGGTCAACCTTGATTTCTATGCCAGAAAATGCGGACTGCAGAAATCAAAATTTTGACCAAGATTCGGGTTAGTTTTAACATGCATTGACCAAAGTCAACACTAGTCAAATCTGTGCTGAAAAGCCCTAGGTCGAAAACATAAATCTTCTTACTGCAATTTTCCCATGTGTGGAGAGGAAGAGACTCCAAGTGATGATCAAACCAATCAGATGAGGAGAGAGAATGTGTGATTATGGATGAGTGAAAATGACCTCCAACGTTGACCTATTTATATCCATCAGTGAGGGTGTGTGACACAACTGTTGGAGCTTCAAGCCTACATTTTATTTCAGGCTGAATTGCACATATTTTGAATAAATTCAAAATAAATGTTCTGCCCATCGGATAAAGATGATCTTTAGATCGATCTTGCACCTCTACGAAAGAGTAATCCAATAAAAATATTGGCATCTTCATCTAAGCATCAAACCATGGAGTTTGGACCTAGTTGTCCAAAATTAACAGTTGTTAGCTAAGGCCTTGCTATGTGAAATTGTTGGGTGACATGATGCAACACATATGGGTTACAATTCCAATTATTCTTATGAGAAATTCTTCAGATTAAGAATGACCAAGTACCATTATGAATACCTCCCTAGTTAAGAGGGAGTACTAAAAAGTATCTAGGTTCGGTCTTAATAATGACATGCATAATTGTGATTTTATCTAATTGATGAAAAGAAGAAAAATAAAATTATTGTAATACTTGTCTCATGGGTTTCATGAGCAAGGAATTTTATTTTTAGTAATGGCTCCCATTGTGAGCCTTTAGGATTGAGTCATCTAGTCATAAAAATCAATTTGAGTCTATGTCATGTATGAAGGACCCTTCTTGGGAATGTTACGCTTATGTATGAGTCAATTGAAATGTCAAGTAGCCCTCCAAGACAAACACAAGGTATCCATCTTCAAGTCGAATTGAAATGGAATTAATTAACTTCTTCAAATAGTCATGTCGGCTCACCCTATTCAAGTCGACTTATTATGAGACAAAAACCATTATAAATAGGCAACTCAACCTATTTTAGAAGACAAAATTTTTGGACATCTCATCTCTGAATTTCGGTTGAAGTCTGATGTAAAGGAGTGCGATAATCATCCAGAAGAGAGCCTCACAACCACCGAGAAGAAGGAAGGAAGAACGAAGGTACTTCAAGTCTGTTTTTAGGGTTGATTTGTTGACACACGTGCAAAGGTGACAAGGATCTTATGATGCATAAAAGGCCAAAAATATTGCAGACCTTCAGGGGAACCGAATTCAGGAAAGAGGTCAGAAGTGTAGTGCTAGACCAAGGACCAAAAATCAAAAGTATAGTTGAAGTATAGAGAGGACAAGCAGTTGAATCAAGTGTTGAATCAGGCACAAAAAGAAGTAGTGAAAGGGAATTTGTATCTTGGCCTTGGAGTGAAAAATAGGTCAAGGGTCTTGGTATTGGTATTCGTCAATTGAAGTCTCTGTAATAAGAATAATTTTGTGCAGGTTTTCCTCTCAAGCTGGAGAGGTTTTTGCCTTGGCAGATAGCTTACATTCTATGTCTCTTGTATCTTTATTCTTTATGCACTAGTAACTGTTTGATGAAAGAATAACACAATAATAATCAAAAGAGAAGAATTTAATCTAAAAGTAAAAAGAATTAACAAGCAGTTATCTATCGGAGAAATCATCTGATACTCTATGCCCTAGATTTCTCAACTGTCTTAAATATTACACTTTGATACTCCAGAAGAGGCTACGTTTGACATTTCAACACTTTTATGGCTTGACATTGGTGACTATTTCCCTTTAGTGTGGCATTTGAAACCTTAGGTGTTTGTATACATTTATACTTTGATATTTGAACTTCTCTTGTAAACTAGCATTTGGGTGCCTTTTAGGGAAGGCACTTGAACTGTGAATTCATATATTTTTTTATTTTCTTAGTGTTAGGGTCCTATAAGTATAGGATTCATAATTTGGAATTGACTTATGATATTCTTGTAAAAATATGTACATACATTGCTTTCTGCAAGTTGTTTTCCCATATTTTGTAAAAAATAAAAATATAGAAAATAAAAAAGAGGGTAAAAGTCCTAAAAGAAATATCAAAGGACTTAGAAAAAATAATATACCCAAAAAGAAGAAGAAATAAAACATGAAAGTGAGCAAGTCCAAATGCCACTACTTTTTACTGATGATTATGGCAGAGTGTCAATAAATGCCATAATCCATGATGAGTTGAATTGCTTAGTCTTGACTTGTCATGTTTCAATTTTAATGTTGTAGAATAGTGAATAAAAATTAGTCAGACAGTTTAATCCTGACTAACTAGTAGATAGGTAGAGAATAAAGAGGAGCTCATCAATTTAATCTGAGTCCTCGGATGATATAAGGTAGATTTAGATAGTTTTTATTGCTTTCAAAATAATAAAATGTTCAAGTTTGCTAGCTCAAATGAACCTGCAAAATGGAAGAAAAAATGTTAGATTAAAAGTTGGGTAGGTAGAAAGAAGTGGGAGAATCATGTAAATACTTTTCACTAGGAAAAATCACTAATTTCCCTCCCCTATAATTATTCTGCTTTCTAGACTTTCAGTTAAAGAGGCTCAGAGCATTTCTCTAACTTTTGTTGGGACCGGACCCAAGGCTCAATGACTGATAAGTTAAAAAGTGTTGAATTCCTATGTTAATCCCCGATTATCATCATTTACCCCACATTCATCCATTACACTTAAATTTCATAAGTAAAGACCTTTTACTTAATGAAAAATAAAATCCCTTTTTGACCAATTTCCTTCTTTCATAAAAACATAAAAACCCTCCAAAAGTATTATATTCTAAGTTAAAGTGGTTAAATTATAAATGGTTAAAAGCTTTTTGCTTGTTATCACTTTTCTTAAGTTATGTAATTACATTTTGGTGTTTTCATTGTCCCCTTTTCATATTAACTTATAATTTATCTATTAAATCCCTATAAAAAGTCCTTGTCCTATTATTATAAATCCTTTTAATTTATTATCCCTAAAACCCACTACTATAAGTTTTTTATTCCAAAGTAATTACCCACATGTTAAAATAAATCCCAAAAATATCCCTTTGGCATAAAACTATCAATAAATTCAAATATCCCGCCCCCCTATAGTTTTAGACCTTCCAAAAAGTCGAAAAACTATATAATAAAACTAAAAATATAAGCGCATTTTATTTACATCCTATGTAACGTGAAAACATTGCTCTACCCATTACCCCATTACATCTTATTGTAAATACTTCACGCCTTTGTAAAAACAAAAAAAAGCATTATTATCCCGCTAATCTCATTCTACCCTAAGTTTTACAAAAGTTGATCTTTGCACTTTATAATACTTAAATACCTTTTCCCGCATTGCTTAAACCTAAGGTTAAAAGCATAAGATTATTTATCCTAAGCCTTTTACCTTCCCCAATGTATAAAACCTCGTGTTTTGTACATAAATTAAACCTTTGGAAACCATATTCTCCACATATATATATAAAGAATTGTTACAAAGGTTTCATATATATTGCCACCCATATTTCCCTTTGCAAACATATTAATCCCACCCATATATGATTTTAACCTTACCCATCTGATATATTTAAAAAGGTTTAATTATATATTAACTAATCGTGCATATGAACCCACCTGGCTCCACATCTATTTACACTGCAACTTTCAAATCATATCATGACCGTTCCCCTGCTCTTTCCAGATCCAATGATGGACGTTCAGTTTCGCACTCCCAAAGTAAACGATCGCAAAAATCCCAAACGAGTGCGAAATGGGCGGTTTTCTCCTTACTGCCTCCCGCGACGTGTCATTTAGTGATACGGTCGCGTTCGTGTGGAGCGAAACCAGTTACCACCCCAACCCAGCGTGAAAACCACTGATGGTTTTCCGCGTTCATAAAGCAAAAATTGCTCCCATTCGCGATTTGACTCACATTTATGACATAGTTTAAAATTTTATAACAAAGTGATAAAACCTTTGTTATATGTTTTTTTTAATGTTATATGTTTATTATGTTGCGCCCAACTGTTACACATATTCAGACTGTTAAAAAACCCGCCCAACTGCGCAGAAGTCCATTGCTCACAAATTGTTGAAATCTATCTAGTGAAATCTATTTTCATCCGACAACCCTTGTTTGAAGACTATTTGAAGTCAATTTTTCTGAATCAGCAATCAAGGAATCACCCAAAAGCTTCAGAAACCCTTAGTTTCAGCTATCAACATACTTGAAAATCAGGTATTTTTCAGAATTTTTCTTGCAATTCCACAATTTCTACCATCAAGTGAACCAATTAAAGATACCATGAGTAAAAGTGCCCATCACTTCTGTACCAAAACCTTGGAAAAGAGGACAAACCCTCGCAAATTTTTCCCAAAATTTTCAGTTGCATAAAACCTCATTTTGAAGCTAAAATTCTCAGTCCAGACCCTGCGAAAGACAAATTCCACGATTCAAAAGGTTTTAAAACCCACTAAAAACCTTAAAACCCCCTTTTTCAGTCCCATTCATTCAGAAAACTTGCGTTTTTTGTCTTAAGCTATTTCCTATTCCCTAAAATTCCAAAATTGAGCATTTAATTGCCCCCTGCTATCATCATTGCCCATCAAATTGCTCAGTTACCCTCTGTTGAAGAAAAATCCACTATAGCAAACTGTATAATCTTGCTATAGTTCATCTAAAATGACAAAAAACCAATTCACACCTAAGGTTGGAGGATCAAAGCCTGTTAATCTTGGAGGGTCAAAACCTCCTAAAACTGATGCAATAAAAGTTCCAAAGTCTACTCCTACTATTACTGCTAAGACCTATGTGACTGTAAATCCTCTTCAACCTCCAGTGTCTGTTGAAGAAGTCATTCCCTTGGTTGATGTACACTGCAAAATTGTAAACCCTCAAGTGGAATTCAATCTATTAGAAGTACATAATTGGTGTCATGAGAAGTTTTTAGACAAAGAAGAAATGCCTCTCTGGGATACAAACTTGCCTAAGTATGTAGTCTCAGTGACCCATCCTGGACAGGACTTGATAAGACTATGCCAAAGTATTATGTCCCAGATCAAAAATCCATTGTAAATAGTGACAGGGAAATCCTCTTTTCTATTACTGCTGAGTCAATTAATGGAATGTTGCAGTTACAATTTGACCCAAGGGCAGTCCCATTATCCATTGAAGCCCTGACTCAATTATATTTAGGGATAGATTTCCCTAAAAGATTCATGATTTTCTAGAACTTCATGCCCAGCCATGTGGATATCCCAAAGTTGAATCCTCCATATTCCACTTCCAAGTTCCCAGAGGGTTCTAGACATGTTATTTCAATGTTATTCTTCATCTTAGGATACTTTACTGATGAGTCTATCCTTGGATTTTTATCCACTCTATCCCCTGGTGAGCCTCCTGCTGTGGTCTTTGATTTTGCCAGATTTATTGTTGATTCCATACACCACCAATTGACAAAACTACCCACTGAAGGGGTGTTTATATATTCCTCCTATTTATTCCATTTGTTCTTATTTTCACAAGCAAATCATTTTCCTATAGCACTGCAGAAGATGAATGTAGAGGACCAGCCTCTATCAGTTTTTTTCTGGACATCTTTGTTAAAAAAGGAAGGAAATGAATATAATTATACAGACTTCACTGATTTATTTATCAGGTCAGCAATGAATTTACTTCATAAGTCAGAACAACCCAGAATAAATGAAGAGATGAAAAGAATATTACAGCTATCAGAATAGTGTAAAATGGGATATTGGTACTTATATGAGAAGCACACTGAACTAAGAATCTTTGGAACCAATTTGCTTCCCTATAAGTTACCTAAGTTTTTAACTCTAAGAGTCTTTGCTCTGGAATATTTAAGACATGTATTGAATGCTGATGCCATCAATTTCATGGAATCCAAAAAGAAGACTCAGTTTAAACTAAAAAATCAGATTGGTCCATTTATAGTGAATAACAGGGATGCTGAGAAAGAGACACAAAGCAAATTATCAGAATTGAAATTCCAAGTGATTTTTCCTTGGAATTATGACCCCCAAGGTCTATTGAGCAGCATTAGAGTTAAGTGAAAATTACCTCCATTTATACATGAGCCAAAACCTGATATTGAAAAGTATGCTAATTAGGAAAAATGGCAAGAGAATACATTGGTTGATTTAACAATAAATACACAACTAGCAGGAAAAAAAGGATACCACACTCGCTGTGGTAACTCCTAAACAGCCAGAGATTTCAAACAAAAGAAACAGAGATGAGGGTGCCTATACAGTAGAAACCACAACAGATACAAAATTTAAACTCATCTACAATAAAAGGCTAAGATTTGGTTCCATTGGAAAACTCATTGAAGTGGAAGATGAACCAGAGGTCAGTAATGATGAGGTAACTACAATAATAAAGGATACATTGACAGAAATTGAAAGAGAACAAGCAGCCTCCAAAGGAAAAGAGATCCAAGTGATTGAAAAACAGGTGAATATGGAAACTTCTTCTTCTTAGACAGCAGAAGAGAAAGATTTTGATATCAAGGACAAATACAAACAGATTAGACAAAGGAATGAGGAAATTAAAAGTGAGATTTATTCTCAATTCCTCAAGCAGAAACCAGGATAGAGTTCTTTCAGCATTTGATTATTCTTCAAATAAAATTATCATGTCCTATTTACAACCTACTACTTCAACTCCTAAAACAGTGGCTAACTACAAAAAGAAGAAATTTGAAGTAGATAGTGAAAAGGTACATGAGTTGGATCAGATAGAGTTCCACAGGAATAGCTCAGAAATGCTATATTCCACTGTGGTGACAAAATCTGTGAGTGTAACCAATCTGCAAAATACTATCATCAACTTGGAAGATCAGATGAAGCTTGATAAAGGTTCCCTATATGCAAAAGATCTTAGAATCAAAGCATTGGAAGATTTGATTCTACAAATAGGAGTGGACCCATCCAATGTACAAGCTGCTAAAGTCTTCATCAAAAAGAAAAATTATAACATTGCTGCTTTGAGGAAACAATTAAAACTTCTTCAAAGTGAGCACCCACAGAGAAAATAAATACTTCAGGAACAGAAAGAGAAAGAAGACATGATGCAGTTGATTATAAAGCTTACTGCTCAAATCAAGGACATGGAAAGCCAATTGGATTTATTGATGAAAGAAAAGGAAACTGTGAAGGAAACAGATGATTCCACCATTCCCACGGTTATTCCCATTATTACAGTTGTTGTTCCTTCTACATTGGGAGATAATTTAGCACCCAAAGAGCCACTGGAAACTGCAGTGTCAGTGCAATAGGCTACCACTTCCAACACTGAATCCTCAACATCACAGGTGTAGCAGACTAATGATGCAGGACAAATTTTCAAGGCAATGGAAGAAATGACATTGAAAACCAATGAAATAAACAGTTTGAAGAAACAAATTCAGATTATGGAGGCATCCAATAAAACAAAGTTGATTAATTCTAATAATTATGAAAAAAAAAGCCAAAAGGCTTGAAGAACAAGTCAAGAATCTTCAGAAGGATTTGAGTTTTACCACACAGATTTCTTACATAAGAAATCATCTATGGACCAACATCATTGAGGCCATACATCTTCAATGGCCATCAATTCAGATAATTTATGAACAAAGGGACCTTCTTTTGGCAACTCAAAATGAAATACAAAAGACTACAGAAGAATTAGTAGACAAACTAGCACAGACACAGAAACTAATTACCTTCTTAAACAGTAAGAACAGGACTGAGCTATAAGAATTGAAGATACAAGACAGAACATAAGCTATATTTCAGATCAAAAAGGTATTGACAAAGAAAACTTTGATGAATAACTTGAAAGAAAAATGTGATGCTATGAATTTTTCCATCACCAAGTTTTTAGCTAAGTATACCATGCTAAGACAAGTTGGTATCCCAGACATACAAGTTTTCAATGACAAGTTAATGGACCAGAAAGAATATGATAAGAAGATCAGAGATCATGCCAAAGAACAAATTAATAAGCAATTGCCATAGGGATCTCCGACAGGGAAAGTGGTTCTCAAATACATTGAAGATTTATTCTTCCTTCAGAATGAAATCAAACACTTATTGGTGATTAAGCCAAATTTTGCTAAGTATACTGAAGCAGATGATAATTACAGAAAGTTGAAAAGTATGAAGATTCTAGATGTTGAATAATGGCAGACCTTCACAGATTTATTATAGAAACAAAGAGGAAAACAGTGAAAGACAGTGCAAATGGAGAAATTAGTTTGAGAAGAAAACAAATAACACAATACTTAATTTTGATTTTTTTCTGCTAAGAAATCTCTTTTTACAGTAGTTGAATGTCAAAGTATTATTTTAAAGAGTATCAGGGTGAAAGGCCAAAGTCAAAGTGTATCAGAAATAAAAATGACAGCTAGCTAATTTATCTGCTGTAATTTCCTTTTTTTACAGCAGTGAAATGGTAAATATACAGCGTGAAAGAGTATCAGAGATAAAGTACAAGGTCAAAAAGTATAAGTGGAAAGAGTATCCATGAAGTCATATTTCAAAAGATATTTGCAAAGTTCCAACAAGCATGGACATCTACTCATACAAACAGTTTTTTGTTAGATAAGATATCACTATTTTTTTTAGATAAGAGGACATCTTGCTAAGTTGTTAAGCAGTTGTCCCTCTTAATGTGTAAAGATATTTTTATTTCCTAGAGTAATTCCTAGATTTCTCTAGGATATTTGTAATAAACATTTTGTATAAATACTTCAGTTTATGAAGTGTTTAGGGTGGAATAAAATTGCTAAGAACATTATAGACATTTTGCTGGTACGTTGGAGGCTCACATGTGTTGATTTCAAAGCAGCATTCTAGACAATTTCCAATTGGACTTCATAATTCAGGATTCATGTGATAATTTGAAGAGTAAAGTGCATCTATCTTGTCATTGTTTACTTTCTGAGTTCCATTCATTTCATATATGTTGTTCAATCTTAATGATTAAGTAGGAGTATTACTTCAGGACTAGTGTTAGAACTCCCTGTCTTAACTACTTAATCATTTAAATGTTTTCTGCTGATTTCCGGATTTAAGAATTCTTAATTGCTCCTAGTCCCGTTTGACCCCTACCTCCTTCCTCTTTTTCCGGATCAAAAGATTCTTGATTTCCCTTTATCCTGAAACAAGCCATCTCATCAAAACAATCTATCCAAATCTCTAAGGGTTATTTACCTTGCCCTTAATACATTAGCATCCTCTTGGCCTTGCCTTCTAGTTCTGCTTGTTAGACTTTGACTCCATAGCCCAATGGACTAGTAGATCCCTCTTTAATGTCTTCAAGTAATCTTATTTTCCACCAAACAGTTTAAAACCAAAACCAAAGTAAACTATCATAACTAGCCTAAAATATTAAACAAAAAACAAAGTTAAATCATAAAGAGAGAGCCCTCTCTGAAATTTAGGAAGGCTAGATCCTAAATTTCCAAAGTAGGTTTGTGGTTACCCCTAGTTTTCTTAAAACTGAAAAAATCCAAAAGCCCACAATATTTAGAAATTAGTAGGGTGATAACATACTGATGACCATATTGGGGACTCTAACCAATCTCCAGTTTTAAAATTAGTCTTAAAGGAAGATCTTTAATCTATCTTTTTCCTTTAAGATTAGTTTTAAGGGTTGTGCGTATTCATAAATAGTCATTCTGGCTTCTAGGAAAACCTACTATACCAGGTCTAACCCGGATCCTAAGCCTACAGTTATAGTAGATAACCCAGAATAGAATGGAAAAAATAAAAAGAAAAAACAAATTGTCAATTTAGAAGCTAAAGTGCCCTTAAGAAAAACTAATTATTTACCCAAAGAGTTAGTGAGTTTAACTGATATTGTTTTTGATTTCAAATTTGAACAATCATTGTTTAGAATTAAATCTGAAACTGATTTAAAAGATATTGTAATAGATCTTGTTTTTACTTTCTTGAAAACAAAACAGAATATTATTTCAACAAAAAGAAAATCAGATAAATCTGAAACTCAAAGTCCAGTAGAAAGGATTAATGTTACACGGATTAAAGACATTGATGAAGCTATTAAATTAGCTCAATTTTTATCTCACTTTAAGCCTCCAGTTTCTCAATTTCACACAACAATCATTCCATCAATAGATTCAACTCTGTATGTTGTCACTTCATTTTTAGACTCCACTGTCAGTTCATCCACAAAACCTTTTATTCTTGAGTTGCCTATGCAGCCTAGGATTTTATTTCCATTATACCCTCAATCCACTTCATCCACTAGTTTTATAAGCACTACATCATCAGCTATCATATCCAGCACTGCTCCTATCGTTATTGTTATACCTCCTAGTTTAGCAAAGCTCTAAGCCATGGATGCTAGGTATGCTCCTCTTGTATTACCCCAAAACCTTCATGATATGCTCCAAGATTATCAGAAAAATATACCTTTATTTGATGGCCTGTCACAAATTACTGCTAGACAACATGTTACTAGAATGACAGACTATTGTGAAATCTATGAAATAGATGTATCAGATGTTCAAGTGAGGTTGTTTGCTCAAAGTTTAACTGGGGAAGTTAAGAAATGGTTTAAAAATTTAGCTGCTGGTAGTATAGCTGATTTCGCTGCATTTCATAGAGTATTTCTAAATAAATGGGAAAAGAAAAAGAACCCTTTGCAAATTTTATATGAATTTGATTCTTTAAAAAGAGCTCCTAATGAGTTCGTTCAGGATTACTGCACTAGATACAACATTGTCTATAATTCTATTTCTGCAGATCTTAAACCTACACCATATTATGTGCTTCTTAAATTCCTTGATGGATTTGATCCAGATATGGCATACCAAATAAGAGAAAGAGACGCTGAAACATTAGAACAAATGCAATTAGATGTTGTTAGTGTAGAAATTAATATTATAGCTAGAAAAGCCAGACTTAGGAATGAAATAAGAGTCACAATCAAAGAAGAAACAACAAACTCAAATGGTAAATTTGACTTTTTTGCTAAAACTTTAGAAAGAGTAGTTGAAAGATGAGACAAAAATGAAAAAAAACTACAATGGGATAACCAACCCCAAATCAGAAATCCCAACTACAGAAAAAACAACAATCCTGGAAAAGGTAAAGAAACTTCTCCAGATCAAAACATTAGGCCCCCATTCCAAGAGAACTATGCTGAGAGTTCTCACAATGATGATGAAGATGAGGATGACATCAATATAGTAATGGGGATAGATGAAGAAAACACTATTTTCCTCACTCGGGAGGATCAAGAACTTTTTGAGCTTCAACAACTCAAAATAGAATCTAGTGAATCCTTTGATTTCAAACAAGGTTATGACTTTGCCATTAATGAAATTCATAGTTAATATAACCTTAGAAACAGAAAAAACATTGAGCCTTCTACAAAAAACACTTCTCAAAATCAAACTAAAAAGAATGTAGAAGCCCCAAAAGAAAAAATTTCAAGAAAAATTCCAATCCTCCCAGTCCTAAAAAAGGGCCAAGTCCAAAAATTGTTGACATCATTAAAGAAGTGGCCCAATAATCTAGTAATACTCAAAATATAAACACTACCAAAGCCCCTAATTCAGAAAAATAAAAAATTCCTGATCCAAAGAAGAATCCAGCTGATTCTAAATCAGCAAATTCCAAAACTGTTAACACTAAACCTTCTGCTGAAAGTTCAAAATTTGAAAAAACTCCTACTGCCCCTGAATCTGTCCCTGAAAAGAGAAATAAAGACAACAAGAATCAAGAAACTCAAACATATAACAATAGGACAACTCAAGATAAAAATACATCTGCTAAAATACCTGAAAAACCCACTCAGATAACTGTCACAAAATATGAACTAATTCAAATTAGTAAATCTCAACCAGCATTTAATATTCAAACTGAAATAGAAAAGTTAAAAATACCAATTCCTTTGACAAAATTGGTAAAGAATGATGTGTATAAAACAACAATTACTGAAACTTTGAATATGAATATTGGTGAAGATTCTATTAATTTAAACGATGATCAGCCTGAATTAATTTTTGGCCTGGATGTTAATGGTAAACATTCAAATGGATTAGTTCCCCCCTTCTATATAAGTCTTACTATTCACGATCAAATTCTACAAAATGCAATGTTAGATTCTGAAGCTTCTCACAACTTAATGCCAAAAGCCATCATGGAAACTCCGAATTTAGAGATAACAAGACCTTATAAAGATTTATTCTCTTTTGATTCAAGCAAGGTGAAACGCATAGGATTGATAAAATACTTATGTGTGAATTTGGTTCAATATCCCGGTAAAATTATGGTCATGGATATTGTAGTAGTTGATATCCCACCAAAGTATGGTATGCTTCTTTCTCGCTCATGGGGAGCTAAGTTGCAGGGATCTATACAATTAGACATGAGCTATTCCACCATAACAGTGTTTGGACAACCTAAGAAACTTTACAGATAAACTCTAATGAAATACATGGTTAGCAGTGCTGAAAGATCAATCAATTACCCAATTTACTCAACACCAACTGATCTTGACTCTTTCATCTTATGTAATTCTAATAATAATGAGATCCAAACTGAATTGATTGACATAAAACCTAAACCAAACAATGATAATATTTTTCATCAAGCCCTTTGGCATTTAGACTTTGATGGTTCAGTGAATAAGTCAGGAGCAGGAGCTGGAGTGTGGATCACAAACATTGAGACCAGTCATTTGGAAGGACATGCCTTTAGACTCAACTTTAAATGCACCAACAACATGGCAGAGTATGAAGCACTTATCTTAGGCCTTCAAATCTTCAGAAATTTAGGAGGTCAAAGAATTTTGATTATGGGAGATTCGGAGTAAATCATTAAACAAGTAAATGGAGATTATTCTGTTCATAATCCTAGACTATCCAGATATAGAGATGCAACAATTGATTTATGTGATGATTTACTAGCATGTAAGTTTGCTACTATTCCAAGAAAACAAAATTTGCAAGCACATTGCCTAGCAACTTTTTCCAGCACATGTAACTTACCTTGTCAACCAACACATAGATATACTGCTGAAGTTAAATATAGACCCATTGTCCCTGATAATGTTAAATATTGGCAAATTTTCTCTGAAGATGAACAGATTTACCATTTTTTGAATAGTGAGGATGAATTTAAAAATTGTATAATAGACACTGATGGTAATTTAGATTCTGAATGTAACATAGATTTAGATGATAATTGTGAAATAAATAACTTAGATGCACATAAACATACCAAACCCACTATATTTACTCAATTTAACATAGATAACTTAGAGAAGGTAGATATAGAGGAAATAATTGAAGATGAAATTGAAATGCTAGATTTGAAAGATAATTTTTTACCTAAGGGATTAACTCGTTTGGAGGACTTGTTTGATTCCAATGATGTGCCCAAAAAGCCTAAAATGGAACCAGTCAAGTCTGACATTGAAGAATGTAATATTGGGACAGACACCAAACCAAAAATGATCAAATTGTCAAAAAATTCCCCCCCTCAAGATAAAGAAAAATATATTGGACTTTTAAAGGAATACCAAGATGTTTTTGCATGGAGTTATGAAGATTTAAAATCATATGACACAAACATAATTCAACATAAGATTCCTATAAAAAATAATCAAAAACCATTTAGAAAAAAATTGAGGAGGATTAATCCTATCCTATTACCATTGATTGAAAAAGAAGTTAAACGCATGTATGATGCCCAAAGCATTGCTCCAACTAGATATTTTGATTGGGTTTCTAACTTAGTACCTACAAGAAAGAAAATTGGTGAGATCAGATTATGTGTAGATTTCAAAAATCTCAATAAAGTATCATTGAAAGACAATTACCCTTTACCCAAGATGGACCATATTTTACAAAGGGTAGTTGGATCTTCCAGGATTTCTTTATTAGATGGTTTCTCAAGATATAACCAGATACTTGTTCAAAAAGAAGACCAACCTAAGACAACTTTTACCACTCCTTGGGGCACTTTCATGTATGTGAAAATGCCTTTTGGTTTGGTGAATGCTGGAGCTATCTTTCAAAGGGCTATGGACATAGCCTTTGCTAAGGAAATACATGAATTTTTGGTTATTTATCTAGGTTATATTACTGTTTTTTCTAAGATAGATAATGAACATTTGGATCATTTGAGCTAAGTTTTCATTAAGTGTAGAAAATATGGTATATCATTAAATCCTAAGAAAACTCTTTTTGGACTAGAAGAGGGAAAACTACTTGGACACATAATTTCAAAGGAAGGAATTAGGATAGATCCAGCAAGGATAGACGCCATATTTCAAATTCAACCACCTAGGAACATTAAGGAGTTACAAGCATTTTTAGATAAAATTAACTTTTTAAGGAGATTTATTTCTAATCTAGCAGAAATCATCAAAGAATTGAACAACATGTTGAAAAAGGACACTGTTTTAAAATGGACAGTTGAAGCAAAACAGTCATTCGAATCTATTAAACATGCTTTGACAAAAACACCAGTCCTAATCAGCCCAGACTTCAAGAAAGATTTCATAATCTTTTCATTTGCCTCAGAACATACCATAGCTGCAGTTCTACTACAAAAAAATGACCAAGGTTTTGAACAGCCCATAGCATTTTTCAGTAAAACCCTTAGAGATGCACCTTTGAGATATAACATAATGGAAAAACAAGCTTTAGCCTTGGTTAAAGCCATAAAAGATTTCAGAGTGTACATTCTTTACTCCCACATTATTGCTTATGTCCCCAATACTGTAGTCAAAGATATTCTTACATAGAATGGGCTAGATGGAAGAAGAGGACAATGGATTGCCACTATCCTTGAATATGACATAGAGATTAAACTAGCCAAGCTCATAAAAGAACAGGTTTAGCCAAGTTAATGGCTGAATCCAATTGTAATTCTTTAGATATAAATTTTATTTCCCGGGTTGATGACCAGGAAGAGATGACGACTCCATCAATCAGTGAAGCCTTTCTAGACTCACCATGGTACTCAGATATTATCTTTGCACTTACAAATTTACAAGATCCTCTTGGATTAACTAGAAAAAAAGCTAGATTCATCAAAATGAAAGCAATGAGATATTGTATTCTAGATAAAATGCTTTATTGGAAAGAACAAAGTGGGATTTTACTGAATTGTTTACTAAAATCAGAAGCTGACAAAATTCTTGGAGAATTTCATGCAGGTGATTGTGGAGGACACTTATACTGGAAAAGTACAACAGATAAGATTCTTAGGGCTGGTTTCTATTAGCCTTCCTTATTTCCTGATGTGAAAAAATTTGTTACTTCATGTCACAAATGCTAGATTTTTGAAGGAAAAGGAAGTTGTTACCTTTACCACTCAAACCTATTTCTACTGAGATGCCTTTTCAACAATGGGGTTTAGACTTCATTGGAGAAATTCACCCCCCATCCTCTGGCCAACACAAATGGATATTGACTACCACAGATTATTTCACCAAGTGGATAGAAGCCATTCCTAGCAGACAATCCACTGATTCAGTCATTATCTCTTTCTTAGAAAATAACATTTTATTTAGATTTGGATGCCCACATAAAATTATTACTGATAATGCAGCTGCATTTAAATATAAGAAAATGATTGCCTTTTGTCACAAGTATCATATTAGCCTAGGCTACTCTACTGCTTATTACCCTCAGGGTAATGGCCTAGCTGAATCTTCAAATAAAAGCCTCGTGACTATCATCAAAAAACTACTTAAAGAGAATAAGAAAACTTGGAATAAAAAATTAGTCTATGCCTTATGGGCAGATAGAATTACTACCAAGAAGTCAATTGGAACATATCCTTACCAGATTGTATATGGGATGGATGTAGTTTTCCCATCATCTTTAGGTGTTCCAGTTATGAAAACTATCCAAGAATCACAAGTAGAACTCAATGATATAAAAAGAAGGATAAATCAGACTATTCATCTGCAGCAGCCTAGGGAAGAAGTATATGAAAAATCTCAAGTCATTCAAGATAAAATAAAGAAAATATTTGATAAAAGAACAAAAGAAGATGACTTTACCATAGGAGATAAAGTGTTACAATGGGAATCTAGGAGAGAGGAAAAAGGAAAACATGGAAAGTTTGACTTTCTATGGAAAGGTCCTTATGTCATTTATGGGTACATAGGTAACAATGCATTTTTTATCAGAAATTTGGATGGAACTGACATTCCTGAAGGACCAGTGAATGGTAGAATGCTCAAACACTACAATTCCTTTGAGTTAACTAATAGTTAGTCCTAATTTCCTTTTTATGTCATTGTAAATATCCATTGCAGTTTCTAGATTAGATTGGATGTTTTCTTTCCAAAGTTGAAGCCCGGAGTGAAGGCCCAAAGCTTTGAAGAGTAAAATTTCATAAGTATGAGTTTTTGCAGAAATCAGAAGACTGTTACAGGATCATCATGGTCAAAATGGAAGGCTACTGATCTCAGAGTTCTTGAAATTCACCAGGAAATTCCATCCCCATGTGAAGCAGTTTTTAGGGTCCTATAAGTATAGGATTCATAATTTGGAATTGATTTATGATATTCTTGTAAAAATATGTACATACCTTGCTTTTTGCAAGTTGTTTTCCCATATTTTGTAAAAAATAAAAAAATAGAAAATCAAAAAGAGGGTAAAAGTCCTAAAAGAAAGATCAAAGGACTTAGAAAAAATAATATACCCCAAAAGAAAAAGAAATAAAACATGAAAGTGTGCAAGTCCAAATGCCACTACTTTTTACTGATAATTATGGCAAAGTGTCAATAAATGTCATAATCCATGATGAGTTGAAATTCTTAGTCTTGACTTGTCATGTTTCAATTTTAATGTTGTAGAATAGTGAATAAAAATTAGTCAGACAATTTAATCTTGAATAATTAGTAGATAGGTAGAGAATAAAGAGGAGCTCATCAGTTTAATCTGAGCCCTCGGATGATATAAGGTAGATTTAGATAGTTTTTATTGCTTTCAAAAGAATAAAATGTTCAAGGTTGCTAGCTCAAATGCACCTACAAAATGGAAGAAAAAAAGTTAGATTAAAAGTTGGGTAGGTAGAAAGAAGTGGGAGAATAATGTAAATACTTTTCACCAGGCAAAATCACTAATTTCCCTCCCCTATAGTTATTCTGCTTTCTAGACATTCAGTCAAAGAGGCCCAGAGCATTTCTCTTACTTTTGTTGGACCGGACCCAAGGCTCAATGACTGATAAGTTAAAAAGTGTTGAATTCCTATGTTATTCCCCGATTATCATCATTTACCCCACATTCATCCATTACACTTAAATTTCATAAGTAAATACCTTTTACTTAATGAAAAATAAAATCACTTTTTGACTAATTTCCTTCTTTCATAAAAACATAAAAACCCTCCAAAAGTATTATAATCTAAGTTAAAGTGGTTAAATTATAAATGGTTAAAAGCTTTTTGCTTGTTATCACTTTGCTTAAGTTATGTAATTACATTTTGGTGTTTTCATTGTCCCTTTTTCATATTAACTTATAATTTATCTATTAAATCCCTATAAAAATTCCTTGTCCTATTATTATAAATCATTTTAATTTATTATCCCTAAAACCCACTACTATAAGCTTTTTATGCCAAAGTAATTACCCACATGTTAAAATAAATCCCAAAAATATCCCTTTGGCATAAACCTATCAATATTCAAATATCTCGCCCCCTATAGTTTTAGACCTTCCAAAAATTCGAAAAACTATATAATAAAACTAAAAATATACAAAAACGCATTTTATTTACATCCTATGTAACGTGAAAACATTGCTCTACCCATTACCCCATTACATCTTATTGCAAATACTTCACCCCTTTGTAAAAACAAAAAAAAACATTATTATCCCGCTAATCTCATTCTACCCTAGGTTTTATAAAGATTAACCTTTGCGCCTTTATAATACTTAAATACATTTTCCCGCATTGTTTAAACCTAAGGTTAAAAGCCTAAGATTATTTATCCTAAGCCTTTTCCCTTCCCCAATGTATAAAACCTCATGTTTTGTACATAAATTAAACCTTTGGAAACCATATTCCCTGCATATATATATAAAGCATTGTTACAAAGGTTTCATATGTATTGCCGCCCTTATTTCCCTTTGCAAACATATTAATCCCACCCATATATGATTTTAACCTTACCCATCTGATATATTTATAAAGGTTTAATTATATATTAACTAATCGTGCATATGAACCCACCTGGCCCCACATATGTTTACACCGCAACTTTCAAATCGTATCCTGACCGTTTGCATGCTCTTTCTGGATCCGATGGTGGACGTTCAGTATTGCACTCCCAAAGTAAACGATTGCCAAAATCCCAAATGAGCGCGAAATGGGAGATTTTCTCCTTACTGCCTCCTGCGACGTGTCATTTCCTAATACGGTCGCATTCGTTTGGAGCGAAACCAGTTACCACCCCAACCCAACATGAAAACCACTGATGGTTTTTCGGGTTCATAAAGCAAAAACTGCTCCCATTCGCGATTTGACTCGCATTTATGACATAGTTTAAAAATTTATAACAAAACGATAAAACCTTTTTTATATGTTTTTTTTATGTTACATGTGTATTATGCCGCACCCAACTGTTACACATATTCAGACTGTTAAAAAACCCGCCCAACTGCGTAGAAGTCCATTGCTCACAAATTGTTGAAATTTATCCAGTGAAACCTGTTTTCATCTGACGACCCTTGTTTGAAGACTATTTGAAGTCAATTTTTCTGAATCAACAATCAAGGAATCACCCAAAGGCTTCAGAAACCCTTAGTTTCAGCTATCAACATACCTGCAAATCAGGTATTTTTCAAAATTTCGCCTGCAATTTCACAGTTTTGACCATCAAGTGAACCAATTAAAGATACCAAGAGTAAAATTGCCCATCAATTCTGTACCAAAACGTTGGAAAAGAGGGCAAACCCTCACAATTTTTTCCCAAAATTTCCAGTTGCATAAAACCTCATTTTGAAGCTAAAATTCTCAGTCCAGACCCTACGAAAGAAAAATTCCACGGTTCAAAAGGTTCTAAAACCCAGTGAAAACCTTAAAAACCCCTTTTTCAATCCCATTCATTGAGAAAACCTGTGTTTTCTGTCTTAAGTTATTTCCTGTGACCTAAAATTCCAAAATTGAGCATTGAGTTGCCCCTTGCTATCATCCTTTCCCATCAAATTGCTCAATTACCCTCTGTTGAAGGAAAATCCACTATAGAAAACTATATGATCTTGCTATAATTCATTTAAAATGACAAAAAAACAATTCACACTTAAGGCTGGAGGATCAAAGCCTGTTAAGCCTGGAGGGTCAAAACCTCCTAAAACTGATGCAGTAAAAGTTCCAAAGTCTACTCCTGCTATTACTGCTAAGACCTCTGTGACTGTAAATACTCTTCAACCTCCAGTGTCCGCTGAAGAAGTCATTCCCTTGGTTGATGTAGATTACAAAATTGTAGACCCTCAAGTGGAATTCAATCTATTAGAAGTACATAATTGGTGTCATGAGAAGTTTTTAGACAAAGAAGAAATGCCTCTCTGGGATACAAACTTGCCTAAGTATGTAGTCCCAGTGACCCATCCTGGACAGGACTTGATAAGACTATGCCAAAAGTATTATGTCCCAGATCAAAGATCCATTGTAAATAGTGACAAGGAAATCCTCTTTTCTATTACGACTGAGTCAATTAATGGAATGTTGCAGTTACAATTTGACCCAAGGGTAGTCCCATTATCCATTGAAGCCCTGACTCAATTATATTTAGGGATAGATTTCCCTAAAAGATTCATGATTTTCCAGAACTTCATGACCAACCATGTGGATATCCCAAAGTTGAATCCTCCATATTCCACTTCCAAGTTCTCAGAGGGTTCTAGACATGTTATTTCAATGTTATCCTTCATCTTAGGATACTTTACTGATAAGTCTATCCTTGGATTTTTATCCACTCTATCCCCTGGTGAGCCTCCTGCTGTGGTCTTTGATTTTGCTAGATTTATTGTTGATTCCATACACCTCCAGTTGACAAAAATACCCACTGAAGGGGTGTTTAGATATTCCTCCTATTTATTCCATTTGTTCTTATTTTCACAAGCAGACCATTTTCCTATAGCACTGCAGAAGATGAATGTAGAGGGCCAACCTCTATCAGTTGTTTTCTAGACATCTTTGTTAAGAAAGGAAGGAAATGAATATAATTATACAGACTTCACTGATTTATTTATCAGGCTAGCAATGAATTTACTTCATAAGTTAGAACCCAAAATAAATGAAGGGATGAAAAGAATATTACAGCTGTCAGAACAGTGTAAAATGGGAGATTGGTACTTATATGAGAAGCACACTGAAATAAGAATCTTTGGAACCAATTTTCTTCCCTATAAGTTACCTAAGTTTTTAACTCTAAGAGTCTTTGCTCTGGAATATTTAAGATAGGTATTGAATGCTAATGCCATCAATTTCATGGCATCCAAAAAGAAGACACAGTTTAAACTAAAAAATCAGATTGGTCCATTTATAGTGAATAACAGGGATGCTGAGAAAGAGATACAAAGCAGATTATCAGAATTGAAATTCCAAGTGAGTTTTCCTTGGAATTATGACCCCCAAGGTCTTTTGAGGAGTATCAGAATTAAGTGAAAATTACCTCCATTTATACATGAGCCAAAAACTTATATTGAAAAGTATGCTAATAAGGAAAAATGGCAAGAGAATACATTGGTTTTTTTAACAGTAAATACACAGCCAACAGGAAAAAAGGATACCACACTTGCCGTGGTAACTCCTAAACAGCCAGAGATTTCAAACAAAAGAAATAGAGATGAGGATGCCTATACAGCAGAAACCACAACAGATACAAAATTTAAACTCATCTACAATAAAGGCTAAGATTTGGTTCCATTGGCAAAGAAAAACTCATTGAAGTGGAAGATGAACCAGAGGTCAGTAATGATGAGGCAACTACAATAATAAAGGAGACATTGACAGAAATTGAAAGAGAACATGCAGCCTCCAAAGGAAAAGAGACCCAAGTGATTGAAAAACAGGTGAATATGGAAACTTCTTCTTCTCAGATAGCAGAAGAGAAATATTTGGATATCAAGGACATATACAAACAGATTAAACAAAGGAATGAGGAAATTAAAAGTGAGATTTATTCTCAATTCCTCAAGCAGAAGCCAGGAAACCAGGATAGATTGCTTTCAGCATTTGATTATTCTTCAAATAAAATGATCATGTCCTATTTACAGCCTACTACTTCAACTCCTACAACAATGGCTGACTACAAAAAGAAGGAATTTGAAGTAGATATTGAAAAGTTACATGAGTTGGATCAGATAGAGTTCCATAGGGATAGCTCAGAAATGCTATATTCCACTACGGTGACAAAAGCTATGAGTGTAACCAATCTGCAAAATGCTATCATCAATTTGCAAGATCAGATGAAGCTTGATAAAGGCTCCCTATATGCAAAAGATCTTAGAATAAAATCATTGGAAGATTTGATTCTACAAATAGGAGTGGACCCATCCAATGTACAAGCTACTGAAATCATAATCAAAAAGAAAAATGATGACATTGCTGCTTTGAGGAAACAATTAAAACTTCCTCAAAGTGAGCACCCACAAAGCAAAGAAATACTTTAGGAACAGAAAGAGAAAGAAGACATGATGCAGTTGATTATAAAGCTTACTGCTCAAATCAAGGACATGGAAAGCCAATTGGATTTATTGATGAAAGAAAAGGAAACTTTGAAGGAAACAGATGATTCCACCATTCCCACAGTTATTCCCATTATTACAGCTGTTGTTCCTTCTACATTGGGAGAGAAGTTAGCACCCAAAGAGCCACTTGCAACTGCAGTGTCAGTGCAATCAACTACCACTTCCAACACTGAATCCTCAACATCACAGGTGCAGCAGACTATTGATGCAGGGAAAACTGTCAAGGCAATGGAAGAAATGACATTGAAAAAAAATGAAGTAAACAGTTTGAAGAAACAAATTCAGATTATGGAGGCATCCAATAAAACAACATTGATTAATGTTAATAATTATGAACAAAAAGCCAAAAGGCTTGAAGAACAAGTCAAGAATCTTCAGAAGGATTTGAGTTTTACCACACAAATTTCTTACATAAGAAATCATCTATGGATTGAACATCATTGAGGCCATACATCTTCAATGGCCATCGATTCGGATAATATATTAACAAAGGGACCTTCTTTTGGCTACTCAAAATGAAATACAAAAGACTATAGAAGAATTAGTAGACAAACCAGCACAAACACATAGACTAATTACCTTCTTAAACAGTAAGAACAAGACTAAGCTAGAGGAATTGAAGATACAGGACAGAACATAAGCTATATTGCAGATCAAAAAGGTATTGACAAAGAAAACTTCGATGAATAACTTGAAATAAAAATGTGATGCTATGAATTTTTCCATCACAAAGTTTTTAGCTAAGTATACCATGCTAAGACAAGCTGGTATCCCAAACATACATGTTTTCAATGACAAGTTAATGGACCAGAAAGAATATGATAAGAAGATCAGAGATCATGCCAAAGAACAAATTAATAAGCAATTGCCACAGGGATCTCCGACAGGGAAAGTGGTTCTCAAATACATTGAAGATTTATTCTTCCTTCAGAATGAAATCAAACACTTATTTGTGATTAAGCCAAATTTTGCTAATTATACTGAAGCAGATGGGAATTACAGAAAGTTGAAAAGTATGAAGATTCCAGATGCTGAACAATGGCAAACCTTCATAGATTTATTATAGCAGCAAAGAGGCAAACTGTGAAAGACAGTGCAAATGGAGAAATCAGTTTGAGAAGAAAACAAATAACACAGTACTTAATTTTGAATTTTTACTGCTAAGAAATCTATTTTTACAACGGTTGAATGTCAAAGTATTAGTTTAAAGAGTATCAGGGTGAAAGGCCAAAGTCAAAGTGTATCAGAAATAAAAATGACAGCGAGCTGATTTATTTGCTGTAATTTCTTTTTTCTACAGCAGTGAAATGGTAAATATACAACGTGAAAGAGTATAAGAGATAAAGTATAGGGTCAAAGAGTATAAGTGGAAAGAGTATCCATGAAGTCATCTTTCAAAAGATATTTGCAAAGTGCCAGCAAGCATGGACAGCTACTCATACAAACAATTTTTTGTTAGATAAGATATCACTATTTTTTCTTGATAAGAGGACAACTTGCTAAGTTGTTAAGCAGCTGTCCCTCTTAATGTGTAAAGATATTTTTATTTCCTAGAGTTATTCCTAGATTTCTCTAGGATATTTGTAATAAACATTTTTTATAAATACTTCAGTTTATGAAGTGTTTAGGGTGGAATAAAATTTCTAAGAACATTATAGACATTTTGCTGGTACGTTGGAATCTCACATGTGTTGATTTCAAAGTAGCAGTCTAGACAATTGCCAATTGGACTTCATAATTCAGGATTCATGCGATAATTTGAAGAGTAAAGTGAATCTATCTTGTCATTTTTTACTTTCTGAGTTCCATTCATTTAATATATGTTGTTAAATCTTAATGATTAAGTAGGAGTATTACTTCAGGACTAGTGTTAGAACTCCCTGTCTTAAATACTTAATCATTTAAATGTTTTATGCTGATTTCCGGATTTAGGAATTCTTAATTGCTCCTAGTCCCGTTTGATCCCTGCCTCCTTCCTCTTTTTCCAAATCAAAGGATTCTTCATTGCCCATTATCCTAAAACAAGCCATCTCATCAAAACAATCTATCCAAATCTTTGAGGGTTATCTACCTTTCCCTGAATACATTAGCATCCTCTTGGCCTTACCTTCTAGTTCTGCTTGCTATACTTTGACTCCATAGCCCAATGGAATAGTAGATCCCTCTTTAATTTGTCTTCAGGTAATCTTATTTTCCACCAAACATTTTAAAACCAAAACCAAAGTGAACTATCATAACTAGCCTAAAATATTAAACAAAAAACAAAGTTAAATCATAAAGAGAGAGCCCTCTCTGAAATTTAGGAAGGCTAGATCCTAAATTTCCAAAGTAGGTTTGTGGTTACCCCTAGCTTTCTTAAAACTAAAAAAATCCAAAAGCCCACAATCTTTAGAAATTACTAGGGTGATAACACTTAGGATATATATCGTAAGCACATTTGAAAACTAAAAATAATTTGAGGTATATATATGTGTGTGTGTGTGTGTGTGTGTGTACCATTTCATATAATGTCATCCAACGCATAGTGCACTCCCGTGGGTTCATCCCTTTAGCTTGGTGCTTGGTATGTTGTAAGTCCAGCTTTGCTTTGCTTTGTGACTTGGTGGACTTGGTTGTTGCATATACATAAATGAAATTCTTGGAGATTGGGCATGCACCCTTCTTATTTTTAATAATAATTTATATTATAAATAAATAATTTTATAAAATTCATATTTCTTGTATAATTCATAATTTTATAAAATTAAATTTATTTTTAAAATAAAAAATTATTATTAAATATGTCCCAAAAATATATAAGTACCATTTTCCTTGCCAAATTTGCATATGCCCATAAGTCTCGCCAGACAACAAATTGGAAGATTACAAAGGGGTCAAAAAATGTTACAACAACCACAACCCTAATATGGAACAATTCACATATAGTACTAAAAAACCCCTAGTGGAGCTCTGCACCAGGCCGACCTCCATGACCCAGGGTTTGTGGGTTTCAGCGTTGGCTGCCCCAAGCAGATCTCCACCCCTAGAGTGTAAGGCCATGATTCCTCTCCTGGACAGCTTTAGGCTCACCGATGACCGAATCCAATGGGGGGAAAACTGCTCCCCCCATTATAGGCCAGCCTCCTATAGGCACGACAGCAGGGGATGATACCGTCAATCATCACAACTCTAGCCCGTCTCAGGAAACTACATGAGCGACTCCCACAGCGCAGATGGAAAATATACCAGCCGCAAAAGAAACGAATACAAAGTTAGCAACATGCATACCAAAGAAATCCAAGAAAACAGTGATCGAACTCCCAACGCATCGCATCAATGGCTGAATCCAGTTCATGAAGGATCATGCACTGATAGGCAATTTCATGGGCTTCTGGCCCACGGAAAAAGATTTGAGAGGATGGATAACTTCGAAATGGAAACCCAAAGGCCACGTTGACCTATAGCTGTGCACTAAAGGCTTCTTCAACATGTTGTTCCCTTGTATAGAAGAAAAAGATCAAATCATGGACGGAGGCCCTTACTTCTTCAACACTGCAGGTCTGTACCTCAGACCCGATTCAAACCTGACAAATAAGATCTTACTTGGGCTTCGGTTTGGATCTGGCTCTACTCCCTCCCCCAGGACTACTGGGATGAGCTGACCCTCAAAGATATCGGCAATGCCCTAGGGGAGTTTGTCAAGATCGTAAAGGAGACCAAGATCAATCGCTATGTAGCATATGCCCGCATATGCGTCTACATGAACTTGGCAGAAGCGTTACCAGGCGAGGTAAGTTTGTTGCATGAAGATTTTGAATGAACTCAAATTGTATATTATGAGCACATTCCTTTCAGATGCAGGAAGTGTCACCAACACGGGCATCTCTTCAGAGACTGTCCCCTAAACAAGAAGGCTATCCAAAAGGAATCCAACGATCAGGAAACAGAAGGATTCACAAAGGTAGCTAGCAAAAAAAGGCACAAAAACAGAGCTACCCCTCAGCAGAATAAAAAAGGACCTGCGACTAGCAACAATGTCGTAACCTTAAATCAGCTAAAGGAAAATGAAATTGAACCAGTCATTGAAGCTGAGAATACCTCCACGGAGCAGGCCCAATCCTCAAAGGCTCAATAGGACAAGGTCCCCTTTGAGACCTTCCTAAAATCTCCAACTGGAAACTACACAAAGGATAAAAATGAGTTAAAAGGCAAAGAATAGATCTTGGAGTCGATCGCATAAGCCATGGAGGAAGAACTAGAAATCATTGATTTGGAAGGACTAGACCTCATAGAGTTAGAGGATGTCTACAATAAGAAAGACTTCATATCTATCCCAGAGCAACAAGTCCAAAAGATGGAAGAAATCCTAGCCAGAGCACAGCGGCTCCCCTCTCTCGGTATCCAGGGGGGTATGCTCATTAACACAAAATAAATCATGAAAAGGTCCCATAAAAGGGGCAGAAAAAAAACTTTGGAAAGAACTATAGAAATAGGGAAAGAAATGGTAGAATCAGGGTGATTCCCCAAGCTGAAAATATTCTTCACCTATACCACCAATCCTATCCCATGAAGATCATCTCCTAGAACATAATAGGGCTCAACAGCCCCATGAAGCACTGGAAAATAAAGAAAAGGATTACTGAGGAACACCCTGCAATATTCTACCTGCAAGAAACCAAATGTTCCAGCTCCACTCTGGATACAATCTTCAATTTTTTTTGGAAAGGAAACAATACAATAGTGGTTGATGCCAACGAAGCGTTTAGAGACCTGGAAATTATCTAGAACCCCCAAATCATATCCTTAGAGAACTTCCATACTAACAGACACTTCATCCAGGCCAACTTTCACCTAATTGGCACAGATATCCATGGTATTCTCACAAATGTCTACTTTCCACAAAACACCCAACAAAAATTGGAGCTTCTGGACAACCTAGCGGATCTCAATAATTAGCAAGCCTTTCCACTCTCACTCCTGGGAGGAGACTCCAATAAGATAACCAATCTTTAGGAAAATAAAGGAGGGAGAATGCGTCTGGACTTGGAAAATAATGGATTCAAGAACTTTATTCATAGTAACCACCTCATCGATCTAAAAACCTCTAATGGCATCTTCACATGGAACAAAAAAAGAGGAGGTGCCCATTAGATAGCCTCAAGACTAGACAGGTTCCTCATAATAGAAGATTTCATTCGGCTAGGGGGTGACATAGTTGCTACTATCATCCCTGCGGCAGGCTCTGACCACTAGCCAATTCAACTTCAATGGTTACTACCAGGTAAGCATGCTCCTAAACCTTTCCGCTTTGAACATTGTTGGTTCTGGCACCCAGGGTTCAAGGATATGGTTTCCAAATGGTGGACCTCCTTAGTACCCCCGCAAGGCACTAAAATGTTCTAGTTCTAGACAAAACTGAAACTACTCAAAGGAAAATTGAAGGTCTGGAAGAAAACAGCCTTTGGCAATATCTTCACAGAACAGAAATAATTGGAGGAAAAAATGAAGAAGCTGCAAGACCATCATTTAGGAAGGACGATTAGCCGAGTCGGAAAGTTAGGAAAAGACCTTAACTACTCAGATGGAAGAAAGACGGAACCAAGAAGAAGCTCTATGGAGACAAAAATCAAGAATATGCTGGCTCAAAGAGGGAGAAAGGAACACTAAATTCTTTCATCATTCCACCATTCAGCACAGGATGCACAACAAAATTACTGTTCTCAAAAACCAAACTGGGGAAAGGCTGGAAATGCAAGAGGCTATCACTAAGGAGCTGCACAATCACTTTAGAAATATTCTGCAAGAACCCAATCATCAGAGGAATGAGGCCATTGGGAAAATCACTCAACACATTCCCAAGCTGATAACGGAGGAACACAACAGGATGTTGCTCGCAGCTACCACTCCGGCTGATGTGGAACAAGCAGTCTTCCAAATGAAGGCTAGGAAAGCTCTAGGTCTTGATGGTTTTACCACCAAATTCTTCCATTTTTTCTGGGAGACCATTCAAAACTAAAACTAGGAAATCATGGAGGAATCACGCATAACCCACTGGCTTCTGCCAGCGCTAAATGTTACCTTCATCACTTTGGTCCTGTAATGTTCCAAATCTGGAAATTAAGAAATATTTGACAAAATATTGGTTATGAAACAACAAAAAATCTCATAAAATATGTTATAATTCAGATCCTTCAGTAAATAAAATAGCATAAACCTTATATAGCATTTTATGGGCAAAAAGGTGGGGGAAAGTGATGATTTTGGACCTAAAATGAGTGTATTCAGAAATATGCGTAAAAATAAGAGAAATGGTGGGAGTTTATTTTATATTAGGTCATGAGGGACCTATGTTCCAAATTTCATCTCAAACAAATAAGTCTAGCTAAGTTAAACAGCTCCTCCTCCCCAAACTAGGCTAGAAAACCCTGATTTCCCATGGCTTAAATGATACAGAAATTTACTGAAGCATGGATAGTGTCATTTCTGAGGGTTTTAACTGAATTAATTCTGGAACATCATTATGGAAACTTAGAATATGAATCAGATGGTTTACATTAGGAAAAACATAGATTTACATAAAGAAAGGCCTCCAAATGAGGTGCTGCAACCATGCAATGAGACAGAAAAGCTAAACAACATAATTTACAGGTGGCTGAAGTAGTGTTTCATTATATTTTATATCTACAACAGATATGAATAGAAAATCACAGATCAAAATGGGATCTATATGCAAAAAGAGCTTTTTAATACATTCCCCTTGGGGATCTCAGCAGAAGGTGAATAACAATGAATAGATCTGAGATCTACACCATAGATCTGCAGTAATCTTCAGAAATTTCTGAAGAATATGATTCAAATTAGATCAGATCTGAAATAGGACATGGATTGGTTGGCCAATCCACAGATCACCTCAGTGAAGGAAAGGAGCCCTTTCACTGGAGATCTCTCCTCCAAACTGATGCAAAACCCACACTACAACTCTGCCTGCAAAAAGGACACATTTTCCTCAAGGGAATACACTGAAGAAGTGGAGCACTCTTTTTCCTGATGCCAAGATAATAATATGAAGCCCAAAACATCTATTTCACTCTTTCCAATGATTTAGATGACTTCACCATTGAAAAGATGCAATAGAACTCTTCAGATCTGATTCCACTTGTTGCAGCTCACATGGACAGCTCAAACCACAATAGGAGCAGCGCTGTATATGTAAGGTGAAGCTTGGCCAAAATGTCAGATAGTGGATCAATGCAGCACAATCTCCTCCAATAGACCCTTAAGGAAGAAGAGGAATTCCTAAATAGGAAATCCCCCTCTCTCTAGCTAAAGAACCAAAAGAGTGTGAGTTTCTCAAGCAATCTCAAAATCAAATAATCATCAACAACCTTTCCTTGAGTCTTTCCCTTCCTTATATAATATTAGGGTTTTCAAAAACCTAAACCACCTTCATCCATTTGTCCCTTTTCACATGGAGGACCTCCTCATAGGATTGCGCTGATCATCTAGGAGGTTCATTGCATCTGGACTGCTTTATGATTTGGTCCTGTGACCTGGTAAAATAGCTTGAACTTGTTTCACATACAAGTGGATTTTATTGAGCAAGCCCTGATTTGACTCTGTTCACATTGGGCATTGGTTTATTCTCATGTTTTTCATGTCCTCCTTTACATTTTTTTCATCAATAAATAAAATTAAAACAAAATGAAATATTCCTATTAGCTTTGGCTAATTAGGAACATTACAGGTCCCAAAAGAAGACAACGCAGCCTTGCCAAGTAAGTACAGGCCCATAGCTCTCTGCAATGTCATTTACAAAATTATCTCCAAAGTTATTGCTAATAGGCTGAAGCAACTCCTTCCCATGATTATCTCCCCAGAGAAAATGGGTTATGTGGAAGGCAGGGAAATTCTTGATGGCATCATCTTAACCCATGAAGTCATTCACTCTCTCAAAACCTCAAAAAATCCTGGCATGCTTCTAAAAATCGACCTATCCAAATCTTTTGATAAATTGATCTGGGAATACATTAAAAAATTTCTCATAGCCTTTGGCTTTAGTCACACTTGGGTACGCTGGATCATGAGTCTCATCACCTCCCCATTTCTCTCCATTTTGGTCAATGGTATCCCCTCTGCTACCTTCAAACCCTTGAGAGGCATCAGACAAGGGGACCCTCTATCCCCCTTTATCTTCATCATTATGGCTGAAGGATTGGGTCGCCTTAACAAAAGCTCCATCCAGTCAAGTGCACTTCTTGGTTTACCCCTCCACAACTTGCCCCCCTCTTCCCACCGACAATTTGTGGATGACAATATGATTATGGGTTACTCCTTGATCCAAGAAGCCTGTTCCCTCAAATCCATCCTCGACTCCTTCTCTGAAGCCTCCAGTACAGAGGTCAACCCTAAAAAATCACAGATATTCCTCTTTCACACTCCCCCTCTCACTCAATGCAACATTTCCCACATCCTTGGATTCTCCATTGATTCTCTTCCTTCCAAATACCTAGGAGCTCTTCTAACTGACTCTGCCATCAATAACTCCTCCTGGCATGCTCTGCTAGAAAAAATGGAAACCTGGTTATCCAACTGGACCCATTGCTCCCTCAATATTGCTAATCGCCTAGTCCTCATTAAATCGGCCTTGCAATCTCTCCCCATATACCTGTTCTCAGTCCTGGCAGCCCCCAAATGGGTCCTCAAGGCCATGCGCAAATTTCAAAGATATTTCCTATGGGGCGGAACCAAATAAAATAAAAAATGGGCCTTAGTCAATTGGAAGGATGTTTTTACCCCTAAAAGTCAGGGGGGTTTAGGACTGCGCAATCCTGAGCATAGTAATAACATAATGGGAGCCAACATCTGGTGGAAATGGGTCTCCAACCCCAACACTCCATGGGAAACCTATGGGCGGCCAAGTTTGCACACTCCTAGCCTAAGGAGGACCTCATTCGGTACAACTTAGACTCTGGGGGATCCCAAATATGGAAAGCAGCAAGTAGCCAAAAAAGTATGATACAAATTCATAGCTTCTGGGAGTTATGAAGTGGTACCCAAGTAAGATTTTGGGAGGAATCCTGGCAGAAAATGCCAAGCCTTTCCTCCATCCTCCCCAGACCTATTTGGAGTGTGGCTCTCCAAGGAAGGAAAAGACAGAATGTAAAATACTTTTGGATGGACGACACCTCCTAAGGATATAGGCAATAGCTACACACGAACATATGGCAAGACAACTGGAACAACAAGGGCCGCATAGACATCTGGGAGGATCTTAGCACCAAAAGAAAAATTAGAGTAAAGACAAGACCTGACATCCTTCGCTGGGGGCATATTCCTAGCGGAAACTACTTGACCAAGGAAGCTTAAAACATACTTCATCAACAAAACCCTGACCCAATAGATCTCATTTGGAAAAAGATATGGATGGCCAATTTTTGGCCTAAAGTAGCCACCTTCCTATGGTTGCTCAGTAAATAGCGCATCCTCACATGGGGAATCTTTTGAATAGGACCCTCCAGGTGCCCTTTATGTCAGGAAAACCTGGAAACGATCGACCCCCTGTTGGACCAATGTCCCACTGCTAATCTCCTGTGGGATAGAATTGCAGACTTATGTCGCTGTTCCATTCGAGTAAGGGGAAATATCATCAACACCATCAATAGTTGGATGGACAATCCTTATACCAACACTCTTCTAAATAGACTTTGGCAGATCATTTCGGGCATCCTTATTTGGAACATCTGGAAGGAAAGGAACAACCACATCTTCAAAGAGAAAGCATCCACATCAGAGAAGCTCTAGGACCGGATTCACCGCAACCTTTCTGAAACAATGGCCTTATATGCTTGGAGTCAGGAGGACCTCCCCACCTCTGCAGTAGAGTGCCACATATGGAAAAATTGGAAAATGAGTCTAAACACCACCTTGGATATCAATCCTAGAAGCGGAGGTAGAACCCCTGCTCCTGAAAAATGGCACCCCCCCCCAATGGCTTCTTCAATTGAAATTTCGATGGTGCGTCCAAAGGAAATCTCAGAAATGCAAGATTCAGAGGCATTATCAGGAACTCTCAAGGCGATCCGTTAAGGATATACTATGACAACATAGGTTGGGACAACAATAATTCTGCGGATATGGAAGGGCTTATATAGGGTATTTAAATTGTAATTGAGTTTCAGTACATTCCCTTGGAAATGGAGGGAGACTTGCAAGTCATAACTATGGCAACCACAAGAATCCTCCAAGGATCGACTTCCTCATCGGTATCCAAAAGCTGGAGGCTCGCCCATAAGCTCAATTTTCTAGAAAAACTGATACACAACCATATAGCCATCACTTTTGGCCATGTGCGGAGAAAGGGAAACTACGTTGTGGATTTCCTTGCAAACAAAGGGGTGGAAAGTAGCTGTGAGTTGTATCATTCCAACCTAACTCAGGTGGAGGAGGAATCAATCAGACATGAATGTCACACTCTCATTCAAAAGGATCTTCTTCCCCTGGATGTGGGTGACAGAACTGAAAATATTGACAATCATATCTCACACATCTCGGAAAACGGAGATCTTCTGTGCAAAGCCTCACTTGCTACGAATCCTCAAACTGTTATCCATCCACACGAGACGAACAGAATCAGGTATGATGATGAGATGTTGGGAACTGCGTCACCCCATCCAGAGCACCCTTTCGCTTCTATCACCATTAATGATTATCATGATTAACCCATATATCAGCCATTCCCCTCCCCTCAAGCTTGCTCAGGTGATTGATCATGGCACGTAGCTGCGTGTGAGGCATACTCATTTCCATCCTCCTCGCATGTGTCCAAGTCCCTTTAATAGGATGAGCTCCCTACCTCGAACAACCCACTGTATTTTTCCTCTGCCTTTCGTTTTTTTTTATCTCAGCTCTGGCACTTCCCTGATTTCAGAAGGCCACACAACATTATTCTCAGCGCTGCGTCGCATAGTCACCTCTGGGCTATGAATTCCAATTCTACGCATATTTCCCCTAGCCCTTCTGACTCCCCAAGCCCTAGCGCTGCTTGTCCCCCTGCTGTGTATCCCTCCCTTGACTTCCCCCCCTAATTTATTGTGCAATGGCCCCCAGATTATGCTAGAGAACCATCCGAGGTGGACAGAGAGGGGATCTCCCAGGACTGTATCAATGTGGCGAGGGCAGTCGGCTGGAGTCAATGGAAGGCTCCTCCTCTGGCTTTTTCGCATGTCAGAGCCCTGAACCCGAGCAGGAGGAAGAAACCCCTATGCAAGATGCCCAAGGAGGTAGGCACGGTCCGCGGAAGTCCCCCATCGCTCACTAGACGAAACCCTAGCTCCGCAAGACTGACCCGCTGCCGGTTTAGGAGAAGGAATACGATGATTCAAACGTTTAGGTGATGGATTCTGATGGAATCTGGATGCGCGTCCCTGACGGGGCTGATCCGAAGTCCCCCATCCTCTGCGCACTGATCCACGATCCTAGGCGTTCGTTGGCAGATTCAGAGGAAGCGGCTACGCAGGTACCTGCTTGCCCCATTGAGGAGGAGGTCCCCAACAATGATGATGAAGATGAGGATTGAGTCCTGTGCAGCCACACAATTATTCCATGTTTTTTGTCAAGCTTGCCACCATCAGTGCTTTTTTTCTTCTGCATATTTTGTGCTTCTTGGATACATCAGTGCTATTGCGCATATTGTATTTTTCTATCTTAATTTTTGTGTGGGTCGGTTTCCTCCTCTGAGGCAGCCCCGAAATCGAGTAACTAAGGCTGGGATTGGCTAAGCGCAGCTTGCCAACCCTGCCTGTAGCATATGTAACTTCTATTTTTCGAATTAATAGAATAGCCTAGCTTACCAAAAAAAAAATATGGAACAATTTACTCCTCTTTCGTTCGTCAACAAGAGACTCATTTGAAGAACTTGAACTTTCATGAATTTTAGAATTTGCATTAACATAAAGAGAATGGTTACCTTGTATGCCCATTGTTGTGATCTATGTCTCGTCACCGAAGTCATATCCAATGTCTTATTGCACAGTTGTCACCATCTTTCTCTTTCCCTTTCCACCAAATCTCTTTGGTTTTAACTCTGGATGCAACTTCCAACAATGTTCATCACCATGGCCTTCCTTTTTGTAATGCGTATAATATGGCTTTCCTCTTTCATCTTTCTTGGTTATAGTTTCCTTCTTGTCCTTTCCCTTGCGTTTTCCTTTGAATTTTCCATTATGAGGCTTGGATGATGATTTCTTGGGATGATCCTCCTTGTCATGTTTACCCTTGCTTTCAAGATGGATGACCTTCACATTGGCCGCATCAATAGTAGTAGGCTCAAACAACAAAAATAATGCTTGTTATAACTATGTAATGCCCAGCCAATTTACTTTGTTATAGTCTCAGGTGAATCTAATGGAATGCCCAAGTTGAAATCTTGTTTCCTAAATTATTCTGTGAAACTTTGCATGCTTAAGCACTTGCTTTGCCTCAAATATTACCATTCCATCAAAGCCTTTTGCCGATAGCCCAAAGGATAGAATTGATATTTCAATGGAGAAACAAAATTAGACTAGGAGGAGAGGACATTACCCAAATGTATGCTACCTTTCTAAAGCTTGTTCTCCCACCAAAAGAGAGTGGTGCCACTCATCCGAACAGATGCTAATTAGATCTTGGCCTCATCTTCCTCGATCTATTGAATTTGGCAATACATTTCAAACCATTTGATCCAATCGTTTAACTTTTCTATGCTACATTATTCGTTATACGTAAGCAAATTAAACTTTACATCAAGCTTTAAAAAAATGCTTTTTAGAAGCATTCCTACGTTGTCTATTACAATGATGAGAAGAGGAAGAAGAGCTTTCACTGGTAGATGGTGATGGGGGTTGAAGAGCCTCTCCTCCTTCTCCTTGATTTACTGAAGCATGACCTTCTGGTTCTTTCTTCTCCTTCTTTGTCACCATATTCTCATACTCTTCCAACAATTTGTCAACATTGTTGACCATGGTGTAAATTTTTTTGTGAAAAGCTTGATATTCCTCCAAATGAGCATCTTCATCTGCCATTTTTGTCCTCCGTGCTACACTCCACACTTTTGGATCAAAATAATTAAGTTTACCTTCACCCTTTTGGAGCTTGTTCCTAGTTAACATTCACCCATGCAATTCATATCAAGAATACCTACTCTGATACCAAACTTGATACGTATCGATTTACTTCAATGATGCATTCAGAATTACATATAAAATAGCTTGATAAGAATAAGTACATACACATAAAAGAAGAGGAAACACATAGGCAACCATGAAAACAAGAGCACACACAACTTGATAACGAATTTCACCCAGTGTGGGCTACGTCTTCGGGCCCTGCTAAAAGTGGGGAGGCCTTTTGCATATCAACAAAATAAAAATGCATACATGGAAAAATTACACCTTAAACCTCCAATTTCGGGGATGGCCTGAAATTGCACTACTTTGATGAAGAAATGAACTGCATGGTTGAATTCCTAGCAAAAAACCGTAAAAATTAAGTATATACTTGGCCTATTTATGTCATTGTGACTTTTGGGCTCTAAAGAATCTAAAAGATTCCTTGTGGAAAATTCCAGGAAATATTCCACAAAATGTTCCCAGAATAGTGTCTCGAAATCCATGTCTAGGGACGCGCGTTTCTGGCTCGATGGCAGCATTTCGCTAGTGATGCGCTTGATGGTCTTCTCTCTCCCCTTGACCCTTCGTTCGACGATTTAATATGTGTATATATATTACTTGGTGGTAGAGCTTTCAACCGAGCGCCAGTTGGCGTAGTCGTGGCGGCAACCCCACAGGGTTGTTAGTCACCCGTAGATCATGGGGTCAACCCACGAAGGTTGGGGTATATTTTTGGTGTGACGTTTAAATTAAATTGGTGGGTTCATTTTTTGGGTGCCAGTTTGGTGTTGCCGGTGTATCGGTCGACGACCGGTCATGCAGGTTCAACTCCTTCTGACGCCATTTCTAACTGGTCATTGGTCGTTTTACAATATATATATATATAGAATGTACAATTGGAGACGGGTTGGCACAGTTTGACTTATCACCAATTGGTTTTTAATTTTTAATTTTTTAATTATATTTGTATTAAACCCACCAAAGGAGTCATCGAAATTTTAGGGGTTATTGGAAAAATTAAACAGGTGACAATTTTTTTCCTTTTTGTCCGCCGTGAAGTGTCAAAATGTCGCTCGGTTAGTGAAATATTTGGTTGCCAATTTGGTGTATTCTGATTGGCTCGTACCACTGAATGGGTGTCTTAGTGTACTCTAACGTCATCATCTGTATGATTGACGTCATATGCCACATGTCATCCCCTGATTGGCCCATTTGTTGACTGTATTGCCACCTCATCATGCTGGTGTCAACATCTATATTGCTGACATCATGCCATGTGGCAGTCTGTTGGTCTTGCATGTAAAAAATTTAATTGTTTGTCAACAACTTCAACATGCGATAAATTTCAAATATGATGTCGGATTAAGGTGTTGTCTACATTGTTGGATTCAGAATGACGAGCTCTTCAATTTGAGATAGATTTCATAGCTTTTCAAGGAATTTGAAATTTTTTTCCTTTTAAGATCCTCTCGGATCAGATACTTATACGACCTAATTTTAGGTGATACACTTTCAGGTTGCAAATGAATAGGATGGTCATGATCCTGAGTAAGTGACATACCTTTAGTTATCTGTCCAAGTACCTTGGAATGATTATTGATGACTTTTCAGAGATCCACTGGAGCAGAGGATATATATGTTTGAACATCTAATAGGTAGAATTGTGCAATTGCACCATGTTGTCCCTGTCTTAGTACTTTTGTCATGCTATTAGAGCTTATCACTTTAGAGGGCTTTTGTTAAATGCCTCTAAGCTCAATTTCCTTGCATTTTGAGTAAATTCTTATGAAAATCTCTTGAAAACTAAAGGTCATTGTTCCAAATGATTGTAACCATTGGACCCCTTATATAACATCAACACCATCCATTTGGATTGAAATTATGGGATTATCCAATAAATACTCCACCATATTTAGCTTAATACTATGGCACTTGAACAATTTATGGCATATTCATATGCAACCATTACTTGAAATTCTAGTGCTAGAAACACAAAGCAATCGAGAAATTCTGCTAATTTGTAATTAATGAAGTTATGGGTAATGTTGGAATCAATCAACAATTTTACCATTACTTTTTGGGATATCTTTCTATCTTGAGGGTTTGTGGAGTACTGATGTTGGCCAATACATGATAAGATTTTGTTAGAGTAGTCTATTCTACCTCTAGATCGTGTGATGGTACTTTTTACCACAAAATCTAGCAAGCCTAGTGCAAAGCCTCATTAGGAAAATCCAAACCTCAGGGAAAAGGAGATAGGCTACCATTTTCACCTCAACAACCTTTCTCCATCTATTTAGTGGTATTCAACCAAAAGAGAGGCTTCCCTAAGAGGATCACCTAAAATATATTGAATAATAATGGCTCAAGGTTATGCGTGAGAGCTAATGAATGAGATACCATATTTGCAGATCCTAGAGGGATGATGTAATCTTTACCAAGGTTCAAACACTCTATCATTGTAACACTTGAATGAATTATAGGGTTGTTGTAAGTTATGGTTTTGCATACTTTCAATAATAGGGCGTGTGATATCATATAACAATTGGAAGACAGGGTCTATAATGATAGATTAACAAAAGTTCAATACCTTCAAATAGATAATGACTTAGTGTTTACAATGGAGGTTTATGGTTGAAACATGCATAAAAAAAGAGAAAGGATAATGAGTTAGCCCTAAAAATAGGGTTTAATGGGTAAGAATTGCTAGATTTTGATTTTAGAAAATTATTCAATGAAATTCCTATCTAAAGGCCAATGATGCATCAAATAATAATACTTTTTTCAAGCTCTATTTTACAAAAAACCCTAACCCTATCCCTCAATATCTACGAACTAACATAGAATAAGGAGAAATTTATTTAAGAATATGGTTTAATCAACAACACCTAGATCAATTCTTTGTTCTAAATGCGAAAATGGAGGGCTCTAGGAAAAGTCCAATGAGAACAATTTTGTTGATGTGGGTGGGATGACTAGGGCATCCACTTATAAACCATAACAACTTCGTTATGAGGGGGGATTTTAAATTTAAGAGATGCACACTTGGATTTCTCTTAAAGGTTTTTAGAAAACAATTTCACATACCATGGAAGAGAAATATTTCAAGATAAGTTCACCTATTTATATCATGGCACATGTAGTAACCCTACTACACAAACAACATGTAAAATATAGAAAATAAACAATAAACTTACAAAAATTTCCACAAGAATCACTTCAACCAATCCCAGGAAATCATCCTTAAGCAAGATACCATCTCCAAGATAAATTCACACCAACAAATTTCACATTTAATCCAAATAGAGACACAAGGACTAATGCACACCCTTAAGAGAAGAGAGTGTGATGAGTGAGTGATGTTGATCAAATGAAATAACACCTCCTCTATTTATATGAGGTCTAACATGCTTTATTTTAGTAATTTAACAAGCAAAACCATAAAACAAGTTTTCTTAATTGTTCGACAAGGCTAAGGTTACAATTCGACCTCAATATGGCTAAAAAACATAACATAAGTGCCAAGAATAGTCCACACATGTGTGAATTAATGATATTCACCATGATTTTCATCCTTCATAAATTCTCAAGGTTCCTCAAGCAAGTGAAAAAATGGATCATGAGTGCTCTTCACTTTAAGAAGAGCTCAAAATGCATGGGTGTGTCTCCATAAAGTGCCTCCTCAACCATGTTGTCATCCAAATTATACCCTATGCCGCTCTTATAAGGTTAAGAGGAATGTTGTGGCATCATAATATGTAATCGTTGGGGTTGAAAGGTGATTTGCAAGCCTTCTCAAGTCATCTCAATGATGACCACTCATCATCTAGGCTCTGGAATAAGAAACACCCTTTAGTGTCAAGGCTAGTCTAGGGGAATCCTAGGTCCATTTGGGCACATCATCAAGTAGTCTAACACCCAAATTCATTGGCTCACTATTTCAACATCTGGGGTAACATATGGGGGTCAAGTATTATGTGGAATAATATCATAGAATAATGCTCATCTCTCGAGGGGAAACACTACATAATGATTGTTAGAGTTTCTCTCATAATGGGGTACACTGACCTTTGGATTGTTTTTGAAGGGGATCAAGCTCATCTCTTAGGGAGTCTTTGTTGTTGGGATAACACCACCTGATAAAAACCTCTCAAGATCAAGTGAGATCAATAATCACTAGGAATAGAAACCGTTAAGGCATCAAAGTCAACCATATCTAATGCTAGGAGCACAAGAATACTTCACAATAAATCACCTTCAAATGTCTAATTAGATTGGGACTTGTAAACAATTTACCTTACTTATATTAGGAATGATTAGGTCAACAATCCTGTTAGGTATTTCCAACCCCCGAGGGGATTAAAATGTCTCAGGTTAACCCATCAATCCATAGGTGTGTGTGATAATGATGGTTATGGAGTGGGAAAGACTTCAAGGTAGGTGCCACAACCATGAGACTAGCTAATGGGGGTCAAAATTCCTGAGTGTATAGATGTAAGTGTAAAGAATTAAACATGAACGAGAAACGACAAGAAAATTAAGGAAAATGACGAAAGCCTTGTATTACGTTTTATTGATCTCAAGATATGAATTTAAAATACATCAAGGACCATTCTATATCTTCTAGATTTATATCTAGATCTAGATCACACTAACAACTCATTACTGGATCATCACAACACCTCATCAAGATAAGAATTACAACTCATGACAATTATATTATCGAACTTTGTGATTGTTCAGGGACTCATAGTCTAACATTTCCCCCTTTAATCACAAGTTTGAATAATTGCACCAATAACCTTTTTTATCTTCAATCTGAAATTGTCGAAATGAGTTTCGAAGAAGATATGCCTAAAACAATTCCAATATTTGAATATTGGGAAGTGAACAAGTGTTATGTTTGAATATTTCGTTGAATAATTGAAATCATTTTATGTTGAGGAGACCGATTACTACTTTGGAATTCCTAATTGTTGACATAATGTTGATAAGGCTTAGAAACTTGAACCCGATATTTGATGTCCCCCCCTATTAGGTGTAAGGTGAGAAGTATTTTACTAGTTTATTCTTGGAAGGATCCAATCTTGGGCTTTGGATTCCTTAGGTGGTGGTTTTTTTGGTTCACCACTAACCATATTCCATGGAAATTGGTCGTTTATGGTTTACCGCTAGCTAAACTGCTTTGAATAATATGGTGGTTTATGGATGCCCACTAACCAATTTTCTTTGAATAAAGTGGTGTTTTTTGGATGACCACAAATCAATTTGCTTTCAATAATGCAATGGTTTTTGGATTACCACTATACAACTTACTTTCAATAATGTAGTGATTTTTGGATGACCACTAACCAATTTCACTTGATGAATTTATTTCCCCCCTTAAAGGTGTAGGAGAGTTTCTTTTATCATTGTGCTCCCCCCTTGAGGTGTGGAGAGTACCATGATTTTTTTCCTTTCAAATAACTCGTTGAGTTTTTTTCCCTTTTTCATTTCTTTAAGAAATTTGTCTTTACCTCTGTCTTGACCATATTGTAGGATTTATGTAGCTTCTTCACTTCTTATCCATTTCTAAGGATTTATCCATGTGTAATTAAATGTCTTTTTAACCTTCTTCTATTGTCGACATTTCTCTGATAAGTGATTTGTCTTCCCAAAATGAAGAAAAGGATGGAGATAAAAACATTAACTCTCCATATGGCCATCTATTTTACAATGTTGACACCTTTTAACAATTTCTTAAATATTTTCAAGGAAACTTGCTCTCACAAACTAAATTGGTTTGAAGTAATCTAGAACATAAAAACTATCATCTTTGATGTATCCCAATCCTTATCCATGCGTAATTAAATTCCTTTGTAACCTTCTTCTATTGTCGACATTTCTCTGATAAGTGATTTGTCTTCCAGAAATAAAGAAAATGATGGAGATCAAAACATTAACTTTCCATATGACCATTTCTTTTACAATGCTGACACTTTTTAACAATTTTTTGAATATTTTCAAGGAAACTTGCACTCACAAACTGAATTGGTTTTGCATAATCTGGAATATAAAAGCTATCATATTTGGTGTATCCCAATCTGTACTGATTTTTTTTAATGAAATTTCTTCACAAGATCTAACAACTATTATGGAAAATTCATATTTTGTTCTTTGTCTTCTTCAAAATTGATTCTGCTATTGTTGTTGTTGTTAAGTTGTGCTTCATTCATTGGTTCAATCATGTTTTATGTATCATTCAAAGCATTGATTACCTGTATTCCATCAACTTTTGTTATTAGTTGAACTGTATCACTTGTTGCATCAAACATTTGGATAAGGTCATCTATATCAAATGTTGCATCACTTTTATTTATTAGCTCTTCTTTGTCACAACTTGCATCAACTATCTGGATGAATTCATTTGTATTACAAGATGCATTAAAATTTTCTATTATAAATTATGTATTACAAATTTCATCTACTTTCATTGTAGATCCTGCATCAATCATATCATTAATTTGATTTTTATTTTCCCTTAATTTAGTCTAAAGAGCATCAAGAAATTGGTCTTTAATATCTATATCTTTCTGAAGATCTTTTGTAGATGCTAGTGTATTAGCCGTTTAATCAATTATGATTTGATTTTACTGTAATTTCCACTCAAGTAATTTAATTTTATTGTGCAATTCATGGTTGCACTCTTGCAAATTTTTAATTTATTGAGATGCATTTTGTAGATGCTTTCTTCCTTTACCCATTTGTACTTGATACACTTGCTTGCTTACTTGTACTCACTCGCTTTCACTAGTTCCCTTGATCATGCTTACTTTATTTTTATGTCACCTTAGCGTGTCGAGTACAACTAATAATGCACCCTAAAGTCTGATTACAATGATTGAATTTAGATGACTCACTTGACCTCCTTATTCAATTTCAAGTAGGTCTTCACATATTAAAAGATCTTCTTGTAATTAATGTGACCAAGGAAGTACAAAGTACCTTAGACCCCCTTATTCAATTTTAGGGTGATCTAGGACATTAATTTTTATCATTATGGATACAACCAACTCTTACACCTACAGAAAATTTTTATTTTCAATTACATTTTTTGTGTAAGGACCCATATTAAGGTTGTCAAACCATAATTAAAGCTTGGCACATAATTTTATAGCATACAAATTTAAATTGGACAACTCAACGTGTATATTTGTTACAAAATATTAAAAACACTTAAAACATGTAAAGAATTTTATTCATAGCAATTACATAAATTAAAAACAAGAAGAAGACTACCCGATATGTTGGCTCAGTTTTTGTGCTCCTATTGTGACGACTCGACACAATATGCCACCCTGCCAACTAGGAATGTCTATTCGACTTCTTGGCCCAAGGAACATCCACAGGTTCTGTAGCCCTCTAAGTTCAAGTCCAACCATAGTTGTAGTCATAGTATTAAAAACTAGAACCGGTGACTGGACCGGTGGACCTCATGAACCAGGTTTCGAACCGAACCCGGTCAAACTGGGACTAGTAAGATCTTAATGAACCAGTTTTAAAAAAAAATACATTAAATAATTAGTTTTTAATAAAAAAAACTATTTTTAAGATTTGCAACCATGATTCAAAGCTAGTAGAGACAAAATATGCAAAGTTTTCTCATTTATATACCATGTAAAGGTGAATATATCAAAATGGCACCGAGTGCAATAATATCATCGACAAAATACATAAGCAATGGGGCTCCAAATGGCCTATAAATTCCAAAAACAATGTTACAAGCTATGAGGCCATTGGCCTTGTTGGGCCTCGTATATGCCCATGTTTTTTTCATGAAATATCGTTGTTTATACCCTAAAAGCCTAGGATTTTAGCCTGCTCCGTACCTTAATTCCATCACTTCATGCCAAATATTCTCTATGGTTGATTATCATTAGGTTTCTTAGATTTTTTATGATTAAAGATGATTATACCATGTTTTACTGATGATGTTTTTTCTAGGTACATTTATCACAAGGTTCCATTGCTGAAATCCCTCACAAGCCAGTTAAGTATGAGAATGCCTAATTTAGGGATTTGGCACTTTCGGTGCGTTTCCGGAGGAATCGAGAGAGGTTATTATCAAAAATGATATTATGATACCTCTCCATAAGTTGGATTACACCCAAATCACTCATATGGGTCTCTAGAAGGAAATTACCCAATTTTTCCAAATCTTTAAAAAATTCTAAACTGCCAACTTATGACTCGATTTTTGTGTAGATAAAGGAGAAGAAATAAATTTGAGAACATGGGTTTTTATATAGTATAGCCAATTTACTAACCCTATAATGGTTTTCCAAAATAACGTACATTTTGAGAGATATTCAGGGCGGCTTGAGGCTAATTTATGTAAAATTCAGAATTTCTAGATTTCTCAAAAAGTCCTAAAACAACCCTGTTTTGGATTTTTGGTCAAAGAAAGTTTTAACTACTATAGATCAACATATCACAACTTTTAGAACCAATTTCATCTTATCTCCATGGCTATGAATGGAGCGTTGTTGAGCAACAAAGCATGGAATGGACAATGTAATCAGATTTAGATGAATTAAGTAGCATAATAATCTTTTGATGTGATATGCATAGATCACTTGCTATTTGTAATTCTAAAGCTTCTATTATAAAGCCTGCAATATAGTCACATTAAAAAATAGACATCCAGTGTGGGTATTGTAATTCGATTCTGTAATCAAGACTTGAAGAATGATATTTCATCCTCTGTTAATGAAAAACGAAGTTGTGATTTGACATGCTGTGTTATTAATTTTATTTTGGAGCGTTGTGGATTTTGTATGAGTTCCTAAGGTAGATTTGCTGAAGCGTAACTATTCTCTGTAAATCCTAAGCTTTTCCGGGTGTGGCAAGGGCCCACCACAACCGGATCAGCTCCTATAAGTATAGCTAGAGGTAATCTGTAAGTGTGTTTGATTAATTTCTTATTTTTTTTACAGTATCGATTTTTCTTTCTCATTTGCGTTGATGATCGGATTGTGTTTTTACGAAAGGAATGATTTCATATGATAGTTTTAGCTGAGCAAATTGAGTGTTTACATTGCAGAGTTGCATAGTGAAGGTTTCAAGAATAGTTGTTGTAGGTGTGCATTTAATCCGTTTACAAGTTCTGCTCCTAATAAATTGAATTCAAACTTTGCCAGCGTCGTTTTTTAGGTAGGAATTCCATTTGCATATTTGGTTACTTGAATTAGTCTTGAACCTGAATGAATCTCCTCGTATCTCTCTTGGAAAACGAATCGAATAAGGACAAGTCTCTATGATTGATCAAGCGTGAACAGACAGAGTGCGGTTGAACACATCAGATTTAAAGTCTTATTGGTTAATTAGAATAGGATGGAAGCAATTCAATGATAGAATCATAACTCCATCTTCTTACGAACATGAATCCCCTTCACGCAATGTGACTTAGCCATGATAAATCGATGCTGAGAAGTGCGTATTGGTCTTGTTAATGTCATTTCCTAAATTTTCAGTAGAAGCCATAATGAAAATTAGAATCATAGGCGTAATTGCAAGTGAGAACAAATATCTATGAATTCCATTCGAACTCGATCCCAGAATTGATTTGCTAAATTAGATTTGAATTCGAATTGTTTTATGAAACATAGTGTGGACTGAAAGAGCGGTCAAAGCATCAAACCGTCTCCATACGTGTTGTGAAAACATAATATTCCATCATTTCTTGTGCGTAATTCAAGATAAGGTCCGTAGGATCTGCCTTTTGTCACTTAAACCTAGCAATCATATTTCATTAGTTGCCAACAATAAGCTTGCAAAAGGATTTCTAGAGCATGTTTTCAGTGTGTTAATTAAGACAGAATATTTTGGTTATTTCTCAGTGCCAGTGTTCATTTTCGTTGTCAGTAAAAGCATTGAGTCAATAGGAATGCTAGCTTATGGTTTCATTCTGAATGAAATATTGTTGAACTATGTGTGTGTGTGAGCAAGGTAAGTTTTTACGGTCTTTTCTGAGTTTGTAAAATAGATTAGGGTTTTTAGTCTTCTATGAAATTTGGGAATTTTCCAGCACATAAGAGTGAAGTATGATGAAGTGATTTTAGCCTTTACAACTTAGTTTAGAAGTGATGGTTGGTTTGAGACTCTGGAGCATTGTATAAATTAGCTACATTGCAATTTGATTGAAGTAAGTGAGGGATTGCCAATTGTGATTTTCACTAGCCTGTTAATCAAAATCTTAGATCCTAGGTTGAATCAGTTTCCATTACGATATCTTAGTGTAGTGTGTGTGCTTTCTTAGATTATTATACCTTAACTTGTTATTTGGGAAAGAAGAGTATTGATTGTTGAAGTCTTTTGAGAAAATTTTCCAGAGTTCAGTTTAATGATTTTACGAATGCCAACTGCAATTGTAATCTGATTTATTGAGTACAGTTGTTTGCTTAAATAGTTCAAGTTCATTTTAGTTGATTTTAAAAGTGGAATTAGGGCTTGTTTAATGAAATTTCCATAGATTAGATCACAGATCGAGCATGAAAGACTGAGTTGTCCACTTTGGTTGATAAGTGTGTGGAACAAACATTTCAAATAGTTTTGATGTTGCAATCTCTTGTTTGGTGTCAAAGTAGTATAATTGGTATACAGTGTCTTATCCTAAGGTTTAAGTAAGGAAACCATTAGTAACTATAAATTCATTATGTGAGCATAAGATCAAATTATAGGTGCATTTAGATTAATCAATTTCTCCCAAGTGTGGCATATGAAAGTTAGAATTAGGGTTTTGGAATTTTTGCAAGAAATATTGAATTGTTAAATTGAAGTTTGTTGAAGACTAGGTATTTGTTTTAGAGTAATTAGGTTTTGATTTCAATTCAATCACGAGATAAATAAAGGGTTAAGTACTCAAGTCAAATTCAATTATTGATCCTTCTTAGAATGATGAACTGATCTCTTTTCTGCAATTTGCGTGTTTATGAGTATCTGTGTGTCTTAATTCTTATTAATTATCATAAGGAATCATTAAAAATCTGACCTACAAACTGAATCAAGAAGTGCAATGCAACTCGTGTTTATGAGCCAACATTGAAAAATTAAATATTAAGAGGTTTAATTCACCAATTAAAACTCTCAACATTTTGGTGCAGTTGTAGGCGAGTTGCAATTTTTTATTTTGGTAAGTATTATCAGAGTTTCAGGATCTTGTAAGGCTGTTAAAGGGCAGAGAGTGTACGGTAAGACGTGAGTGAAGAGCCACACATCCAATTTTTTGGGGTTGCTCCTAAGTCTGACTGATTACTGCTTGTTCTTGAGTTTTTATTTCCTTTTTCGTTATGCGTAGAAGTAAAGGTAGATTTATTTCCAGTGCTAGTTTTCTTGCAATTAGCAGTTTTTAATTCATTTAGATTAAAAATTCAAGCTTTGAACGACGCAATATTTTTGGGATGTTGTAAGAACCCCATTTTTTGTACTAATCCATGTTGCGAATAGGAGAAATTCAAGAATGACCGAGATCTTGAAGAATGTCCATCGACGCGCTTTCTCAAATCCTAGTAGTAGCTGGGGCATCTTCTTCTCAGGAAGAGTTTGTCCTGAATGCATTCAAGAAATTATCTGTCTCTCCATAGCTAGAACAAGATTTGGAAATCTCCCTTTGAGTCCTCTTGCCTATCTACCAAGGAGATCGATGAGCCATGTACCAAATATGATGGGGAGCATCCATCTAAACCTGAGATCAAGGAACCTTCACCATGCCCAACAACAAGCCTTGTGTGCACTCTAGAGACCAATTATCTCAGTTTGCCTGGAATGACCGAGGAGGACATTCAGAGTGGTCCAAATGAAGGAATGAGCCAATACCACCAGGATTGCATCGAGCATTGGTTCAAAGTCACAATCCAGTCAAAGTACCACTCTCATCTTCAAATACTCTTGGTACCATATCAATTGAAGAAATTGGTTTCTCATACTCTGGTATGTGTTGAAGTTTATTCTTTCAAACTGAGTGTGAGTGTGCTTAGCATGTTTTTACGAACATGGTTGCATTGGAATTACTCCTACACTTGAAGGATACCTTCCTCTCTCTAGATTAGGGTAGGGTAGAAATGAATAAATTTGTTGTTACAACATCATTCTTGAAATTACAACATAACCATTGAAATTTTTGTCAACATGCACTCTTGTGGTAAGACTTGTCAGAATAAATTCACTCTTAATGCCTCATATTTTATAAAGTGACTCTGATTATTGGCTGAGATTATTCATTGGGTCAGTTAGGGGAATTGTTATTGTTATACTTTCCATTAATAAGCTTAACATACTATCATCCAAGAACCCTTTTCAAGTTTCTCTTTGAAGGTATTGACGAAAAGCCTCCTATGGCAGACCACTTCTATAAAACTCTAATGAGCTCTCATAAGAACCCTAGCATGTCCAACTTTAGGAATATTTTAGTCATTATCTAAGTTATTTTCTTTTCTTGAGTCTTTAGGGTAGCAGGATCAATCAGTAAAGATTAGTAATTAAAAACTTTTCATGCCATCTTGTGCTCTTAAGGAGTAGATATGTCTCCCCACTTATTAAGTAACCTCTAAGGTTAATCATAATCAGAGTCTACAAAAATATTTAGGGGAGGATAGGAGGTCTTGTAATGAGCCGACCTACCACGATCATGAGACCTAACGTGCATGGAATTACTACTCCTGGTCACCAAGCTAGAGTAATGGATTTCAGCCCAAAAATCTAGAAGACAGGAGGTCTCATCACGAGCCAGCATGTTCATCCATGTTACTTCTTGTGAGTGGCACTATCATCAGCTGGTTACCAAACCAGGACAGTGTCCCTTATCTAAAAGTCAAATAAGCTAACTCTAAATCTATATCTAGTAAGTGGGACACATTTCATAGGGTTAAAAGGCATCCTTGTCGAGGCTATAGACGCCTGCTGGCAGTAGGGCCATGCTTGTGGTGTCAAAGTTAATTTTACACTATGATTTACTTGGTTGTTTTTGTCTTTTCCCTGAACTCACTATCATTTTTCTCTGAGAATGGCTTTAAGATCATTTCAGTAATGTGCTTTGGAGTTCTATCTTTCAGAAATAATTTTGTTTTTATGGATGTGAGACCCTTAGTGTAGGTGATTCACTTTGCTTGAAAAAGAGAAGATTCAACTATGTGATTGGGTAACGGTAAGACAATCATCCTCAGAAGGTATCATTTTGTAATATTTATTTTCCCTACTTTCGATCCATTTTATGGCCTTGGTTTTAAAAAAAGTCACTTTTACTTGTAATAATGAGGCTATTGAAAGTGAAGACCTGCTGCTTTGGATTACTCTTGAGATTTTTTGTGGAAATTCTTATGGTTAATCATTTTAGGATGAAATTATCCCCGCAGTAAAAACATTGTTAAGTAGTCCTTTAGTAGCCCTAGCATTACTTACTCTTTTGGAATAATTAAACTCAATCTTAACGTCATTGGATCCCTGGTCACTACTTTTTCTTATCTTATTGATGCAAAGGAAGATGACATCCAATGAAAATTATTTACATGCTCTCACAATTAGCCCTATGGTTTAAGTCAATGAAGCATGACTTTAATATAGAAACCCTAGCCCTTCATTATTTGGTCTCTGTCAGAGGTTTTTCTTGCATGGGTACATGCAAGATGATAGGCATGGGGGAGAGAGATGATTGGAATTTTCATGTTTAACTCACACTTTCACTCTATGCTTACTCTTATTTTTTTCACTATCATTTTTCACAATTGTTGGGCTTGGAGCATGATCAGGTAATTGTTCTCTAATTTAACCTATTTCCTTTATTTTAATAAAGATGATTATTGATGATGGTGCTTGTGTTATTTCAGGAAGCCGCGTGAAAAATACACATGCATCAACATTTTCGGGATAACGTGGATATTGAGACCTTTTTCCTTCTTCAACAGTTCACATCAACAGTCACATCAGCTTTAGCCATTCCATAATTTACTTCATCTTGCAGCACCAAGGACATCAACAACAAGGGTAAAACTTGAGGTAGAGGTGGCTTAAGATTCTTTAATTGATTAGAGATTTAAGAAAGCTTTGATGATTAACCACCACATATTCCGCATATTTGGTTTTCCATATACCCTCCATTTGCATGCTACTCTAGTCAAGTCATAATCATATTGGTTCATGTAAACAAAAGTAGTAACTATAGTGCCTTCCCCTCCTACATTCATGCATATTGTCAATCTAATAGAGGGTGAATTCATGGTTGCCTTTCATGAAGAAATAGTTCATAAGCATTGGCCTCGCAAAAATAGAGCATGCAAGCACATGCCTTCCCATATCCATCACCACCTCATCTCATATACCATTTACATTGTCACCTATCATCCTATTCATAATTTCCTCCTACCACACCTATTGTTTTCCTCAATTTGTATCGCTCTTAAAATGAAATCTATGGAAATAAAATCTTCATGTAGTGTTGCTTCACAAGACCTAACACTACCTAAGAGCCATGATGCCATACAAACCTAGATATGAGCAAAGTATTTGTTTGCATGAGGACATGCAAAAACTCAGGCATGGGGGCATGTTGGGCCTCATTTATGCCCATGTTTTTGTCATAAAATATCACTGTTTATACCCTAAAACCCTAGGTTTTTAGCCTACTCCGTACCGTAATTCCATCACTTGCTGCCAAATATTCTCTATGGTTGATTATCATTAGGTTTCTTAGATTTTATATGATTAAGATGAATATAACATGTTTTTTTGATGACGCTTTTTCTAGGTACATTTATCACAGGGTTCCATCTCTGAAATCCCTCACAATCCAGTTAAGTATGAGAATGCCTAATTTAGGGATTTGGCACTTTCGGCACACTTCCGGAAAAACCAAGAGAGGTTATTATAAAAAATGATATTATGATACCTCTCCATAAGTTGGATTCCACCCAGCTCACTCATATGGGTCTCTAGAAGGAAATTACCCAATTTGTCCAAATCTGTAAAAAATTCTAAACTGCCAAATTCTACCTCGATTTATGTGCCGATGAAGGCGAAGGAACAAATTCGGGCACATGGGTTTTGATCCCAGTATAGCCAATTTACTAACCCTATAATAAATTTTCAAAATACGGTACATTTTGAGAGATATTCAGGAGGGCTTGAGGCTAATTTATGTAAAATTCAGAATTTCCAGATTTCTCAAAAACTCCCAAAACAACCCTGTTTTGGATTTTTGTCAAAGGCAGTTGAAACTACTATATATCAGCACATCATAGCTTTTAGAATCAATTTAATCTTATCTCCATGGCTATGAATGGAGCGTTGTTGAGCAACAAAGCTTGGAATGGACAATGTAATCAGATTTAGATGAGTTAAGTAGCATAGTGATCTTTTGATTTGATCTGCAATGATCACTTTCTATTTGTAATTCTAAGGTTGTGAAGACTGAGATTTCATCCTCTATCAATGAAAGACTAAGTTGTGATTTAACATGCAATGTTATTAATCTGATTTTGGAGTGTTATGGATTTTGTATGAGTTCCTGAGGTAGATTTGCTTAAGCGTAGCTAGTCTCTCTAAATCCTAAGCTTCTCCGGGTGTGGCAAGGGCCCACCACAACCGAATCAACTCGTGTAAGTATAGCTAGAGGTAATCTGTAAGTGTGTTTGATTAATTTCTTATTTTTCTTACAGTATCGACTTTTCTTTCTCATTTGCGTTGATGATCAGATTATGTTTTTATGAAGGGAATAATTTCATATGATAGTGTTAGCTGAAAATATTGAGTGTTTACATTGCAGAGTTGCATAGTGAAGGTTTAAAGAATATTTATTGTAGGTGTGCATTTAATTCGTTTACAAGTTCTGCTCCTAATAAATTGAATTCAAACTTTGCCAACATTGTTTTTTAGACAGGAATTCCATTTGCAGATTCCGCTACTTTAATTAGTCTTGAACCCGAATGAATCTTCTTGTATCTTCTGTGATTGATCAAGCGTGAACAGACAGAGTGTGGTTGAACGCATCAGATTTAAAGTCTTATTGGTTAATTAGAATAGGATGGAAGCAATTCAATGATAGAATCATAACTCCATCTCCTTAGCATCCAAAACGAACATGAATTCCCTTCACACAATGTGATTTAGCCATGATAAATCGATGCTGAGAAGTGCGTATTGGCCTTGTTAATGTCATTTGTTGAATTTTCACTAGAAGTCAGAATGAAAATTAGAATCATAGGCGTATTTGCAAGTGAGAACAAAGATTTATGACTTCCATTCGAAATTGATCCCAGAATTGATTTGCTAAATTATATTTGAATTTGAATTGTTTTATGAAACAGACTTTGGATTGAAGGAGCGGTCAAAGCATCAAACGATCTCCATACTCGTTGTGAAAACATAATATTCCATCATTTGTTGTGCGTAATTCAAGAAAAGGTCCGTAGGATCTACTTTCTGTCACTTAAACTAGCAATCAGATTTCATTAGTTACCAACAGTAAGCTTGCAAAAGGATTTATAGAGCATGTTCTCAGTGTGTTAATTAAGTCAGAATCTTTTGATTATTTCTCAATGCCAGTGTTCATTTTCATTTTCAGTAAAAACATTGAGTCAATAGGAATGCTAGCTTAGGGTTTCATTCTGAATATAATATTTTTGAACTATGTGTGTGTGAGCAAGGTAAGTTTTTACGGTCTTTTCTGAATTTGTAAAATAGATTAGGGTTTTTAATATTCTATGAAATTTGGGAATTTTCCAGCACATAAGAGTGAAGTATGATGAAGTGATTTTAGCCTTTACAACTTAGTTTATAAGTGATGGTTGGTTTGAGACTCTGGAGAATTGTCTAAATTAGCTACATTGCAATTTGATTGAAGCAAGTGAGGGATTGCCAATTGTGATTTTCACTAGCTTGTTAATAAAAATCTTAGATCCTAGGTTGAATCAGTTTCCATTACGATATCTTAGTGCAGTGTGTGCGCTTTCTTAGATTAGTATACCTTATCTTGTTATTTAGGAAAGCAGAGTATTGATTTTTGTAGGATTTTGAGAAAATTTGCTAGAGTTCGGTTTAATGATTTGACGGATGTCAACTGCAATTGTAATCTGATTTCTTGAGTACAGTTGTGTGCTTAAATAGTTCATGTTCATCTCAGTTGATTTTAAAAGTGGAATTAGGGTTTTCTGAATGAAATTTCCATAGAGTAGATCATAGATAGAGCATGAAAGACTAAGTTGTGCACTTTGGTTGATAAGTGTGTGAAACAAACGTTTCAAATAGTTTTGATGTTGCAATCTCTTGTTTGATGTCAAAGTAGTGGAATTGGTATAAAGTGTCTTATCCTTGGGTTTAAGTATGGAAACCATTAGTAAATTTAAATTCATTATGTGAGAATAAGATCAATTAGATATAATTTTTGGGATTCAACTGCGTTAATTTAGTCATTCATCTATGACCATTTCCATGAGAGGTAGTAAAAAATGACTAATTTCTCATGATTTTTGAATAGTCCACTTAGCACTCATTGCATCGGGTGATGCTCACAGGGGTGAAGAAGTGGGATTGAAACTAGTGAAATGAATCACATAGAGTCAATCATCACTTCCGGGGCTTGCACCCAGTAACCAGGACTTCCTCGGGAGGTCACCCATCTCATCCCAAACTCCTTCGTCATGCGCTTAACCGTGGAGTTTTCCCCACAACTTGCCCACTTAGCTTGCTACCCCATTTTCAAAACCCTAGCAACTATTGTGCCTCATGAACCATTCAAGAAGAGATCCCTTTACTCTTAGTATTTTAAGTATGAGGGGTTTCCGCAGTGCATTATATTAGATATCATTTTTGGGATTCAACTGCGTTAATTTAGTCATTCATCTATGACCATTTCCATGAGAGGTAGTCGTAACTGACTAATTTCTCATGATTTTCGAATAGTCCACTTGGCACTCATTGCATCTAAAGATGCTCAGCCAGGTGAAGAAGTGGGATTGAAACTAGTGAAATGAATCACATAGCGTCAATCATCACTTTCGGGGCTTGCACCCGGTAACCAGGACTTCCCGGGAGGTCACCCATCCCAGAACTCCTCTGGCTCAAGCGCGCTTAACTGTGGAGTTTTCCCCACAATCAAGCTCACTTAGCTTGCTACCCCATTTGCAAAACCTTAGCAACTATTGTGCCTCATGAACCATTCAAGAAGAGATCCCTTTACTCTTAGTATTTTAAGTATGAGGGGTTTCCGCAGTGCATTATATTAGATATAATTTTTGGGATTCAACTGCGTTAATTTAGTCATTCATCTATGACCATTTCCATGAGAGGTAGTCAAAACTGACTAATTTCTCATGATTTTTGAATAGTCCACTTAGCACTCATTGCATCGGGTGATGCTCACAGGGGTGAAGAAATGGGATTGAAACTAGTGAAATGAATCACATAGCGTCAATCATCACTTCCGGGGCTTGCACCCGGTAACCAGGACTTCCCGGGAGGTCACCCATCCCAGAACTCCTCTGGCTCAAGCGCACTTAACTGTGGAGTTTTTCCCACAATCAAGCCCACTTAGCTTGCTACCCCATTTGCAAAACCTTAGCAACTATTGTGCCTCATGAACCATTCAAGAAGAGATCCCTTTACTCTTAGTATTTTTAAGTATGAGGGGTTTCCGCAGTGCATTATATTAGATATAATTTTTGGGATTCAATTGCGTTAGTTTAGTCATTCATCTATGACCATTTCCATGAGAGTTAGTCGTAACTGACTAATTTCTCATGATTTTTGAATAGTCCACTTAGCACTCATTGCATCAGGTGATGCTCACAGGGGTGAAGAAGTGGAATTGAAACTAGTGAAATGAATCACATAGCGTCAATCATCACTTCCGGGCTTGCACTGGTGCATCAGACTTCCCTGAGGTCACCCATCCTGCAACTCCTCCGGCTCAAGCGCACTTAATCGTAGAGTTTTTCCCACAATCAAGCTTCCACTTAGCTCAAGTACCCCATTTGGTGCAAGTCCTTAGCAACTATTGTGCCTCATGAACCATTCAAGAAGAGATCCCTTTACTCTTAGTATTTTAAGTATGAGGGGTTTCCGCAGTGCATTATATTAGATATAATTTTTGGGATTCAACTGCGTTAATTTAGTCATTCATCTATGACCATTTCCATGAGAGGTAGTCAAAACTGACTAATTTCTCATGATTTTTGAAAAGTCCACTTAGCACTCATTGCATCGGGTGATGCTCACAGGGGTGAAGAAGTGGGATTGAAACTAGTGAAATGAATCACATAGCGTCAATCATCACTTCCGGGGCTTGCACCCAGTAACCAGGACTTCTCGGGAGGTCACCCATCCCAGAACTCCTCTGGCTCAAGCGCGCTTAACTGTGGAGTTTTCCCCACAATCAAGCCCACTTAGCTTGCTACCCCATTTGCAAAACCTTAGCAACTATTGTGCCTCATGAACCATTCAAGAAGAGATCTCTTTACTCTTAGTATTTTAAGTATGAGGGGTTTCCGCAATGAATTATATTAGATATAATTTTTGGGATTCAACTGCGTTAATTTAGTTATTCATCTATGACCATTTCCATGAGAGGTAGTCAAAACTGACTAATTTCTCATGATTTTTGAATAGTCCACTTAGCACTCATTGCATCGGGTGATGCTCACAGGGGTGAAGAAGTGGGATTGAAACTAGTGAAATGAATCACATAGCGTCAATCATCACTTCCGGCTTGCACTGCAACCAGGACTTCTCGGGAGGTCACCCATCCCAGAACTCCTCTGGCTCAAGCGCGCTTAACCGTGGAGTTTTCCCCACAATCAAGCCCACTTAGCTTGCTACCCCATTTGCAAAACCTTAGCAACTATTGTACCTCATGAACCATTCAAGAAGAGACCCCTTTACTCTTAGTATTTTTAAGTATGAGGGGTTTCCACAGTGCATTATATTAGATATCATTTTTTGGATTCAACTGCGTTAATTTAGTCATTCATCTATGACCATTTCCATGAGAGGTAGTCGTAACTGACTAATTTCTCATGATTTTTGAATAGTCCACTTAGCACTCATTTCATCGGGTGATGCTCACAGGGGTGAAGAAGTAGGATTGAAACTAGTGAAATGAATCACATAGCGTCAATCATCATTTCCGGGGCTTGCACCCGATAACCAGGACTTCCCGGGAGGTCACCCATCCCAAAACTCCTCTGGCTCAAGCGCGCTTAATTGTGGAGTTTTCCCCACAATCAAGCCCACTTAGCTTGCTACCCCATTTGCAAAACCTTAGCAACTATTGTGCCTCATGAACCATTCAAGAAGAGATCCCTTTACTTAGTATTTTTTAAGTATGAGGGGTTTATGTAGTGCATTATATTAGATATCATTTTTTTGGGATTCAACTGCGTTAATTTAGTCATTCATCTATGACCATTTCCATGAGAGGTAGTCGTAACTGATTAATTTCTCATGATTTTTGAATAGTCCACTTAGCACTCATTGCATCGGGTGATGCTCACAGGGGTGAAGAAGTGGGATTGAAACTAGTGAAATGAATCACATAGCGTCAATCATCACTTCCGGGACTTGCAGCCGGTAACCAGGACTTCTTGGGAGGTCACCCATCCCAGAACTCCTCTGGCTCAAGCGCGCTTAATTGTGGAGTTTTCCCCACAATCAAGCCCACTTAGCTTGCTACCCCATTTGCAAAACCTTAGCAACTATTGTGCCTCGTGAACCATTCAAGAAGAGATCCCTTTAGATTAATCAGTTTCTCCCAAGTGTGGCCTATGAAAGTTAGAATTAGGGTTTTGGAATTTTTGCAAGAAATATTGAATTGTTAAATTGAAGTTTGTTGAAGACTAGGTATATGTTTTAGAGTAATTAGGTTTTGATTTTAGTTCAATCACAAGATAAATAAAGGGTTAAGTGCTCAAGTCAAATTCAATTACTAATCCTGCTTAGAATGATGAACTAATCTCTTTTCTACAATTTGCGTGTTTATGAGTATTTGTGTGTCTTAATTCTTAATTAATTATCATAAGGAACTATTAAAACTCTGACCTAAAAATTGAATCAAGAATTGCAGTGCAACTCATGTTTACGAGCTCTAATTGACAAATTAAATATTAAGATGTTTAATTCACCAATTAAAATTCTCAACAAGCCTACTACAAGACTAAAAATCTAGACTCTATAGTGTACACATGATCAATCATCAAATTGATCACTAGTACTAGACAAAAGATCATCATCGAAAGTGGCATAGACATCATTTGGTTCAGATTTTGAGGATTCCTCAGCCTCATTTGCAACCTCATTAGCACTCCCACCAATAACAACATAAGTGGATCTAATGGAAGCACGAGTTAGTCGATTTTCACGACTAGTTCCTTTCATTGGTTGTTTGTCTTTCCTTGATGCAGCTACTAATCCTGGTTTTGATGGCACCACCAAATCTGCTTTATCCCCCGCTAATGCCATGCCAATATCAAAATCAACCTCAAACACTAGATCTTCAGTCTCCTCCACCTATTCTGATGTTGGATAAATATCTTCCAACACAATGGGATCTAGATGAGGTGTTTTGTTCAACATTTTGTTTTGCCTTAGTCGAAGGTTGTATTACATGAAGACGAGATCATTTAACCAATTTTTTTCCAAACAGTTTCTCTTCTTCGTTTGTATGTGCTAAAAAACAGACTAATTGCGCTCACAACCTGAAGCACTACAAGTTTGGATGAGCACTTTTGAAATTAAAGACATTTTCCGCCAAATGACTCCCACCAATGTGATGTAAAGAAAAATACATTAATTAGTAACTTAGTTCATTTCATTACTTATTTACAAACAATTTAACTTGAAAAGAAAAACAAATTGGAATTTATTGCCTGGTTGATCCACATATCTTGCTATTTTTGGCAATTTTTTTCCAAAGGCACCAATTGTAATACTAAAAAGAGTAAGTTATTAATGTATTTTCAACTGGTCTGCATAGATAGGGACCATGCACTCAAAACAATCAATCAATCCAGCTCTGACCTCCCCATCTTGTAGATCTCCTAGTTGAGCTTTATAATGATACTTTGGGTTCAAAAAATACCCAGTTGCATGTATAGGACGATGGAGTTGATTGTTCCATATTTTATCAATGATCTCCCACATACATACATATTTAGCTAACTCGTCCTTGTAAGTTTCCCGTACCTGCTCCTTTACCTTATGCATAGCCTCATAAATGTAGCCCATTGCCAAATTTTTCCCATCCACCATCCTCAGCACCTTAACAAGGGGATTGGTAATTTTTACAAGTTCTGTAGACCTTTTCCAAAAATAATTTTCAAAAAAATTCTTTTTGGTGTCTTTTCCATCTTTTCTACGAGCCCACTGAGATTCAGTCCAATTACCAGAAGAAAACATTTTCTGCAGTTTTTTCTGTTGAGAATTGAGATATTGCAACACGAGGAAGTGAGTTTCAAATCTTGTAATTGTAGGTCTAACAAGCTCTTTTCCCTGAGTTTTTTTCCTCATTAGGCTCAATAGCCATGAGTGGTTGTAAATGTATTTTGTAATGCACTTGGCATGCTCTATAGTGTTTTTTACTGACTCTAGTTTTCCTATGTCCTCAAGCATGAGGTCTATGCAATGTGCAACATATGGAGTAAAAAATATGGTCCTATATTTGGATCCAAGAATCTTTCCAGCAAGAACTTAGTTTGAGGCATTATCTGTGATGAACTACACAACATTATTCTCCCCCACTTCCTGAATAATGTCATCCAAAAGCTCAAATATAAGGGTTGCATCCTTCACCTTATCAGATGCATCAGCTGATCTAAAAAACATGGTTCCTTGAGGGAAAGAAACAAGGAACTTAATGATAGTGTAGTTCTTTCCATCAATCCATCCATCTAATATGATGAAACAACCTATTTTGAGCCATGACTCTCTATACTCAGCCAAAGACTCATCAATGGAAGAAATGTATTTTTGCAAAAGAGCTCCCCTCAAGTCATGCACAATAGGGCCTTTGAAGCCCTTTCCTACAGCTATAACGAAGCCCCACATGGCTTGGTAATAAGGTGAGCGAGCAACATGAAATGGTATATCTGCATCATACCACCATATATAAATGTATTGATAAGAAGTTTCTTTGCATTGTTTTTTCCAATGTTGATCCAAAGTGGGTTAACGACTTGGCTGGGAGGAAGTGGTTGTGGGATTAGTAGTGGACGAGAAATTACTTTGGATGTTTCTTCTCTTTGTTTCTTTTGATTTTTGTCCAAGAGGAGGAACATAGTGAAAAGGGTCATTGGTGGAAAGTATAGAAGACGAGTCTTAAATCGCATAATCATCATACCCACTCTCTTTCATGGCTTCTATTAATTCTCTCTTCCTTGCAATTTAATTGTGGATGGCCTTCTCCCTAGCCTTATTCTCCTCAAACTTTTCAGACTGGAAAGGTATTCTGACCTAACGAGACCTAACACTTGATTTGCTGCTTCACATGTATTTACTTGGCCTCTTATCCAAACCAAGTGTTGTTTCAATTTGAGAATACCCCCACCTCCAATAGGTTTATTGCAAAATTTGCATATCATTTTTCCATCAATCACATCACAATAATCCCATGCACTATCCTTGAATTTTGGAGCCAAGTTGACTTGAAATAATTAAAATTTTCAAATAAATCTGCCATTTAAAAAAAAAGTGCAGCTAAGATAAATGGAAAACCAAAGCTAAATTTAGGAAAAACAATGCACATTGTAGCCTACAAAATTTGATAACATAGAACTAGAGATTTGATAGAAATAACATATTGAGGGGTTTGCACAGTGCATTATATTAGATATCATATTTTTGGATTCAACTGCATTAAGTAAGTCATTTATCTATGACCATTTCCATGAGAGGTAATCTGACTGATTCTCATGAGTTTTGAATAGTCCACTTAGCACTCATTGCATCGGGTGATGCTCATAGGGGTGAAGAATTTGGATTGAAACTAGTGAAATGAATCACATAGTGTCAATCATCACTTCCGAGGCTTGCATCCAGTAACCATGAATTCCCGGGAGGTCACCAATCTCAGATCGCCTCTGGCTCAAGCGCGCTTAACTGCAGATTTTTCCCCACAATCAAGCCCACTTAGCTTGCTACCCCATTTGCAAAACCTTAGCAAGTATTGTGCCTCATGAACCGTTCAAGTAGAGCTCCCTTCACTCTTTGTATTTAAGTATTGAGGGTTTTACGCAGTGCATTATATTAGATATAATTTTTTGGGATTCAACTGCATTAAGTAAGTCATTCATCTATGACCATTTCCATGAGAGGTAGTCGTAACTGACTAATTTGTCATGATTTTTGGATAGTTCACTTAGCACTCATTGCATCGAGTGATGCTCACAGGGGTCATAGTCCACTACCTATCATGGAAATTTTCATAGGTGAATGACTTAGTTAACAAATTTGAATCCCAAAAAATGATATCTAATATATTGGATTGCAGAAACCCCTCAATACTTAAATACAAAGGGTGAAGGCAGCTCTACTTGAATGGTTCATGAGGAAAAATACTTGCTAAGGTTTTGCAAATGGGGTAGAAAGATATGTGGGCATGATTGTGGGGAAAAATCCATAGTTAAATGCGCTTGAGCCAAAGGAGATCTAGGATGGGTGACCTCCCAAGAAGTCTTGGTTACCGGGTGCAAGCCCTGAAAGTGATGATTGATGCTATGTGATTCATTTCACTAGTTTCAATCCCACTTCCTCACCCCTTTGAGCATCACCCGATGTAATGAGTGCTAGGTGGACTATTCAAAAATCATGAGAAATCATTCAGTTACAACTACCTCTCATGGAAATGGTCAAAGATGAATGACTTACTTAACGTAGTTGAATCCCAAAAATGATATCTGAATGACTTAATTAATGTAGTTGAATCCCAAAAAATGATATCTAATATAATGCATTGTGGAAACCCCTCAATACTTAAATACAAAGAGTGAAGGGAGCTCTACTTGAATGGTTCATAAGACACAATACTTGGTAAGGTTTTGCAAACGGGGTAGCAAGCTAAGTGGGCTTGATTATGGGGAAAATTCCACAGTTACGCACACTTAAGCTAGAGGCGATCTGGGATGTGTGACCTCTCAGAAGTACTGGTTACCAGGCGCAAGCCCCAGAAGTGATGATTGATGCTATGTGATTCATTTCACTAGTTTCAATCCCACTTCTTCACCCCTGTGAGCATCGCCCGATGCAATGAGTGCTATGTAATATTCCAAATTAGCAGTCGGATAATTGGAATATTAATTTTGTCAATTTTTCCTTTTCTAATGTTAGCTAGGTAAAAGAGGATGAGAGTAGCTCATTCCTCATTCATTCAGTCATCAACTAATTTTCTGTATGATAAACCAGAAGCACACTTGAGTTGTTTAGCCAAGTATGCAAGTGCTATTTAGCACATTGATTTCTCAACCTCATCCTCGGAGGATTTCGAGTGCCTGCTTAGGAGAGGAGTTTCAGTCATTTTTGGGAGAGATATTTCACAGGTTCACTTTAGGAGCACACAGTCCCTTCTAGGGAAGCAATCAGCCTAGTTACATAGTCTAGCAGTGGAGAAGCTTCGGGGAAGGAGAAAGATCGATATATTTCCACCAGGAGTTTTGTGAGGGGATAAACCCTTAGCAGAGTTCTTGGGAAATTTTCAACAGTTATTTCCATTAGTTAAATCTAGAGCCCAGTGTGCCCAACAGAATTGCGTACCCAGCCCAAGAAGGCGCATTTTCGGGGTCAACCTTTCAAAAAATCCTTCGCAGGGTTTTATAGGTTTGTTGAGGGGAGTCCGATGTCCAATTCCTGGAATTTCCTGAGTGGCAGAACATCCCCAATACGCAGTACATTTCCAACTAGCAACAACATTTCTAGACAAGGTAGCATAGAGGAGGATCCATGAAAAGAAGTAAGCATCAGGGATTTCTGTGCGGGGATTGAGGGCTTATTTTAGCCTGCCTTGTGCAGGCCAAGGTGCCATCTTCCTAAAAACCATTTGTACCTTTCCCATTACGAAATATTAATAAATGTCTCAGCAATTCTAGCTCAATTTGTGGTGTTTTTAATGTGTATTTCTGTTTGCTGTAGATTTAGTCTTTGCATTCTTTGTATTACTATTTGTTCCCAATTTGGGATATTACAGTGGTATCAGAGCTCATATAATTGGCTCAGCCTATGGAGCACTTGGTCTATGACACGAGAAGATAGAGAGTACGTTACATATCAAAAGTAGCGGTATAGAAGTAGGGAGAGTAGGCTTGATATCACACCTAATCAAGAAGACAACATTTTGGTAGAGGAAGGCAAGGGGAAGGCATCAACAATAGAAGAAAGAGATGAGCAGAAGGAGTTTGGTAACCTCCTCCTAAAGTCAGTGTAAGAGCTCTCCAAGAAAATAGAGGAGATGGGATAGAATTTTGCCGGAGATAACAAGCAGAGGGAAATTCCAAGGAATTCCAAAATGGAGAAGGATCTGGTACCTCTCACCAGTTACTTGAGCATAATACTGTGCAACAGGTAGTGCCACGTACCCCACCATGCTCTACCATGCCCACATTCTTGGCTTCAGGGGCAGGAACAGGAGGACCATAGGAGCCGGGGGTGGCTCACTATAAAGAGTACTTCATAGAATACCAGTCCTATGGGCTAGAGTTTGGATATGCCCTCACTTTCAATGAATTTTTCCAATTGAAGAACAACAAAAGACCACGTGGCCAGAACCAAGGAGGAGGGTACATGCGGGGTAAAGACCTGCACCGTACCGTGGGCATACTTTTCTTTCTTACCTTCAATGGGTCATTGAAGTGTTCAGAAAAATATTGGGTGGAGAAGATGGACATTTACTTTCAGCTAAACCAAATGGTGGAGGTGGAGGCCATCAAGGTGGCAACAATGCATCTTGAGGGAGAGGCACATGATTGGTGGTTCCGTGGGACCACTACATTGGGTCATGCAGGAGTGACAATGTATGATGAGTTCACTCGGAGGTTGATAGAGAGATTTGATCAGAAGCACCTAGAGGTTGATAGAGAGATTTGATCGGAAGCACCCGGAGGAACATTTTGTCGAGTTGACCAAGCTCAAATAGAAGAGGAACCCGGAAACTTACATTTCTGAGTTCTTGAAGCTCTCAGTGATGGCTCCAGACTTGTTCGTTCCTAGGAGAGTGTACATGTTCATTGACGGACTAGCTGAACCTTTTCATGGGATAGTCAAGTTCACCAAGCCTACTACCCTGCAGCATGCAATAGGGAGGACAAGAGACTTGCAGGACACTATACCAAGGACGAGGGCCCCTTTCCCCCACAGACCAGCACTCCAACAAAAGGGGAAGGACATGAGAGCCCCACCCCCGAGAGGGAACCATGGCCAAGGGCATTTAGATGATGAAACCCGAAGAGATTTGAGATAGCGGAGGCTCTGATTCACTTGTCAAGAGCCATGGGCACCAGGTCATCGATGTGTCAGAGGGAAGGCTCATTACATTGAGGTCTTCTCCAACAGTGAAGGGGAAGAGGAGGCATATGAGGAGTTGGAGGGAGATGTTAGCACTGGTGCACCGAGGGTGAATCATCCACTACCACCTCCCCTAGCAGCAACAGGAGCAACGTTGCAACCACAGGAGGGGTCCTTGCATCTTTGCAAGGAGTTCCCAATTAATTAACGCTGAGATTATGAGGGAAATTTTATGGGTAGCGTGTCTCAGCGCTGGTGGATAGTGGGGCCATGCAAAACTTTATGGATGCCCAACTGGTGCATAGGAGGGGCATACAGACATAGAGCTTTGATGGGTTTCCTATGTTGGTTTCAGGTTCGAGGACCATGTAGTGCATGCGTTATGTTCTGGCATTTGCAGTGACCATGGGGACAAACACGGTGACAAATCATTTCTTTATGGTCAATATTTCGGATACCAACGTAGTGTTGGGTGTGCAGTGGCTTATCACACTTGGGAAGGTCACTATGGATTGGGAGACTCTGGAGATGGAGTGGACAAACAATCAAAGTGGGAATCATGTGATGATCAGAGGCATGAACACATATCCTCTACAAACAGTCTCTACACATCGGATAGAGGCAAATTTCTGGAAGGGAGACATAGAGTGGGCAATGGAGCTAAGGATTTCAGAGGTAGGTGTTTGAGGTCAGCCTGTGCACCTGGTTATGCAAACTATCCTAGACCGTTGCTCCATGGTTTTTGGGGACATTCCACCAGGATAGCCACCAGACCGAGGAATTGAGCACACCATTGAGCTGGAGCAATGCATCTAGGAAATGGTTACAACTCTCTACAAGCACCCCAAAGCCTATAGGAATGAGATTTAGAGAGCCATACATGAGCTCTTGGTATTGGGACACATCAGGCCCAACACTAGTCCCTTTGCTTCTTCAGTCGTTTAGGTGAAGCAGAAGGACGATAGACTGCATATGTGCATAGATTACAGTGCATTGAACAAGAAGACCATGAAGAACTGCTACCCCATCCCCAAGATTGATGAGTTGATGGATGAGTTGAGGGGATTGAAGTTCTTCTCCAAGATCGATTTGAGGTCGAGTGTTTCAGGAAATAACTCCCTAAAGGTTTTTGGGTCGGCAACCTTCACAGATTAGGGGCATACCATTCAATAAGGACTCACTTAAGCTATCTTTTATGTTGAAAACTAGATTTAATCAATTGCAAAACTTACCTAAAAGTCCTACGTTTGATGTAGATCCCGCAGGGTTCAAACCCCCAACAACTCGTCGTGCTTCGTAACCTGGAAATCAAGAAAGAACGAACATGAAACACTAGTTGTACATCATATATTGTTCCTAGATGTCAGTATAATTCATGTATAATATCATATAAACAATACTAAATGTTTAACTAACAATCTTCACACATATATAAACATGTGAATATTCGGGAACAAGATGGTACTTATTATTATAAATGGCATGTACAAGAAGAGAAAGTGGAGATATGACCTGAATCCTTCCACGGCCTTCGAGTAGACCGTCCTCTGGATCCATCCAGCCCTCACCTCGCTAGGATTATTCCAATATGTGTGCACACGAGATGTCATATAGGATGATAATCATCTTCAAGGAAACAATGGTTTCCTGAATATACTTGCGAAGTGCAGGAGGCATGGGAACATCAGACTTGAAATAGGGATCCAACAGAGTATAATGTCTATAATTTTCTCTCTCCCTTAGCCCATACACATGAGGGTCTTTTACACTCCCTCAAAGTAGTTTCAGCAGTTGGAAATAGTTGGGCCACGGGCTGGGGTGGTTGAATTACGGAAATAACCATCACCCTGCCACAAAAATAAGGAATATATATATATATATAATGATTTAAATGGCATACACGGAAAAGTATGAACGGACTCGCATATATACGCGGAAAAGTTTAGGAATAATCGCGTATGGGATTTTTAACACTGTTTTTTATGAATTTGTTCAAGTCTGGAGGGAAAGGGTGCCTAGGGCCAAAGAGACAATCATTATTCACATGAGGGTGAAAAATTATGCTATAATAGATGCCCCCTAATATATGAGGTCATAAGGGGTACCTGATGGCCGAAATATATTATGTGCATAGAAAGAACCTTGCGAAGACAAGAGAGGACGTCACCAAATTTCAGCCTGTCAAAAAAACCAATGAAGAAGTCAGAGAGTCAACTCATGTCTGAGGCAGGCATACCCATGCTCAGTGAAAGAAAAGCATGTCTATAGATCCAAAATGTATACAAGTATAACTGAACTAGAAAGTACATAGTGAATGATATGAGCATTGCCCGGAAGTAGAAGTCAAAAATCAAGTGCAAGTATCAAGTGCAAGTACCACATATAGAATACTGGTCAATGATGTTGTAGTAGATATCTGATCACACAAGTAATTTAATCTCCAGGTACCAAATCATAAGAGGTGGAATACATGGTACAATCACGCAACTCGGGAGCCAACATATAAGATGCTACTGTACTGAAACTGCAACATTATAAGGGAGGACAACGTCACTGGCAGAAACTGAATGAACTGTCAAAAGTGAACCAAAGCATGCTGATGCAAACCCGAGGTCTTCACCAATCACTATGGCACAATTCTACACAATGGGAATAAATGAGCTGAAGTCGACCATGTGAGAAATCGTTTGATTACCGGTCAATAATGTAAACCGTTAACAAACGTGAGACAACCCACCGATAATGATAATGAGTGTCAAGGTGCCCCAGTACAATCCAACAAGTGTGAATAAAAGAGTTGAAGTTGAACACTTGTAAGAATCTGTCGATCAGGAGGTAATAATGAATCATCACTGTCGACAGGGAAGAGTCTACCACTGATGACTACAAACCCTAAGGTACTGACAAAAAGACTCTAGACCTTATTCCCAGAGTAATGAGTTGGAGTCGATGGGAAAATATCTGTTGAAAGGAAGGCATTGAGGCATCCCACATCAGTCCAGCGCAAGTGTAACCCGCAGGCCAAGATTTGGAAGGAATTAGACGAAGTAAAGTGAAGGAACCAACCTGAAGTACATTTCTGACATGCACAAGATGAAGCTAGTGCATGGAAGAAACCCTCTGAACCAACCAATAATGAAAGCTGACAAAGAGGCGAGATATCCACTGATAAGGTCAAATGGAAATCAAGGTACTACACGAATCCCAAGTGTGATAATGTATGCTGACGTCGAACACAAGGAAAACCACTCAGTCAAAGACCATAATGATGATAAAATGCTGAGCAGAAGGTCACCTATCAATGATGTAAATAGGGCCAAGGTGCGGCTCTAAGTTTACTCTCAGAGCAAGATGTTGTAGTCGATAAGAGATAAATCCGTCGGCAAGAAGTCAATGGAGACCTTCTCAAACCAGCATCAGAAGAAGACCAAATATCTGATGTGATAGTACAAGATACTGACAAAACCGGGAAGGCCTGAATAATAAGTCAAGAGACACTGCAGAATGGCCGACTCAGGGTTAACTTCCCTTGAACAAAAACACGACTCATGATGACCATGGCAGTAAATAATGACACTGTATAAGTCTGTTATGCAGGAGGCAAAAACAAACTCTCCATATGATTGGAAGAGATAACCAACCGGGGGAGAACTGACTCATGAAATAAGGTTATGTTATCGCCTAGGCCAACAACTAAAACCATTCCAAATGAGGAAAAGACATAGTGTTATGTGCTTTGTTCAAGGGCGACAAATTGATACTGTAACTGCCATCAAAATATCAAGTAACATCCCGTTCCCGCTCTTTTTTTAACATATTTGATTTTTTGTCTTTTTCATATAGTAAGCTTGAAAAATAATAAAAGAATGCTATGGTACAATGGATAGAACGAGTATCAAGAAACATATGCACTAGTTCCTGGGATAGGAACAACCCTATGCTCAATGCAAGGTGGAGGAAACTGGTAAGCGATACTCAAAGGAGTGTTCCATCCATGGGTAACAAGGGTGTCAAGTTGCGATAGCTAAGTGCTTTGCAATGGATAAATTTGTACAGAGATTCAAGGTCAAAATATGGCTTAAACATCGAGTCCAAATGAAGTCGGCTAAAGGCCAAGATAAACAAGTAGTCAATATGCAATGCAGTAATGCAACTGAAGAACACCAGGGAGCCTCTAGGGTAATAGCCAGAAAAATGATAATGAAGAAGAAGAAGAATGAAGCTTCAACATATAAGTCATGGCGGGACTAAAGAGGACTCCCAAGCCTACATAAAGTGCAGCATGGGCAACAAGTGCTAGCGAGGAACTAACGAGGAAGCCCATGTAAAGGAAGGCTCTACCACCAAGTCATGATTAAATAATCGACGAGTTAAATGGTTTAAGTACTCATGACATGATGGGATAGACCCTATGGAAAGTGATAAGAATGGAGGTTAGAATGTAGAATCCAACAGAAAGTGGATTCCCTAACCTATATGCTAGTTAAGATCATATACATGCCATGACAGGTCAGTGGTCATGGATTCGAAAACCGGAAAAAATCTCAAAGTCAACAAAATGTAGCTGAAAATATACCCATCCCAACACTTCCAAGAAACTGGGTTATGCAGCTTAATACAGATGTGAAAACTAAGCATAATGAAATTTTGCAAAAAAATTTCAATTTCTAGGCATAAATACACATTTTACTTCATATTTGGTTCATTGTTACTTTGTTGAATTGGAGAAAAGAGCTTTGGAGAAAAACCCTCTTTCCTCAAATCAGGAGCAAACAGCCATCAAACTTCGTCGGATTAGTCAAGTAAGCCTTAAATTCATCTTTGTGATTATTTTCATCCATTAATAGATTAAAAATTTTGATTTTTCACCGTTGAAAATATTTGTTTTGATTTATCATTCTGCGCATACGCGCGTTCATGTGGATGAACCCATGTATGATACGCAACTGTCCAAAAGGGAAGTCGCGTATGCGTAGATCATGATTGCAAAAAATGAACCTAATGACAAAATTAATGATTTTTTGTAGGATGAATATCTCTTGGAGAGAACGTGAGCATAGTGCCATTGACCAAGAGTTCATGGGGGACCCCTCTGAAATTTGTGGTTTACTCAAATTCTTCAAAATTCCAAATATGAAAAGTAATGTCCAGTTACTTGAAATGCTAGTGAATCATTGGGAATCGGAGGAAGATTGTTTCATGATCGATCAAATACCTATACACATAGAGGTGGAAGACATTTACTTTATTACTGGACTCTCCCGAAGAGGAGATCTGGTATATTTACATGGCAAGCCTTTGGGAGGGTTTACAGTTGAGGATTAGGTCCACGTCTATTGTGTAGAGGGGTCTCAAAAAGTAGGGACTCAAATTGGAATCAAAGATTTATCAAAGCTGCATATGAAAATTCTCCTCTTTACCATTGGCAGGGTGTCAGGATCTACTTCCTTGCACTAGACATCTAGAACACAGATGAATATAGCTCTGGAATGTTTAGTGCATCTCTTTGATTGGTGTACATCTCTTCTGACCAACATGAAAAAAAAACTGACCTCCATCTGGAAAGCTAAAACAAAGCATTTCGGGTATGGAACCATCTTGATGACATTATTCTTTGAGAAGATTCCTGGGCTTCGACCCAAAGTGATCTCATCCATCAGAAGCCCTAGAGACCCAAGAATAGCTCGATGGGCTGATCTGATGAAGAGACTAGAGGGAAGTGAAGTTCCTCGAATGATATGGGATGATGATTTCTTCTAATGGTGGGAAGAATAGATTATTGTAGTGGATGACTATCCCTATGCTGGGATATATTTTCGCGGTGATCCTGACTTAGTCCTTCCACCCGGTGCAGCATGGGGTGTTATTGGTAAGACTGCAATATTTGATTGATTTTTTTTTTTTCAATATATGTGAAAAAAAAAACATGTTTTTCATTGGATTCCAAATGACTTACAAAATTATATGACCATGACACAGATATGGGACCAGTTCATCCTGAAGGATACCCACAGCACAAACGTCGCGGAGGCGAAGCAGATGCTGAAGACCCTGGTAGGACACTACACGTCGTTCAGAGAAACTTCGAGAGTTTATCTCGCCAAGTGCCTATGTCTACAGTAGAAGACTTACCAGAGGCTATCCAGAGATGGGTAGTTGGGGTATTGCAAGACTGGGTGCGGTTATTCCGACGTGTGGCTACTGCGATCGTGTTCTATAGGAACACGAATGTTGGACAGGGACCATAGATTTTATTGGATCACTGTATTATATTTTTGAGACTAAACATGATCGGGCATAAGCCATAATTTTGTAGGACATATGGGTCCAAATTTTTTTATATTTTTTTGTACATTCTGATGATATATACATATATACAATGGTTTATGATGCGATAAAACAAATGTGTGAAAATGTATGTTGATTTTGATGATTTGATTTAAAGTATTGAATGAATAATGTGCCAGTCAAATGCTTGATTAGCTAATGAATCTGCCATGTGATTGTTAGCTCGAGGAATATGAATAAATGTTATAAATTGAAATGATTTTTGCAATAAACGTACCCTACAAAACAATCGAAACAAGAAAGGATTCCAGACCCGATATATATTGTTCAATTGTGACACCACCAACTGGGAGTCCAAGAATACTACCAATGAATCAACACCCGAAGATATCGATTCTAAAAGTAGATAAATGGCTGCAGTGTATTCTGCTACGTTATTGGAAGAAGCACCAATGCAGACCCCTCTTGAAACTAACAGTTGACTAGATGGATAATAAAGTACCCAAGCCGTGGAAGCTAAGTTCCGGGTGTGTCTATTAGCACCATCAGTGAAACCATAATGAATCATGATATCCAATACAACCTGCCAAAGTAGATCAAAAATCATCACCATCACCTCATAGACCGAAAACTCAGACATGTACAAAAACAAAAACAAAAATATATACAAAAAGAAAGATGCCAGGCCAAGTCCTAGGCATAATACCTTTTTAGATATAGCCCATTTTTGGGCTCCGCCAACTCATTTCCCTCATAATCAACCAAGCTATAAGCTCCTTTTTTGAGGACCTTTTTAACAATGAAGGGGCCATACCATATAGACTTAAACTTACCTGCCCCTAGGGCATCCAATTCCTAGGCATAAACCAAAACGAGGTCGCCTTTGGAGAAGACCCTAGGTTTGACAACTTTATCGTACTGAAATTGTACCCGTTTCTTATGTGCTTCGTTCATCGTGGTAGCATCTCGACGTTGCTCATCAAGATGTTCCAGATGAAGAAGGCGTTCTTCAAGACTCGAAGTGTCAGGAAGAATTTCTACAACCAACTTAAGAGAAGGAATCTCACACTCAATGGGAAATATTGATTCCAACCCGTAAGCTAGTTGAAACGGAGTAAAACCAGTTGCAGTCTTTACTAACATCTGGTATGCCCAAAGTGTAGGATACAACATAGTGTGCCAGTTAGATATATCTTTATCAATTGTCTATTTAAGAATGGTCTTCAAGGATTTTTTCACAGCTTCCACTTGCCCATTGGCCTGAGGATAATAGGGAGATGAATGCTCATGCCAGAAACCCAATTTGAGAGCTAACTCAGCCATCATGTTGTTCTGAAAATGACTGCCATGATCAGTGACAATCTCTTTAGGAATACCAAAACAAGCAATAACTTGATTGAAGAGAAAAAGATCTGTTGTCTCACCGTCATTCCCAAAATTAGGCATAGCCTCGACCACTTCGTGAAGTAGTCTATTGCTACAATAATGTACTTGTGAGCTTTAGTTGGAGGTGAGTTACAAGTAGTATAATTAATACCCCACTTTGTAAAAGGACCAACAGTGACAACTGGGAAGAGCGGAGCTGGATGAGCGCGCATATTTCGAGTATACACTTTACACGGATGACACCGTTTGACCAACTCAATACAATCTTTGAAAATTGAAGGCCAAAAGTATCTAGCACACAAGATATTTTGGGCTATAGCAAGCCCAGATAAATGACCACCACAAGCTCCACTGTGGCAATCATTCATCACAACCTCAACTTCTTCGAGAGTTAAGCATCGTCTTAGGATTGAATCGACCCCTCGACGGTATAAAGTATCACCAATGATCAAGTAATTTTTAGCCAAGTGACGTAACTTATGGCACTCATCTTTCGAAAAAGTTGAAGGAAACTTCGCAGTCTGAAGATATACAATAAAATCCCCATACCAAGGATCGTGTGAAGAGATGAGAAAAAGATGCTCATCCGAAAAGGATTCATCATAAACTATCTCCTCTCCACAGGGAAACTCAGAAATTAACTCTGCAAAAACTAATGATTTCTTGGATTTGGCAGACATAAAATCAAGGTCAAATTACTGCAAAATCACAATCCACTGATTGTATTTGCCTCCAATCACTCGCCTGCTGAGAACAAACTGCAATGGATTGATTGCTGCCAAAACATAAGTTTTTCGTAGGAGAATATAAAGTCTGAGCTGCTGCATAGCATGGACAGCTGCTAAAGCGAGCTTTTCTATCGGAGAATACCAGAGTTCAGTTCCTACCAAACCTCGACTAAGGTAGTATATAACATGTTCTACAAGAGCATCATCCTCCTGAACCAGAACCATACCAATAGTAGATTCTGCCGCCGCGAGATACAAGAGGAAATCCCTGCTATAATCAGGTGGACTTAGTATAGGAGCAGAGGTAAATGCTTTTTTCAAAGCATCAAATGAGCATTGAGCAAAGTCATCCCACAAAAATGGGACTCCCTTCTTTAATGATCTCATGAATCCTCTTGTAACTTCGGCATAATTCACGATAAATCTCCACAGAAAATTAGCTTTTCCTTGTAGACTTTGAAGTTGACGAATAGACGACGGGGGAGGAAATAGAAGTATTGCCTCAACCTTGAAGGGATCTACCCGAATCCCTTCCATAGACACAATAAACCCCAACAACCGATCGAATGTGACCGCAAAAACACACTTGTTCGAATTCAACCTAATTTTGTAAAAACTACATTGTTCAAATACTTGACGAAGGTGAGAAGGATGATCAATTCTCTTGCAAGAATGAGCAGCTATATCATCCATGTATGCCTCGATAATATGTTTGATGTCGTGGAAGGCAGATGACATGGCCCGCTGAAATGTGGCTCCAACATTTTTAAGGCCAAATGGAATTTTCTTGTAAGCAAAGGTACCCTAGGGACAAATAAAGGCAGTCTTATGCTGATCTTCAGGATGGATAGTAATTTGATTATATCCAGAAAAACCGTCCATGAAGGAGAAAATCTCATTACCAGCACACTCGTCAATAATCTGATCTATAAATGGTGTGGGGTAATTATCTTTCAGACATGCTTTATTAAGGTCTCTGAAATCAATGCAAACACAAACTATCCCTTGTTTCTTATCCACCGGAACTGGATTAGAAACCTATTCAGTCAAAGAAACAGGGAAAATAAATCCTACCTTGAGTAGCTTCTCTACCTCAGCTTTGATAGTTGCAGCCTTCCTAGGGTTGACCGGATGAAGCTTTTGCCTCACAGGCTTAGCATTTTCGTAAATCTTGATCTCATGTTCGACAATAGATGTATCAATACCAGACATTTCTTCATAAGACCAAGAGAACACATCCCTAAACTCTTTAAAGAGATCAGTGTAAATTTGAATCTCTTCAGGGGAACATTCAGCTATGATGAAAACATTCTTGATAACGTTAGGATTCCTGGAGATGTTCACCGGGATAGTCAGAGAAATCACAACCATGTTCCCTTCAGTAAAAACCTGTGCTAGTGCTAAAGGGTTCAGCACTGGGTGAACAGGACCAGAAGACTGAGGACTTGGAAAACTTGACTCAACTTCGTTCAAATCTGGTAGAAAGTAAGATCGATGATGTAAATCATCCCACAGACTATCTACACTAGTCATAGCTTCCAGGATAGCCTCTTCAGATGGAAGAGTGGTATCTAGGAAATCATGGGAAGAAGAAGAATTAAGTGTCCAAGCCGAGGCCACATCACCATCCAATTCCTCTGGTGAAAGAGAAACTGGAATGGATTCTGTAGAGTCAACAATGGATTTATAAGCAATCTCTGCTGCAGATATCGGAAATGCCATTCCACCCACTTGACCTTCTGCTAATGTGGAAGTAGTGGAAGTTAAGGTCCAAGGATCCGAAAAATAATGAGTTTTGAAGAACTCTCTTCAAATACGAGCCTTGGAGGATGAAATTTCATTTATATGAACGGAAGGAGGTGGAATATCAAAATTACCCATCAGAGAAGAAGACATTCCAACCCCAAGATTCTCAAAAGGCAGTTTGACATTATCCACCAAAGGGATAGTTGATTCAGCAAATGCATTCTGGTCTACAGGAGAACAATCCAGTTGGTCAACTGTGACAATCCTCCCTTCGTGAGGGAAACAAATAATATGAAACAAGGAGCATGCAATATCATCCATCCCATAAATCTAGTTTCGCCCCAACAGAAGGTTGTAGTCCAAACTTGCATCAACTATCTCAACCTCTATATTTACAGTTTTTCCCCCAACACAGATGGGCAAAGTCGGGACAATACCATGTGGCCTGTGAGAATTACCATCAAACGCAGTCAAAAGAGTGGTTGATGGAACAACTGCAGGAGATCAATTCCTTTCCAGCATGCGAGAGACATCACACACGTGGAAGCACCCACATCAACGACCGTTCGAAATATAGTGAATTTTCGAAACAACGATCTAATATGGAAAGCCATATGATGTGGGAGTCTCTTTTTAAAATTAGTCATATCAAATGTGATCATAATAGATTTTTTTGGATCAACAACCCCAATAGTAGTGAGAAGAGCACTTCGCTGAGCTGGACAAGACTAGAGCACCTCAAGAGCAGACATAGCACAAGGACTCTGCGCTAGATCTTCTACAACAGAGTAGTTCTGGGCAGCCTTAGCATTTGGATTAATCGTCGTACGCTTTGTAGATACTTTTGGCATCCGAGGTATGGGCTCAATAGTGGGCCTCGTAATGTGAAGTGGTTTAGTATTATCAGAATTTCTGAGATTCAACAAGATGAAGAGCTTAGTGAAAAGAGTTGCCTTCACTAAGTGGGCCTGCAGGCTATTTTTGGCGCAAGTCTATTTTTAGACTATGTATATTTTTAGACATGATGATCATATTTCAGAAGTTGCAGGATGATATTTGTGGATGGTTGATCAAGTTGGAAAAATATATGAAATTCTATTTTTAGAATATTGGGCGAAGTCTATTTATAGACCGTCAATCTAAAAATAGATGCATGTCGATTATTATTAGCTCTTAATAATAATCGGACTCTAAACAACAAATTATTCTCTTGGAGCACTTCAGTTCAGTGCACAGATGTGGCACATTAGCTGACAGAAGGAATTACACTATTCCTAAGGGTTTACTGGAGCTAATGCATGGAGGACTCAGTTAGAACTCAAGTGGCAGAGTTATGACACAGTTGGAAGAAGTAGTTATGGAGGTATTCAGTTTAACTCAGTTAGACTCAGTTGAGCTAGTTGTATCTAGTCTAACTGATTGATACAATAGTGAGAGTGCAGTGAATTAATTATTTAATTAATTCACAAATAATAACTCATTAATCAACTGAAAAATACAGCAGTTAACTACAGTGCATGGCAGTTTTAGTGGAGACCAGTGGAGAGATAGGTGAAAAGGAAAGATAGACTATCTGTTGTGACTATAGTGATGCATTGATTGCATCACACACACAATGGAGATGCCAATGAGGATTGCACAGTCAAGGATGGAGTAATTTGAATTCATTCAGAGCTATTCTTCAACAGATATTGCGCAGTGGAGGTAGGCTAGCAGGTGGCAAAGATCGGTGCATGGATTTGCAAGATTGGGCCTGATTAGTGTATGACGATTGTACTATGTTGAGAGCTTGTGATAAGCTTTGTATGTTTGTATGAGATTTTCATATGATCTCCATGTTACATAATATATAGTTGGGGTTTTCAGCTTTAGGCTTTCCCGGTTAAAAACTGTGTTATGTGCGATTGAATATTTTTGTTTGTGCTTCACATGTGTGTGCAATTAATTTTTCCGCAAAAGATTAACAAGTGGAATAGATTCAATATCTTGAATAAATTTAAATAGTGTGAGATCAGGTGGATCTTGGACATATGCATGCTTAGTACATATAATTTCTACATGGTATCAGAGCATTTTTTATTGAAGATTGAAATTGTGAAGTGAGTTTGTATTGGTGGACAATTCGAATTTGCTACAGAAGATTCTTGGTGCAGAAATCGAGTATACATTGAAATGTCTTTCAACGGGTTGAGATTGGAGTATGCCCTTGATGGGAGCTTGTATTACATAGCTTGGAAGGACAGGATGGAGGCAGTGCTGGAGGATAATTGGCTAAAGGAGTTCATCGATAGCGATGTTCCTAAGCTGGCATCTAGCGATGCTGCATTACTTGATGCATGCCAAAAGAAGATAGCAAAGACGAGAAGGATTCTGTTGGAAGCTGTGAAGGACCATATTGTGTCTATCCTTCATGGGAAATCCACTCCATTCTTAATTTAGAAGGCTTTAACAGACTTATTCCAAAGCAGGAGTAACCAGAGGAAGTTGGCGCTTAAAGACAAGCTCAGAAAAATAAAAATGGAGAAAGGCGACAGTATTCCAAAATACCTCATGAAGTTTGTCCACTGCAAGGATGAACTGGGAAGTGTGGGGGTTACTGTTGATGATGAATAATTGGTGAGATTGGCTCTCCTTGTGCTTCCGAAGAGTTGGCATAGCTACGAAGACTCTGTCAATGGACGGGAGAAACTGCCAGGATGGGAGCGACTTTGGTCGGATCTTGTGCATGAGGAGATAAGGCGAGGTACCAGGGATGGATCTTCATCAAAGAATGAAGATGAAGAGAATTTCACTTTGGATGCCAAAGCAAGGAAAGGGAAGGGGAAGAAATCTTCTTCAAAATCCGGTGCTAAAGGCAAGAATCAAGACTTGTCCAAAGTGAAGTGTTTTCACTGTCATGAGCATGGACATTTCACCACTAACTGTCCACAGAAGAAGAAGAATAAGCAGGCTGCTGGATCTGCAGCTGGAGAGGCCTTAGCCTTGCAATTTGAGCTAGATTTTTCCTTGATCACATGCTTGGTTTCAAGCTGCATGGGACCGGTGTGGTATCTTGACAGTGGTGCGTCTTTCCATATGACGGGAGACAGAGTTGTTTAGTGACTTGGAGGAGAAGGACCTCTAGATGCATATAGAGATGGGCGATGATGGTCGATACAGTGCGACTGACATTGGGACCATTACCTTTGAGAGGGAGTCCGGTAATCCGTTCTTGTTGAAGAATGTCATGCATGTTCCAGGTCTGAAGAAGAGCTTGGTCTCGGTCGCAATGTTGGAAGATAGAGGTTATGATGTTATTTTCAGCGAGGGAAAAGCCTTCCTTAGACATAAAACAACGGGTCAAACCAAGAAGATAGGGGTTTGAATTAAGAATCTCTACAAGTTGGAGGTAGATGGCTGCGCTGCAATTGTGGGCAAAGAAGAAGAAGTGGTGAGCCGGGATGAGGGTGAATTATGGCACAAGATATTGGGCCATGTTCACCATGGTGCTTTGAATATTTTGTAGAAAATTTCTACTGGACTTCCCAAGGGTACTCTTGCGCAGTCAGATCAGTGCAAGGGATGTACTATGGGTAAGTTTGTGAAGACCACCTTTCATGAGAAGGAGAATCGTGCTTCGGTGATCCTGGAGAGAATTCACACAGACATGTATGGACCATTCTCGATTGCTTCAACAGAAAAACACAGGTATTATGTGATATTTGTTGATGATTATTCTCGTAGATTTTGGATCTTCTTCATGCAGAAGAAGAGTGAAATGTTCTCAAAGTTATGTGAGTTCAAGGCATTGGTGGAGAAGGAGTCGGGGAAGCAAGTGAAAGCTCTACGGAGCGATAATGGTGGTGAATACATCTCGGGCGAATTCAAAGAATTCTGTAGCAAAGAAGGAATTCGAAGAGAACTCATAGCGCCTCATAACCCATAACAGAATGGGGTAGCAGAGAGAAAGAACAGAACTATCGTGGGTGTTGCACGAGCGATGCTGCATGACCAGGGCCTACCGATGCATTTGTGGGCGGAAGCATGCAACACTGCTGTTTATGTGCAAAACCGTTGTCCTCATAGAGTACTTGGCATGAGTACACCCGAAGAAGCTTTTACTGGTAAGAAGCCTGATATTTCTCATTTGAAGATTTTTGGCTCACCTGTTTACATTCATGTGACGAAGGACGCCAGGAAGAAGCTGGAGCCGACTGCAGAAGTTGGGATATTTGTGGGGTACACAGAAACACCCCATAACTATCGTGTGTATTTTCCAAACAGTCGAATGATTGTTGTGAGACGGGATATAAAATTCAATGAGGTGAAAGCCATGAAGTTGTCACTTGAGAGGGAGCTACACTTGCATGCGGAGGAGGAACTTCTTGTTCCCAAAGATGAGCCTTTGGATGTGGATCATCCAGAGGAGGAGATTCATGGAGTGGAGGAGTCCACTCATGCAGAACCAAACATCAGACAAGGCAGAAAGCGTACCATAGAAGCTGAGAGACTGAAGCTTGATGCGGCACAGAATGTAGGAGTCCCTACATCACAACGCAGTTAGAGATAGTCACCTGACCGATATACTGGATACATGGCTCTTATGAGCAAGTGTATCGTGACAGAGCCATATTATTTTGAAGAAGCAGTGTAGGAGCCCACATGGGTAGATGCCATGGTGGAGGAGTATGACTCCATTGTCAGAAACAGTGCTTGGGAGATTGTTCCAAGGCCGTTGGGAAAATCAGTCGTAGGATCAAGATGGATCTACAAGGTAAAGCAAGCTGCTGATGGGAGTGTTGAGAAGTACAAGGCAATATTTGTGGCCCGGGGCTTCTCACATATTGAGAGGATTGACTATGAAGAATCCTTTGCACCTGTCGCACGATATTCTTCCATTCGAACCATCCTTGCTCTCTCAGCGCAAATGGGTTGGCACATTCATCAGATGGATGTGAAGATTGCGTTTCTTAATGGGATCATTGAGGAAGAGGTGTACATTGATAAGCCTAAAGCATTTGAGATCTTCAGCAACAAGTCGCATGTGTGCAGGCTCAAAAAATCGTTGTATGGGCTGAAACAAGCACCCCGTGCTTGGTACACTCAGATCGACAGCTATTTCACTGGACTTGGCTTCACCAAGAGTGAGGCGGATGCAAACCTGTACTAGATTGTGGTTGAGGGTAAGCTTTTAATCATTGTACTTTATGTTGATGATTTAATACTAACAGGTGATGAGCAGTTGATACACTCATGTAGGACAGATCTTACAAAGGAGTTTGAGATGAAGGATTTGGGCCTCCATTATTTCCTTGGATTGGAAATATGGCAGTGGGAAGGTGAACTGTTTGTGTCTCAAGGCAAGTATGCCCGAGAGATACTGGAGAAGTTTCACATGCAAGGCTGCAAGCATATCGACACTCCTCTTCCAGGAAATTGGAAGAAAGAGGATGCTACATCGGCAGAGGTAGTAGATGCCACTGTTTATCGACAGTTGGTGGGTTCGCTCATGTATTTAGTCAATACAAGACCGAACATATGCTATGCGGTGAACCAGCTTTCACAAGAAATAGTTAAGACTACCAAGATATTTTGGAAGGTGGGCAAGCATATCTTGAGATATCTCAGGGTTACATCTGAGTATGGTTTATGGTACATACAGACGGATGAGGTGAAGCTACATGGCTTCACGGATGCAGATTGGGAAGGAAGCCCAACAGATAGAAAGAGCACATCAGGAGGGATTTTCAGTATCATATCTACGATAGTTTCTTGGTACAACAGGAAACAAATATCTGTGGCACTCAATTCAGCAGAAGCAGAATACATGGCAGCAAGCTTAGCTGCATGTGAGGCTATCTGGATGAGGAAGATTCTGGTTGGTTTGTTCGGTTCACATTTAGATCCCACAATGATACATTGTGATAATCAAAGTTGCATTAAACTCTCAGTTAATCATGTGTTTCATGATAGATCTAAACATATTGATATCCGGTATCATCATATCAGAGATTGTGTGCAACAGAAGATCATGTTGCTTCAGTACATTCCTACGGAGGATCAGGACGTAGATATTCTAACGAAGGCGCTCACTAGGAGAAAATTCAAATACCATAGAGGCAGGATCGGGGTGAAGGATAATCCCTATCTTGTTGAGAGGGAGTGTTGAGATTCAACAAGATGATGAGCTTAGTGAAAAGAGTCGCCTTCACTAAGTGGGCCCGTAGGCTATTTTTGGCGCAAGTCTATTTTTTGACATGATGATCATATTTCAAAAGTTGCAGGATGCTATTTGTGGATGGTTGATCAAGTTGGAAAAATATATGAAATTCTATTTTTAGAATATTGGGCGAAGTCTATTTATAGACCATCAATCTAAAAATAGATGCATGTCGATTATTATTAGCTCTTAATAATAATCAGACTCTAAACAACAACTTATTCTCTTGGAGCACTTCAGTTCAGTGCACAGATGTTGCACATCAGCTGACAGAAGGAATTACGCTATTCCTAAGGGTTTACTGGAGCTAATGCATGGAGTAATTAGTTAGAACTCAAGTGGTAGAGTTATGACATAGTTGGAAGAATTAGTTATGGAGTTGTATTCAGTTTAACTCAGTTAGACTCAGTTGAGCTAGTTGTATCTAGTCTAACTAATTGATACACTAGTGAGAGTGGAGTGAATTAATTAGTTAATTAATTCACAAATAATAACTCATTAATCAACTGAACAATACAACGAGTTAACTACAGTGCATGGCAGTTTCAGTGGAGACCAGTGGAGAGATAGGTGAAAGGGCAAGATAGACTATCTGTTGTGACTATAGTGATGCATTGATTGCATCACACACACAGTGGAGATGCCAATGAGGATTGCGCAGTCAAGGATGGAGTAATTCGAATTAATTCAAAGCTATTCTTCGACAGAGATTGCGCATTGGAGGCATGCTAGTAGGTGGCAAAGATCGGTGCATGGATTTGCAAGATTGGGCCTGATTAGTGTATGACGATTGTACTATGTTGAGAGCTTGTGATAAGCTTTGTATGTTTGTATGAGATTTTCATATGATCTCTATGTTACATAATATATAGTTGGGGTTTTCAGCTTCAGGATTTCTAGGTTAAAAACTGTGTTATGTGCGATTGAATATTTTTTTTATGCTTCACATGTGTGTGCAATTAATTTTTCTGCAAAATATTAACAAGTGGAATAGATTAAGTATCTTGCATAAAGTTAAATAGTGTGAGATTAGGCAGATCTTGGACATATGCATGCTTAGTGCATATAATTTCTACAAGAAGTACCCTTAGCTTTTGAAGACTCAGTTGTACCATAATCACGAGATATCGTAGCGATATCTACGTGAGCACTCATCATATATGTTTGATAGGGTTTTCCCTTCCTGGGTGCCTCTAGAGGAATCCCCAGTATTTTGATTCGCGCCAACAACTAATTGTTTCCCTTGGGGAAAAAGGTTTGTTAACACAACCTGGGAATTGGAAGATCCTTGTTGAGCTAACAAGCGTTGCACATCCTGAATTTTAGGACAAAGGTGAGTAAGATGATCTCCAGTACATAACTTGCATGGAAATTTAACTTTATTTTTATCCTTTTGTCCCTCACAACATGCTCATTGGATTTATTTGCATCGCCCTTCCCATATTTTACCTTCTTTCTATTATTATTTCGTCCTTTCTTCTTCCCCTCGGATCATTTATTTCCTTTGGGGTTTGAAGTCTGGACAATATTTATTGACAAATATTGGGAATAGGTTGGCACTAAAGGTGCAACATGACCTAAAGAAGTAGATTGTATGGACAACTGCTGCAATTGGCTAAGCAGGTTAGCTGCACCGCTATTGATCGATCCAATAAGTCCATCACCATGAGGACCAGGTTTAGGTTTGGACAAGTCCAATTTTGAGTGAGGAGCATCAGGCAAAATTTTATTGAGGACTCCGGACTGAGAATAAATCAGTTCTAATTGTTGGGCCCTAAAAATAGCCCGTTCCTTGGAAAATATCCCAGACAGGGATACATCCTTCGAAATATCTGGCTGTAATGATTTCAAAAACCATTCTAGAAGGAATTAATTTGAAATATAGGCTTTAATGAGTTGTTTCCTTCTCCACCATTCCTGAATATGATCAGAAATGTGGGTTGCCTTGTCCTGCTTAAAATTAGCCAAGAGTTCAGTCTCGACATCATAATGAACAGGAAACTAAAAATGATTTAAAAACATGGTAGCCAGATCTCCAAAAGTGGAAAAACTGCCCCCAGTTAACTCAATATACCACTTAGCTGCATTGCCAGTCAAGGTGCATTGAAATAACCTCAACCTAATCGAATCATCGATCAGGGAGTTTGATGAACACCATAGATGAAAAGTGGTGATGTGATCTTTCGGATCCTCTCCATTCTTTCCTTCAAACTTTGGAATGTTTTAAGGTAGTTTGGTGGGGACCGGAGGCAAGTTTAATGTTGCCAGAAATGGTAAATGAGGAGGAGCCTAGGAATTCCATCCCTGATAGGATGAATTTCCCACATTCTGAAAATAATACCCTAGATTTGATGAGGCACTAGGCTGCCAGAAAGATTTCGTAGAAAAAGTTGGGCCATAGGAAAATCCTTGTGACCCAGCATTCGGAGAAGGACCCCCTCCCAACATGGAGTTACTATAAACCAAACCATTTCCCCCCACTGAAGTAGTGAATGAAGAAGAAACCCCCTAATAAGGGTTCCAAGCATTTGAAAAAGGATAAAAAGCCTGATAAGCGCTAGACGAAGAGATAGGAACATTCCCTTGGTGACCAATGAGAAACTGATTCCCTGCCCCTACTGCCGTAAAGATAGGGTTCCACCCCGTGAAGGTAGTAGAACTTTGACCTCCAGACCATGGATTAAAATTCTGAGTCTGGGAAGTAAAAGGAAAAGACCCTAAGGAAGGATTCGAGTGAGGAATATGCCCACTTCCAAAGGGGAACCCTTGGAAAGAAGCTGATCCACTAGCCATAGAGGAATTCCACTAACGGAAATTCCAAAACAAAAGGGACCAGATTGAGAAGCTTGTGCTTGGGTATAACTAGAGCCAAACACCGCAGCACTAGAAGCAATCAAAGATATAGCAATAATGCCTCCTCCTTCAACTTTAGGAGGAGTTTGAATACTTGCAGCACTCACAGCCGAAGCTGTGTTCCTAGTCGTGGCCATCGAAAGGTGAGAATGTGATGGATAAGGACTCTCGTGTCTCTCAGACTCAGGTCTAATGTACTTGATGATAAACGAAGAATTAGAAGAAAGAGGAGACGGAAGCAATTCAGGAGATTGAAAGACTTCCTATACTTCTACTTCTACAAATAAAACTCTCAAGGTGGTTGGAGTACTCCTCTCAGTACTGACACCAACACCAAGACCAGTTATAGAAACTTCAAGCCCTAATGGAGGATCTCTCTCTACTGCATCATATAATACCAGGTGATAACCACCTTCTGAATTACTCCTACGCCTTCTTGAAGAAGGCTCGACACTCGCAGGAGACAACCCACGAAGCCATCTTGATCGACGAATCGATCGGTCATCCACTTTAAAAGATTTATTAGACTAAAAAAAGTATAAAGCTAAGAAATCTAGGAGCAAAGAGCACTCACTACAAATTCCCTAAGATACAGCCAAGCAAGTGGCCTTCAAGTATTTCCTCTTCGGGTGATTAGGAACGGACACCAAAATACAAGAAAGCGAAAAATAGGACCTCCCAAAAGTAGTCTGGGGTAATTACGACCCAGATCCACTAGTGAAGGTAATAGAGGCAGTTACGCTAACCTCCTAACAACAGCCTTTGCCGGTGCAAGTACCCAAGATTCGCAAGGGCACCTTCCAGAAGTACTGCTGGAAGTGATACAAGTTCTGCCTCAGGTACCATGGGTATTCCCCCCCACAGTCACCTGTGTGATACCTAGGATGGGAAACTAAGGACACCAATCCGTATCAGCAGCCAGGTGGAACGGTCTAAGGTCAAGATTCAACAAATCAGAGAGGGGATATCTCTCTTCTCTACCTGCACTTTCCCTCGCGCTTGACTCTCTGGAGGAGAGCTTTCTCGGTCCACCTAACGGTGTTGAATTTCACTCATTAATAAACTTCTATGTTTCAAAATCTGAGCGGCCTTGGAGAGTTAACTCTCCACTCACCTAATCCAAGGCCCTACAACCTAGCTAGTTGATGTATGACACTTAAAACAAAAATTTCTAGTTGTTTTTAAATTATATCGCTTATTTTAATTGGTTGTTATTTTATGTCAAGGGAATATGGAAGTGAAACCAATGATGTTTGTATGATGCAACAAGAAACCAATGAAAACTAGACTATATGCAAATGCACTAATTTCCTTTCGATGAAGAGTGATTTCTACACAGGTTCTACGAGACTTATATATTTTACTTTTCTTTTCAGATAACCAGACTTCACACACCTCAAAAAATTATGAAAAATACTAAAATGCTTATGTGCACCTAATGCAAATCACTAATGGCATGCAAATTCTAGGATGCAAGATCTAAGAAAGAAAAGAGAAATCTCTAATGATACCAAGGTTCAATCACTTTTTGGCAGTCCACCAATCTAATTCCAAATCATAAGCTCAAGGTATAAAAATTCCAAAATTATACTTGATATACCAGAATGAAATCAAAAGAGGACTCCCTTCGTAATCAAGTCAAGAACCGAAGAAAAAAGATTTCAACAAGGCTTTGAAAAGATGAAAAGAAACCATAAACCAAAAACAAAAGCAATGGGAAACAAAAATGTTTTTTGGCTTTTGAGTTTTATGAAGAAAAGAGACTTCAAAAAATACCAAGAAACTATCAAATTACTGAGCCAAAAAAACTTTGAATTTCAAGCAAAAATTCAACAAAATGCTCTATGCCAACTGCGCTACTCTCGTAGCAGGACTTATATGAGCAAGAGGAAGACAAGAAACTCAACAAATCAACTCAGTATAATAGCATAAACTTGCAGCAAACTCAAACTCCAAAGAATCAAAAGAGACTATTCAAAAATTGCAACAAGACCTAGTCAATGAAATCAAGAAAACCAAATGCAAAAATAGGCAAAAATCAAGATGCAAAGCAACTCATAAAGTTAGGAAAAAGAAAATGAGCAAAAGCTCTCGGTCCTGAATACTCAAAACAGCCAAGAGTCTTCAGAAAAAGATCTTCGTGCTCAAGCCAGAATTGCAAGCACCTCAAACAAATACTTCACCAAATGAGCCGGTTTTCAAATAACTAAGAGAGAAACAAGTATAAAACCACTTTAAACACAGTCCAGAGACTTCAAGGATATCACAGGAACAAATCTTCATAGGCAGACAAGACCAAAAAAGCTCTAAACCAAAAATTTCAAAATTTACTCAAACATACGCGCTTTCACAACTTTGCAACAGGCATGCATACTTGACTTTTGTAAAGGCAACTCACATATACGTGGGTTCCTTTACATAAACTAGCGTATATACGCAACTGTGCAAAAGAAAAACCGCGTATGGAAAAGTAAATAAGGAAAAAATAAAAAAGGTCAAGCCTGATCAAGAGACCAGGTTTTCAGTCTGACTGGAAAAATATTTACTAAACTGGAAAAAATGATTAAAACTATTGGAAACCTTTAAGACAGATGAAACAACCCAAAGGGAAATCACAAAAGTGTGATTCCCAGTGGAGTCGCCATTTCTATTTCGGGAAATAACTCCCTAAAGGTTTTTGGGTCAGCAACCTTCACAGATCAGGGGCATACCATTCAAGAAGGACTCACTTAACCTATCTTTTATGCTAAAAAAGGTCAAGCCTGGTCAGCGAAACCAGAGATTTTGGGTTCGTTCCCTAGTGGAGTCGCCATTTCTATTTTTGGAAATAACTCCCTAAAGGTTTTTGGGTCGGAAACCTTCACAGATTAGGGGCATACCATGCAAGAAGGACTCACTTAACCTATATTTTATGTTGAAAACTAGATTTAATCAATTGCAAAACTTACCTGAAAGTCCTACGTTTGATGTAGATCCCGCAGGGTTCAAACCCCCAGCAACTCGTCATGCTTCATAACCTAGAAATCAAGAAAAAAAGAACACGAAACACTAGTTTTACATCATATATTGTTCCTAGATGTCAGTATAATTCATGTATAATATCATATAAGCAATATTGAATGTTTAACTAACAATCTTCACACATATATAGACACGTGAATATTTGGGAACAAGATGGTACTTCTTATTATAAATGGCATGTACAAGAATAGAAAGTGGATAGATCACCTGAATCCTTCCACGGCCTTCGAGTAGACCTTCCTCTGGATTCGTCCAGCCCTCATCTTGCTAGGATTCTTCCAAGATGTGTGCACACGAGATGTCATATAGGATGATGATCATCTTCAAGGAAACAAGGGTTTCCTGAATATACCTGGGAAGTGCAGGAGGCATGGGAACATCAGACTTGAAATAGGGATCCAACAGAGTATAATGTCTATAATTTTCTCCCCCCCTTATGCCATACACATGAGGGGATTTTATACTCCCTCAAATTAGTTTCAGCAGTTGGAAACAGTTGGGCCACGGTCTCGGGCGGTTGAATTACGGGAATAACCATCACCCTGCCACGAAAATAAGGAGTATATATATATATATATATATATATATATATATTAATGATTTAAATGGCATACATGGAAAAGTATGAACGGACTCGTGTATATACGCGGAAAAGTCTAGGAATAACTATGTATGGGATTTTTAACACTATTTTTTATGAATTTGTTCAAGTCTGGTTGAAAAGGGTGCCTAGGGCCAAAGATACAATCATTATTCACATGAGGGTGAAAAATGATGCTATAACATCGAGGTACCATTAGATCAAGCTTACAGACTAGGATGTCCCCAAGACTGCATTTTGCTGCCACTACAGCCATTTCGAGTTTTTGGTGATGCCCTTTGGGCTGACAAATGCTTTGGCCACTCTTTAGTCTTGCATGAACCACATCTTCCGTGGTTAATTAAGGAAGTTCGTGCTGTTATTTTTCGATGAAATTCTCATCTACATCCTATAATATTATGAATATGAAATAAATAGAAATATAAAACAACATAAACAATAACTACAACAAATAGAGAGACATAATGAAAAACATTGCAAACATAGAGAAACACTGAGCCATTTTATTATAATCTGAAAGATAAAAATGTTTACAAAGGTGATCAGAATGATGGCACCTTGGCTTGCTCAAGGCAAGTTGAAAATACTGTCAGAATCTCTCAGTGAATGGCTTCTCTCTCTATGAATGCGTAACTCCTAATGTTGTTGTTGCTATTACCAGAACTGCTTCTCTATCTAGAATTGAGCTGCTCTTTAGGGTTGTTCCCATGCTCAGAAAAATAGGAAACTCAGGATATGAGCTCTCCTCCAATAACTAGGAAAAACACACGAAGGAATCCCAAAATGGCTGACCCTGGAAATTGACCTCCCTTGGAAAATCAGGCACTCTAGGTGAGTAGGCTGGCCATGAACTGATAGACTGTAAATGATGGCCTCCTATTGCAAAATATGGTTTGTGAAGTGTTTATCCCTTCACAATACTCCTGGACTAAAATCCTTGATCTCCCTTCTCTCCTGGTGCTGCCTCCTCCCAAGACTGCGTAATCCCTGAATGTGACTGTGCTGCCTTAATGACTGTGTGATCCTGGCTGAATAGTGTTGTGTGCTCTGCTCTGGAAAGCAATGGTGGATCTACTCACCTAAGCAGGCACTTGAAGTCCCTCAAGGATGAGGTTGGGATCTCTGCTCAGAGACACCTGCGTGATGAATAACACTTGTAGACTTCGCTAAACACCGTAAGCGTACTCAATGTATGAAAGACAAGAAATCAAAAGATGCATAATAAAATGAATGAATGGTGAGCCTCCCCTTCCTTTTATGCTTGAGAGCCTAGCTCTCCCTTGGGCCCCATTGAACTGCGTTGTCCCTCCTTGGCCACACTGTCCCTACCACTGCGTTGTCCTGGTCCACGCTGCCCCAACGCCGTCCCTCTCCCTGCGCTGTCACTTGGCTCCCCTAGGCCCCATGTTGCAATCTGAATTTGTCTAAGTGACTTTAGGGAGCTATTTTCTCCTAAGTGTGGGATATGGGTCCCATCACCCCCTTTATTTCCTAACTAAACATTAGAAAGGAAAAATCTAAACAAAATTAATATTTCCAATTAGCTGCTGCTAATTGGGAATATCACAGTCCTCCCTGCCAAAATGTTGCTTGTCCAAAAGCAACTGCAATGATGGATGCTAAAAAATCTTCTCATTCTCCCAAGTGGCATCCTCATTTGGCAAGTTTCTCCACCTCACCAAGTACTCCCTGATTGTCCTGCTCCGTAGCTGTCTCTCCCTGGTGTCTATGATGGATTTTGGCTATAACACCAAGTGCCCCTCATCATCTATAGGCGAAAGCTCCTCTTTTGCAGTCACCTGCTACCCCAATTCCCTTTTTAGGCATGATACATGGAAGATGTTGTGTATCCTACTACCTATGGGTAGCTCTAGCTCATAAGCAACCTCCCCTATCCTGCAGATCACCCTGTAAGGTCTATAGAAGAGAGGCTTTAGATTTTTGGCCCCCTTCTGCTTCAATGTGGAATGCCGGTATGGCTGAATTCATAGGTAGACCAAGTCCCCTACCTCAAACTGCCTCTCTACCCATCCTTTGTTGGCATATAACTTCTGTTGGTTCTGTTTTGTGGCTAAGTTATTCTTAAGAGCCCAGAGTATATCCTGACTCTCTTGGAACCAATCCTTGGCCCTGGGAGCCTTGCTAGCTCCAAACATAACATCAACAAAATTTAGAACCTGGTATTCATACAAATCATAAAATGGAGACATACTGATAGAAATGTGGAAAGTGGTGTTGTAGCAGTATTCTCCCAAATGCATCCAACGCAGCTAGGCCTTCTGCTGCCCTGTGACATAGTTTCGCAAGTAGCCTTCCAACCACTTTTTCACTATCTCTGTCTGCCCGTCCGTTTGAGGGTGATAGCTGGTACTCGGAGTCAACTCTGTATCCACCAAAAGAAAGAGCTCCTACCAAAATCCGCCCATGAAACGACTATCCCTGTCACTGACGACGGTCTCCGGAAGACCATGCAATTTAAAAATATCCCGGAAGAAAAACTCTACCACTTGTGCAGTTGTGTACCATGTGTATATGGCGAAGAAGTGAGAAATCCTTGCCTTGCACCATGGGCAACCCAGTGATGAAGTCCATCGAAATTCTTTCCCACTTTCCTTCTCAAATGGGAAGCGGCTATAGTAATCCGGTTGGGTGGCTCATCTCCCCCTTGTTCCTCTGACTTACCTTGCACTCCCTGACATGTCAGAGTATGTCCTCCTTGAGGCCTCTCCAAGAAAACCTCTCCTTGATATCCCTATTTTTCTTCGTGAATCCATGATGACCCGACAATGGTGAGTCATGGGAGGCACGTAGTATCTTCTCCTTGTGCTGAGAACCCCCAATCAAGAAGATCATGTCCCTGAAGTAAATAACCTCATCCATCACCCTATACCTATCATTTGTGACCTGGACATCCAGCACCTCACAGGAAAAACGGTCCTTGGAGTACTCTACCAATAGCTTAGCCCTCCAGTCTGTGTCTATGCTCATCAAGGACAACGTTGTCGGTTTGCAGGATAGAGAATTGGCCACCACGTTGTTATTCCCTTTGACATACTCAATGTCAAATTCATATGCCTGGATCTTGCTGACCCACTTCTCCTACCTCTCTTGAAACTGATTTTGCTCTAGGAAAAACCTAAGGTTGTTGTGGTCAGTCCTCACCTGAAACCTGTTGCCCACTAGGTACTACCGAAACTTGGCCAGTGCATGCATAATGGCTAGCATCTCCTTGTCATATATAGGATACAAACTCTCATGTGTCAACAACTTTATGCTCTCAAAAGCTATGGGGTGGCCTCCCTGCATAAAAACTGCACCCACTCCCTCTCCTGAAGCATCACACTCCAAGATGAAGGGCTACGTGAAATTCGGCAAAGCCAACACTGGGCAGCTATTCATCACCTCTTTGAGCCTGTCAATGACTCTCTGCACTATATCAGTCCAAATAAATGCCCCCTTCTTGGGGAGATATATGAGGGGTGCAGAAAGTTGGGAAAACCCATTGACAAACTTTCAGTAGTAGGTGCAGATCATGCCTACAAATCCTTGGAGTTCTGTCAAATTCTTCGACTCCGTCCATTCTCGGATGGCCCGGATCTTCTCCTCGTAGAATCTCACTACGTCCACACCAATGATATGCCCCAAATAGAGCATTTTTGTCAACCCAAACTCGCACTTGGAGAGCTTAGCGTAGAAATGTTGCTCCTCCAAGATACGCAATACAACCTCAATGTGTTGTAAGTGATCCTCCCAATTGTGATTTTATATGAGGATATCATCAAAGAACACCAACACGAAATTCCTCAATTGACCACAGAAGATGTGGTTCATACAAGACTAGAAAGTGGCCGGTGCATTGGTTAGCCTGAAGGGCATCACCAAAAACTCAAAATGGTCGTATTGGCATTTGAAAGTAGTCTTGGGGACATCCTGGTCCCTCACTCAGATCTGATGGTAGCCAAATCGCATATCAATCTTGGAGAAGAATTTCGATCCCCTCAGCTCATCCATCAACTTGTCAATACGTAGAATGGGGTATTGATTCTTCATCGTTTTCTTGTTGAGGGCCTTGTAGTTGATGCACATCCTTAGTGTGTCATCCTTCTTCTTCACCAATACAACAGAAGAAGCAAATTGGCTAGTATTGGGCAGGATGTGTCCCAGTGCTAAGAGCTAGTGAATGGCTCTCTCAATCTCATCCCTGTAGGCTTTGGGATGCCTATAGGGTGTGGTTATCACAACCTGAATACCCTGCTCAAGCTCAATGGTATGCTCAAATCCCCGGTTTGGTGGTTGTCTTGGAGGTATATCCCCAAAAACCATAGAATACATGTCCAAAATCAACTGCAAATCTAGGTAAATTTCCTGCCCTATGGCCCCTGCCTCTGAAATATGCAGCTCCACTGCCCATTCTATGTCTCCCTTCTGAAAGTCTACCTCAATCCGGTGTGCTGAAACTGTTTGTGGAGGATATGTGTGCATGCCTTGGATCTTCACATGCTTACCGCTCTTCTTGTCCGTCCACTCCATCTTCAAAGTCTCCCAGTCAGTGGTGACATTCCCTAGCATGATCATCCACTACACTCCCAACACCACGCTGGTGTCTAGAATGTCGACCAAGAAAAATTGATATGTCATCGTATAAGTCCCCATGGTTATAGCTAATGCCGAAACGTACCTGGCACACTACATAGTTCTGGCACCTAGTACCAGTACTGAGAAACCATCAAAGCTCTCTGTCTGTATGCCCCTGCTCTCTACCAGTTGGGCATCAATAAAGTTTCGAGTGGCCCCATTGTCAACTATAATTGAAACACGATGTCCCAGAATGGTACCCCTGACACGTAGTGTCAAATACTTCGGAACCACATGCAAATATGCAAGGACTCCTCCTGTGGGTGCAAACATCACTCCTCCTTCTCCTGGGGAAGGAGGTGGTGGATAATCCCCTCTCTGCACTACAACACTGGCCTTTGTCTCTATCTCCTCATAGGCATCTTCTTCCCCATCACTGTTGGAGAAGACCTCTATGTAATGTGCCTTCCTTGCGGCACATCAATGACCCAGTGCCCATGGCTCTTGAAATGTGAAGCATAGCTTTCTTTGTCTCAAGTATCTCCAGGTATCATCGTCCAAAGGCCCCCAGCCTTGGTTCCAATTTGGTGGTGGAACTCTCATGTCCTTCCCCTTTGGCTGAAATGCTAATCTATGGGGGAAAGGATCTCTGGTCCTGGGCAAAACATCCTATAGATCTATGGTCCTCCCGACTGCATCCTGAAGTGTAGCAGGACTCCGGGATCTGACTAGCCCACACAGAGGTTCTGCCAACCTGTCAATGAACATGTAAATCCTCCTAACTGAGGATAAGTCAGGTACCATCACTGAAAGCCTCAACAACTCAGAAATGTAAGTTTTCGGGTTCCCGATCTGCTTGAGCTTGGTCAACTCAACAAAATGCTCTTTCGGATCACTGCGGTCAAACCTCTCCACCAATCTCCATGTAAAATCTACATACGATGTCACTGCTGAGTGACCTAGCGTGGCCATCCCGTGGAACCACCAATCATGGGCCTCTCCCTCAAGGTGCAGGGCTACCACCTTGATGGCCTCGCTCTCTGCCATCTCATTAAGCTGAAAATAAATGTCCAGCTTCTCCACCTCAGATTTCGCTGAACATTTAGAGGACCCGTCAAATTTTGGCAAGAAAATCCTACCCATAGTATATTGTATCTCACCTCCCTGCGTGTACCCACCACCTCTATTCTGGTTGAGGGATCGACTATCCTTATTGAGCTAGAAAAAGTTATGGAAAGTGAGAGCTTCATCAAACTGTCACCCATGGGACTTATACTCTGCAAAATAATCCCCAAAACGAACCACCTCCAAATCCTGAGGTCCTCCTGTCTTGGTGCTTGTAGTCAAGAATGTGGGCATTGTAGAACGTGGGGTATTGTGTGGTACTACCTGTTGCGCTCTGATTTGCTCCTGTATGTGATGAGAAGTTTCGGATCCCTCATCGATGTGAAAACCCCTTGGGTTTTCACGCTGTCTGTTATCCATGGAAAAATCTTGACCCATATCTTCTATCCTCCTAGAGAGCTCTTGTACAGATTTCATGAGGAGATTCCCGAACTCCTTCCCTTCATCTCTCTCCTTGGCCATAGGTTCTTCCTCCTATGCATCCATCACTGGAACGCAGTGCCCTTCTCCAAAACTGGCCTCGAGTCTCTGCTCTCGACTCTTGTACCTCCTTGCCGGGTAAGTGATGTATTCCTTTCCTCCCGGTGTCATAGAATGATTTGCTCCACAGGTTGAGCCAAGTCTATGAGCTCTGATACCACTGTAATATTCTAAATAGGAAATAAATAGCAATATAAAGCAACATAAACAATAACTACAGCAAATAGAGAGACATAATGAAAAACACTCCAAACATGGAGAAACACTGAGCCATTTTATTATAATTTGAAAGATAAAAATGTGTACAAAGGTGGTCGGAATGATAGCACCTTGGCTTGCTCAAGGCAAGATGAAAATACTCTCAGAATATCCTAGTGAATGGCTACTCTCTCTATGACTACGTAACTCCTAATGCTGCTACTGGAACTATTTCTCTATCTAGAATGGAGCTGCTATTTTGGGTTGTTCCCCTGCTCAGAAAAATATGAAACTTGGGATACCAGCTCTCCTCCAATAAAATAGAAAAACCCAGGAAGGAATCTCGAAATGGCTGACCCCGGAATTTGACCTCCCTTGGAAAATCACGCACTCCAGGTGATTACGCTAGCCCTGAACTAGTAGACTGAAAATGATGGCCTCATATTGAAAAATATGATTTGTGAAGGGTTGATCCCTTCACAATACTCCAAGATTGAAATCCATGATCTCCCTTCTCTCCTGGTCCTGCCTCCTCCCAAGACTGCGTAATCCCTCCCTGCGCTGCCTAAGTGACTGTATGATCCTGGATGAAGAGTGTTGTGTGCTCTGCTCTAGAAAGAAATGATGGATCTCCTCACCTAAGCGGGCACTCGAAGTCCCTCAAGGATGAGGTTGGGATCTCTTCTTGGAGACACCCGCGTCGTAATATTCCCAATTAGCCATTGCTACTTGGAAAATGATGATTGCTCCATTTTTGAAATAAGAAGTAGGAAACACAATAAAATCTATCTCAGTGTGAAAAGGGATTGAGGTAGGAGGATAAAATAAAGCCTCTTGAGTGTGAAGAGGAGCAAAAGCAAGGAGCTAGCTATATTTGACCAAGTCAACAACGCTGTCACAAGGGAGGGAAAGCCACTAGGGCAGCGTAGTTTTGAAGGAGGAAACTTCTCAAGGAAGCTACATAAAAAATGAGTGGGGCCCGAGATGGAGAAGCTCACTTAGGATAAAAATGAAGGAATAGAAACAAAAGGATTCATTCATTCATACTTCTTGTTTTAGTCTTATGACTGATTGCAAGCTTCAGCTGTTTAGCCGGAGTTGTAGCACTGTTTAGTACAAGAGTTCTCATGCGGGAATTCTAGTTTCATTATTGTTGTAGTTGATTGGGAGATCCAAGGAGGAGGTCTTGAGTTCCATTATCATCAACTATCTTGAGGAAATCCATCCTCTAACCTTGACAGCATAGTAACTTCCAGTGAGTGCGTTATTTCTGTAGTAGCTGCAGTAGCTGGGATTGTATCTATCCATTTGTGCTTATTTCAGAAGAGGAGGAGGTGATTTACACTCTAGGAGTTCTATTTAGGGAGGCCTTGAGCCAATTCTTGTATTGTGTGTCCCTTTTTGAGCATATCAGATATTTATCAATACAGAGTTGCTGGGTACAACGTTATTTTCTGCAGTGCTGTATCTTGTGTTGCTATTTTTCCAGAAACCCTTGCCGGGGGGTCCTAATGTGTTTATAAAAGAGGTAAATCCTCTCATTTCTGATCTTATAATGAATGAAAGCTCCAGATATATTTTATTCCATCTATTACTGTAGTTTTCATAATAAAAATAATGTTGTTGCTGCCTCCGGCATTTCTATTTTATGATGTATAGGGGTTGTGATGCTTTTTAGCATATTTGAGTTGGGGAGATTTGTTTAATGTAGCTAGAGTTATTTGTTTCTGATGCCATTCTATATTTAAGATAAATACACCATATTTTAGATGATCCAAGCCCTGGACTGCGTTATTCTTTCCCTGGTTTTCTTATACAATGTCCTCATTGGAGATATTGTTGAAATTCCTGAAAAGGAATATTACAGTGGTATCACAGCTTTGCTCTTAGCTCAGCTTGTGGGGGAAGATTTATCTTCATAATGGATAAGGAAGACATCTCAAGGCTCGTACTTCAAACCCTGCAGAACATTGCAAGGGATCTCAGGGAGATGAGGCAGGAAGAAGACTCTTTAGGGTTTTTCCATAGGGAAAGCACCAGCACTGCAAATGGCATGGGACATTCAAAAACATCACAATGCTCCACCATGCCTTCATTTTTAATTGAAGGAGATAAGGAGGGTTCTCTAGGGGAATATTTTGAAGAATATGAGCTCCAGTCTCAAAGGTTCAAGGAGCACCTGAGTTTTCAGGAGTTTTGCCGGATCAAGGATGGAAGGAGGAATGATCCTCATCAAAGGGAGGATAAATTGATGTAGGGATCAGCCCTACAGCGTAGTGAGGTAGGGTTATTTTGGCCCACATTTGATGGGACACCTAAGAACACAACAAAAGCATGGGTAGAGAAGCTGGACAAATTCTTCCAGCTCCACAAGGTTTCTGAGACAAAAGCTATCAAGATAGTTGCATTGCACCTGGAAGGGGAAGCTCAAGATTGGTGGTTTCATGGACTAACCACACTTGGGCATCATCATATCACTTCATACTTAGCTTTCACCAAGAAGCTAGTGGAGAGGTTTGATCGAAGGGATCTGGAAGCCCACTTTGCCAAGATAACCAAGCTCAAGCAGGAGGGAGATCTTGAGGATTATATTGTTGAGTATCTACAGCTTTCAGTGATGGTATCCAACCTCACTATGAGCAGGAAGGTATGAATGTTTTTGAATGGGATGGCTGAACCATTACAAGGGTTGGTCAAGTCTACCAAACCAACTACACTCCTTGAAGCTATGGAGAAAGCTAGACATCTACAACACATCTCGCCCAGGGCAAGAACCTTTTTACAACAGAAGACCCACTTAAGGCCAAGGGAGACAATCCTTGTTCGGGAATTGGAGGAGAAATTTGTTATAGGGGAAGCACATCATATCAAGACCTTCTCCAAGAAGGATTCCAGCGCTGTACAACCCATATAAGACTTTTCTCCAAGAGGAAAAGTTGTTGCAGCGTTAAGAGGGATCCCCAAGTATCTAACCTTGAGGGTGAGAGGAACCATCATGGGGAAAATAGTTTCTGTGTTGATAGATAGTGGAGCCACTCATAATTTTATTGATGCACAACTGGTACACAAGAGAGGAATTCCCGTGGAGGAGTTTGAGGGATTTTCATTTTTTGTCCCAGGAGCCATGACTTTGCAATGTGCCAAGTATGTTCCAGCGCTGACCATTACTATGGGTACCTATACCTTGACATACCACTTCTTTGTGGTAGATATTCTAGACACCAATGTCATATTGGGAGTCCAGTGGTTAGTCACTCTTGGGAGAGTTACCACTAACTGGAGAACTTTGGAGATGAAATGGACTAGAGGGGAGGATGGCCAACAACAAAAGATCAAGGGTATGAACACATATCCCCCTCAAGTTGTTTCAGCACATAGGATGGAGGCAGATCTCCGTAGAGGAGATGTTACATGGGTAGTGGAGCTGCATATATCCAAGGTGAAGGGCACAGACTCACCGATGCATCCAGATGTTCAATCTCTTTTGGACTGGTATTCTACAGTATTTGGGGATATTCCACCAGGGAGACCCCCTGACCAAGGGTTTGAACACACCATTGAGTTGGAACAAGGGGTCCAAGCAGTGATCACCACTCCTTATAGACATCCCAAGGCCTATAGGGATGAGATTGAAAGAGCTGTCCAAGAGCTTCTAGCACTAGGGCACATCCGACCTAGTACTAGTCCTTTTGCTTCCTCGGTCATTTTGGTAAAGAAGAAAGATGGCACATTGAGGATGTGCATTGATTATAGGGTCTTGAACAAGAAGACTCTGAAGAACAGGTACCCTATACCCAGGATTGATGAACTCATGGATGAGCTAAGGGGATCCAAATATTTCTCCAAGTTTGATTTGAGGTTCGGGTACCATCAAATCAAGGTGAGGGAGCAAGATATCCCCAAGACAGCGTTCAGGTGTCACTATGGGAATTTTGAGTTTCTGGTAATGCCCTTTGGATTGACTAATGCTCCAGCAACTTCCCAATCCTGTATGAACCATATCTTCTGGGGTCATTTGAGAAAGTTTATATTGGTATTCTTTGATGATATTCTGATCTACAGCTGCACTTGGGAGGAGCACTTGCAGCATATTGAGACAGTCTTACATATCCTCAAGGAGCATCAATTCTATGCCAAGCTCTCAAAATGTGAATTTGGCCTCACATAGATGTTGTATTTAGGGCATATAATAGGAGTGGATGGAGTGAGGGTACATGAGGAGAAGATTCGGGCTATCAGAGATTGGCCTGAACCTAGGAATGTTACAGAAATCAAAGGGTTTGTGGGCATATGCACATATTACCGGAAGTTTGTGAAAGGATTTTCATAATTAGCAGCACCACTTACAGACTTGACAAAGAAGGGGGCCTTCCATTGGACACCTATAGCACAGAGAGCTTTTGATAAGCTCAAAGAGGTAATGAGTATTTTTCCTGTTTTGGTTTTACCTGACTTCTCTCAACCTTTTGTGTTAGAATGTGATGCATCAGGTGAAGGTATTGGGGTAGTCTTGATGCAAGGAGGGCATCCTATAGGCTTTGAGAGTAGGAAGTTGCTCCCTCATGAGAGGTTATACCCCATCTATGATAAATAAATGTTGGCTATCATGCATGCATTAGCCAAATTCCAACAATATTTGGTGGGGAATAAGTTTAAGGTGAAGACTGATCACAATAGCCTTAGATTCTTTCTTGAACAGAGGCGACTTCAGGAGAGACAACAAAAGTGGGTGAGAAAAATCTAGGCTTATGAATTTGACATAGAATATGTCAAGGGGAAGAGAAATATAGTAGATGATGCACTTTCCAGGAGGCCTACAACGCTATACTTGAGGGGCATTGACGCAGATTGGAAGGCTCAACTTTTAGTTGAGTACTCCAAAGATGACTTTGCATGTGGGATACTTGATGGGGTGGTATCGGATGAGAGATTTAGAGTAATGGATGAGGTTATCTATTACAAGGATCAGATCTACTTGGCTAAGAATTCTAAGCTCAAGGAGAAGATCTTATTGGCCTCACATGATTCACCACTTGCCAGGAATCAAGGTTTCACAAAAACTTACAGATCTATCAGGGAGAGATTCTCATGGAAGGGTCTCAAGGAGGATTTGCTCCGACATGTAAAGGAATGCACCACTTGCCAACAAAATAAGGGAGAGCACACTTATCCTAATGGGTTGTTGCAACCACTACCTATTTCAGATGGGAAGTGGGAAAGTATCTCTATTGACTTCATCACCGGCTTACCGACAGTGCAGGGTAAGGACTGTATCTTTGTTGTTGTTGATAAACTAAAAAATTACTCTCATTTATTTGCCATTTCTACACATTATACTGCTTCACAGGTAGCTGAGCTCTTCTTCAGAGATGTATTCAGACTCCATGGTCTCCCTAGGATGATAGTGAGTGATCGGGACAGCCGCTTCATGGGTGGCTTTTGGCAGGAAATTTTCTGATTAGTGGGGACTGATTTTACCCCTAGCACTAGCTATCACCCCCAAACTAATGGGAAGATGGAGATAGTGAACAGGTGGCTAGAAGGAAAATTGAGGAAATATGTGGAAGGGCAGCAGAAAGCTTGGTTGCGTTGGCTCCACTTGGGGGAGTATTGTTACAACACTACTCGCCACATCTCTATTGGCATGACTCCATTCCGAGCCTTGTATGGGTATGAGGCACTTTCATTTTCTAATGTTATGTTTGGGGAAAGTAAAGCTCCAAGGGCAAGGGATTGGATTCAAGAGAACTAGGACATACTCAGGGCACTCAAATATAACATTGCCATTGCTCAGAACCAGCAGAAGATGTATGCATACCATAGTCAGATAGAGAGACAATTTGAGGTGGGAGATCTTGTCTACCTATGCCTTCAGCCCTACAAATAGTCCACACTCAAGGTAAAGGGAGCTAAAAAGCTCAAACCACGTTTCTATGGGCCATACAAGGTGAACAGATATGTCGGTAAAGTAGCATATGAGCTAGAACTTCCTAAGGGGAGAAAGATCCACAATATCTTCCATGTGTCTTGCCTCAAGAAGGCCATTGGGAGGAATGTAGTTGCCAACATGGAACTTCCTCCTATTGATGATGAGGGCCATTTGATCTTGCAGCCAGAAGAAATCTTAGACACAAGGGAGAGGCAGTTGAGAAACAGAGTCATCAAAGAATATCTGATTCGATGGAGGAATCTACCAGATGAGGATGCCACTTAGGAGGGAGAGAAGATTTTGCAGCATCCTTCCTTGCTGTTGCTTGTGGGCAAGAAAATTTTGAGCGGGGAGGACTATAATGTTCTCAATTAGACATTGCTACTTGGAACATTATGATTTCTCCATTTTTGAAATAAGAAGTAGGAAACACAATAAAATCTATCTCAGTGTGAAAAGGGATTGAGGTAGGAGGATAAAATAAAGCCTCTTGAGTGTGAAGAGGAGAAAAATCAAGGATCTAGCTATAGTTGACCAAGTCAACAGCGTTGTCACAAGGGAGGGAAAGCCACTAGGGCAGCGCAATTTTGAAGGAGGAAAATTCTTCAAGGAAGCTACATCACAAATGAGTGGGGCCCGGGATGGAGAAGCTCACTTACGATAAAAAGGAAGGAATAGCAGCAAAAGGATTCATTCATTCATACTTATTGTTTCAGTATTATGACTGATTGCAAGCTTTAGCTGTTTAACCGGAGTTGCAGCACTGTTTAGTGCAAGAGTTCTCATGCGGGAATTCTAGTTTCATTATTGTTGCAACTGATTGGGAGATCCAAGGAGGAGGTCTTGAGTTCCATTCTCATCAAATATCTTGAGGAAAGCCATCCTCTAACCTTTAAAACGTAGTCACTTCCAGTGAGTGCGTTATTTCTGCAGTAGCTGGGGTTGTATCTATCCATTTGTGCTTATTTCAGAAGAGGAGGAGGTGATTTCCACTCCAGGAGTTATATTGAGGGAGGCCTTGAGCCAATTCTTGTATTGTGTGGCCCTTTTTGAGTATATCAGATATTTTTCAATACATATTTGCTGGGTACAACGTTATTTTCTGCAGTGCTGTATCTTGTGTTTCTATTTTGCTGGAAACCCTTGCCGGGGGTCCTAATGTGTTTTTAAAATAGGTCAATCCTCTCATTTATGATCTTATAATGAATGAAATATCCATATATATGTTATTCCATATATTATTGTAGTTTTCATAATAAAAATAACGTTGTTTTTGCCTCTGGCATTTCTATTTTATGATGTATTGGGGTTGTGATGCCTTTTAGCATATTTGAGTTGGGGAGATCTGTTTAATGTAGCTAGAGTTATTTGTTTCTGATGCCATTCTATATTTAAGCTAAATACATCATATTTTAGATGATCCAAGCCCTGGACTGCGTTATTATTGCACTGGTTTTCTTATACAACATCCTCATTGGAGATATTGCTGAAATTCCTGAAAAGGAATATTACATGTGTGATGAATAACACTTGTAGACTTCACTAAACATCGTAATCATGCTTAATGTCTAAAAGAAAAGAAATAAGAAGATGCATAATAAAATGAATGAATGGTGAGCCTCCCCTTCCTTTTATGCTTGAGAGCCTAGCTCTCCCTTGGGCCCCACTCAACTGCGTCGTCCCTCCTTGGCCACGCTGTCCCTACCACTATGTCGTACTGGCCCATGCTGCCACTATGCTACTTTTCTCACATCACCCCCACGATGTCCCTCTCTATGCGCTATCACTTGGCTCCCCTGGGCCCCATGCTGCAATCTGAATTTGTCTAAGTGACTTTAGGGAGCTATTTTCTCCTAAGTGTGGGTTATGGGTCCCATCACCCCCTTTATTTATTGAATAAAAATTAGAAAGGAAAAATATCAAAAAAATTACTATTGCCAATTAGCTGCTACTAATTGGGAATATTACATGACGACACATGGGAATAACTTTTGTAACACATTGAGGTTTTACTACGTATCTTGGAGGAGAAAAATTTCTATGCAAAGTTGTCCAAGTGCGACTTTGGGCTTAAATAGATGATTTATTTGGGGCATATTATCGGAGTGGATGGAGTGAGAGTCCATGAGGAGAAGATTCGGGCCATCCGAGATTGGCTGGAACTGAAGAACGTGACGGAGCTCTGGGGGTTTGTAGGCATCTACACCTACTACCAAAAGTTCGTCAAAGGATTTTCACAACTTGCAACACTCCTCACAGATCTCACCAACAAGGGTGCTTTCAGCTGCATATATGTTGCACAAAGGGCCTTTGATAGGCTCAAGGATATGATATGCAGTTGCCCGATTTCATGCAGCCCTTTGTGCTGGAGTGTGATGCTTCAGGAGAAGGGGTAGGTGCAATATTGATGCAGGGGGGTCATCCTATAGCTTTTGAGAACCAGAAGCTACTTCCACATGAGCAATTGTACCCCGTATACGACAAAGAGATGTTGGCCATCATGCATGCGTTGGCCAAGTTCAGGCAGTACCTTGTGGGGAACAGGTTCAGGGTGAGGATTGACCACAATAGTCTTCAATTATTCCTTGAGGAGAAGCAGTTGCAGGAGAGACAACAGAAATGGGTCAGCAAGATACAAGATGATGATTTTGACATCAAGTATGTCAAGGGGAAGAACAATGTGGTGGCAGATGATTTATCACGGATACCGACAGTGTTGTCCTTGATGAGAATTGACGCAGACTAGAGGGCCCAAATTTTGGTGGAGTACTCCAAGGACCGTTTTTCATGTGAGGTACTAGATGGAAAGGTGACAGATGACTGATATCGGGTGATGGATGAGGTCATCTATTATCGTGATCGGATCTTCTTGACAGGAAAGTCCCGACTCAAGGATAAGATCTTGCATACATCTCATGACTCGCCTGTTTTAGGCCATTAGGGGTTCACGAAAACATACAGGGCCATTAGGGAGAGGTTCTCATGGAAGGGCATCAAGGAGGATGTACTCTTGCATGTCCGGGAGTGCGTAGTTTGTTAGCGGAACAAAGGAGAGCTGAACCACCCAACAGGTTTGCTACAACTGCTTCCCATTCTAGAGGGTAAATGGGAAAGCATCTCCATGGACTTCAATACTGGATTGACCATGGTGAAGGGAAAGGATTGCATCTTTGTAGTGGTTGATTTGCTGACGAAGTATGCTCATTTTTTCGCCATCTTAGCCCGGTACACTGCTTCACAGGTGGCTGAGTTATTTTTCTGAGATGTTTTCATACTCCATGGTCTTCCAAAGACCATAGTCAGTTACAAGGACAACAATTTAATGGGAGGCTTTTGGTAGGAGTTATTCTGTTTGGTGGGTACATAGTTAACACCTAGCACGAGTTACCACCCACAAACAGATGGGCAGATTGAGATATTGAACAAGTGGCTGGAAGGCTACTTGAGAAGCTATATCATGTGGCAACAAAAGGCTTGGTTGCACTAGCTTTATTTGGGAGAGTAATGTTACAACATGAAATTCCACATGTCGATTAGTATGTCTCCATTTTACGCTTTATATGGTTATAATGATTTAACTTTTGTTTATGTGATGTTTAGAGCTAGAAAGGCCCCCAGGGCCAAGGACTAGATCCAAGAGAGCCAAGACATACTCCGGTCTCTCAAGGATAACATAGCTACAACACAGCACCAACATAAACTATATGTAGAAAGAGGCCACCTGGAGAGATAGTTTGAGGTGGATGATCTGGTTTACCTCTGTCTTCAGTCCTACTAGCAGTCCATGCTAAATCAGAAAGGGGCTGAAAAGCTCAAACCCTGCTTCTATGGGCCCTACAGGGTGATCAGGCATGTTGGGGAGGTAGCATATGAGCTAGAGCTGCCAGCTGGGAGTAGGATCCACAACATTTTTCATGTCTCATGCCTGAAGAAGGCTTTGGGATAGCAAGTCACATCCACTATGGAGCTTCTGCCTACTGATGATGAGGGGCACTTGGTGCTATAGCTGAAGGCCATCTTGGACACCCGGGATAGGCATTTGAGAAGCAGGATCGTGAAGGAATATTTGGTTATATGGAGAAACCTACCAGATGTGGATGCCACTTGGGATGGGGAGAAAATCATGTAGCATCCATCTTTGCAGTTGCTTGAGGACAAGCAATGTTTTGGCAGGGCGGATTGTAATATTCAAAATTAGTAGTCAGCTAATTGGTTTATTAATTTTGTCAATTTTTCCTTTTCTAATGTTAGCAAAATAATAAAGTGGGTAAAGGTGACCCACAAATAAATTTGATGATTAATTTCACTTTCCTAAAGTCACCAAGGTGTTGAGAATTTTGGAGGGTCAGTGATTAATTCAAATTATCTTCTTGATAATTACTTGTGAGCTTACTTGAATTACTTATGTCTTCTCTTTCTTAGCTTATTTAGTATTTCATCACATCAATTACCAAAATACAAAAGACACAAAGTTAGGCTCTTCGAGCCAGGGAAAAACCTCTCCCTCTTGGAGAGGAAAACCCACGAGAAATTATTCTTATAGTCTTTCAAATGACAAGTACCATGACCAAGACTTAGACCCTTGACCTATGAATGCCTCCAAGACCTTGCTATTACTTCTTTGACTGCCTTCAACAATGACCCTTCTCTTCTGCACCAACCTACTGTCTTGCACTAGTAATACATAACTTATTCTCTAAGTTTTACTTCTTATTGCTTAGTCAACCATTGGAGACTTAATCATCTTCACTTTGCATACATTTGTAACTTTTACACTCCCTTCACTTAAGTTTTGGGTTCTCTGCTTTGCTTTGTGTCACAAAAAAATATGTAATGATTCAATGTTACATCAGCAGGTTCTTCCTAATATAATTTCCAAAAACAGATGCAGTGATACCTTAGACAATTCTGCACCTTAAACCTATACAAGACCTCAAATATCCACACTTATATTCTCTAAAAAATCCACACTTATAGACCTCTGGAATCCGCACTTAAAGCTCAGAATAGTCTGCACTTTTTCACTATAGAAATCATAGAGGGATCTACAATTTTTTGTCTCAGGAAATCCACACTTGATGACCTCTGAAATCTGTACCTAATGGCTCTTGAAATCTGCACTTTAATGACCTTTGTAATCCTCAGAAAAATCCACAATTTTCTGTGTATTTCTTCAGAGTTGTCTGAAAACTTTATCTTCTGAATGAGCTGCAGAAAGGAGTATTTATAGGGCACAGTTTCATTGTCTTTAGGCCAACCATACAACCGACTTCATCATTGTGCTTTAGGCTGACTTTAACCCAACATATGAGCTTATCTTTCAACGTGGTTTGAGGGTTGAATTAAGCCATTATTTCACGGTTTCTTTAGCAAGGTCTTGGAGCATTTCTCTAGACTAGATCCTTCATATATATGACACTTAATTATATTTATACCTAGAAGACAAAAGCCTAATAAAATTCAAGAAGAAGTCTATTAACCTATAATAAAATCTTGCTCATTAAACCCATGAAGAAAGTACAACAAAATACATTTATTATCTTTGTCTTCTTCTTTACATAAATTCATAATTACATAGTCAATATGAAGAACGATCCTAGTTACACTTTTCAACACTCCCTCTTAACTAGGGTGGTATTCATATAGGTACATGGTCACTTTCAAACTGAATAATATCATAAGAATAATCGGACTGGTAATCGCATCTGTATAGCATCATATCAACCGACATTGTCCTAGTGCAAGGCCTTGACTAACAGCCCCATCTCTCAACGAGACAATGGGCTACAATTCTGGCGAGACACATGACTTATAGACACCATATTCATTGTCTCTACAAGGTACATACTCCACCCGGGTGTTCCCAAAGTATGACCTCCTTGGACTAATATTCTCTTGGGTAGCTAGCTCTCAAATAATATCGGTCCCCGCCTACTCTTATCTCGAATTCCCTAACACATTATCAAAGAGTATCGAATTCTAGATGATTACCCAATCCTTCAAATCAGGGGATTTTTGAGGTCTAAAATGGGCCTCCTAAGAAAAATGTACAACAAAAATAAACTTTATAAGAACCAATAGGATTCAAAATGATGATGTCAACCATGGGGGATGATTCACCATTTTTTAGGTAAAAGGGTAAAAAGATTTAAAAATAATAAAATAATAAAACTACTTTTTCAACTCGTATTTTCAACTTATCTCCCAAATTTTTTACTCAAATTTCAAGCGGGAGTACTCATTGGATGAAAAATTTAATTCCTCATCCAAGGAGTACCCATGTTGCATATTTTCGATGGACCATGTTACACAAAAAATGATAAATACATAAAACAACATGATTACAATCACATTTTTTATGTATTTCTCATTTCTCGTGTAGCAGGACCCATCAAAAGTATGCAACATGGGTACTCCTTGGATGAGGAATTAAATTTTGCATCCAAAAAGTATTCCCACTTGAAATTTGAGTAAAAACTTTGGGAGATAAGTTGAAAAAATAGTATTCTCTTTTTTCCCTTTAAAATTTGATGATGTAATAAAATCTTATTTTATTATTTTCAGTATTATTTTATAATTTACTTAGGAGACGTATTTTAGACCTCAAAATTCCCCTAATGATTCTGTCTTCCCAAGTGAAGGCCGGAATGATGTGTCTATCTCTCCCTCTTAGCTAGGGATGACATATTCCACAAGGGAATGTACTCATTCCTGTATGAGGAATTACCTAGTTTCTTCCAAGTAAGAAACTGATCACCAGTCTCCCTCTCAATCAGGGACCTACAGCAGAAATGGTGAGACACCCAGCTACTCATGAAGGATTCCTCCTCTCGATGTCATGGATTTCGATATTGAGGAATCTTCAACTTTAGCTCTATAGGGCACAGATCATCCATCAGTTTCATTCATGAGTTATGCCATCTACCAGAAAGTGATTCATCTGTATTTATTTTCTGGTCCACCTTTTATGCCATGCTTCTTTATTTCGAATCATTTCCAAGGATTTTTACATCCTTTCACATGATTAGTAGCCCTGCACAAATTCATCTAGATAAAAATATACGTAGGAACTTTTAAAAGAAAAACTTACCTCAATGATGCACTTTCACCATGACATATTCCTGTAGGCATCGACATCGTCTATTCAGATTGACTCATCTCCTCATGATATGTCTTTTCAAGGGTCTTATTGTTTACCATACTTATATCAGGGTCTACATATCCTCCAAGAGATTTTCTAGTCACATCTTCTTGGCTTCTGGATGATAACTACCTCTTGACATGGTTTCACTTCATGATCTCTTCCCTTCTTCACATCTTCATTCCCATGACCTTCCAATTTCCAGTTCCTTGTTCATATACAACCACCTCATATTCCATATGAGGATATATTATGTTGATTTCATCTGTCAGTGCACCATGAGAGATCCTCCTCCATAGATCATACTTCTAAATATAGAAGTTCATTACCTGCAACCATATGACATGACTTCACAGCATCCAGTGTCAGTATATATATATATACCTCATACCTTTTTCCTTTGAGTCATCCCGTAACAATTTTACTTGAATGAAAAGCTTCATTCCCTTGACCTGCTTCATCAACATGTCATCACATCCCAAAATTCTGTACCATAGAATTCTTGATGAAACCATTATGCTTTCTTTCTAATTAGTGAATTCATAGAAAAATTCATTATAAAATGTCAGCACCAGTTTCCATGATGACCCTTAATCTTGATGACTGCCTTTCATCAGTAATGTTATCAGAGAGGTTTTCCCGGAACTGTTTCACCAAGAGCTCCTACCATGCTTTTATCATGATGCCATCAATATAAATTGCTTCCTATCATACTATTTTACAACCAACATAAATCACTTAAAGAGGAAGATGATCTCAATCATAATAGAGATATTTCGCTTCTTCTTTCTTATATTTCTTTGCATTAGGTTCTTCCCTCATATCTGAGACATGGGCTTCTTCTTTTTTTCTCTTGTCATTTTCAAATTTAGGAAAATCTCTTTTATAATGCCCAAGTTCATTACATCCAAAGCATCACACGTTGTCCATATTTCTTCTTTTATTTTGAGGACCAAATTTATTGAATCTTCCTTTCTTCCTGGATATGGCTGCAAAGGCTTGATTCCCTTCACCTGATCCTATATCAACTTTGGCTTTCAATCTTGTTTCCTCTATTTTACATAGAGACTATAAATCATGGAATGTTGTGGATTATTTCTTCCTGTATAAACTTGAACTGAAGTGTCCCCATTCTTCTGGTAGAGCATTCAACACCACTGTAGTCATCTCAGTGTCAGACATTACTTCTCCCAGTTCCTGAAATTGATCTCTTATTTCAAAAATCCTCATAAAGTATGGAGTGATTCCTTCTTCCTTTGAAAATTTCATTTTATATAGTTCTTGTCTCAAAGAGATTGCTTCTCCTGCAGTACTAAAAAAGAATAGCTCCATCGGTTTCTCTTATATTTCTTTAGCAGACTTTAGTTTTGATACATAGGGAATGAGTGAGTCCTTAATGGATTCTATGAGAATCCTTTGGGCTCTGATTCTCCCTTCAGGTACTTGGCATGAGCTAAAGCATATTCTTTTGGTGGTTGAATTTTCAATCCTTCGATGTAGTCCATAATTTCGCCTTCAATTAAATTTAAATATGTCCTCTTCTTCCATGCACTAAATTTTGATGACCCAACTAGCTTGCTGCTCTCTTTACATTAAGTCATCTTGAAAGATTTAAGTAAGGTGATAGATACTTACTTGAGTAGAGTGGCTTGCAGCTTCCTTGATGATGATGAAGAAGTTATGAGTTTCTTCTAAGATATAAATCTTCAATCTAGGTGTTCTTGGATCCTTGATGGTAAAGGATATCTTCAAAAGATGATGCCCTCTTCTAACAATGTCTTGAATTTAAATCTTTGATGACAAAGATTATTTTCTTGAAAATTTGATCCTTTGAATGAGATGAAGATCTTTCTCGAAAATAGCTTGAGAGTCTTCCTTGCAAACTGATTTGAATTTACCCAAAATTTGATTTTTGCTTCCTGGAGTGTCTCTTTTTCAAGTAGCCCTTGAGTTCAACACCTTAGCTCTGATACCAAGTTGAGAATTTTGGAGGGCCGGTGATTAATTCAAATTCTCTTCTTGATAATTACTTGTGAGTTGACTTGAATTACTTATGTCTTCTCTTGCTTAGCTTATCTAGTATTTCATCAAGTCGATTACCAAAATACAAAAGACACAAAGTTAGGCTCTTCGAGCCAGGGCAAAACCTCTCCCTCTTGGAGAGGAAAATCCACGAGAATTCTTCTTATGGACTTTCAGATGACAAGTACCATGACCAAAACTTAGATGCTTGACCTATGAATGCCTCCAAGACCTTGTTATTACTTCTTTAACTGCCTTCAACAATGATCCTTCTCTTCTGCACCAACCTGCACTATCCTACACTAGTACTAGAGAACTAGGTCTCTAAGTTTTACTTCTTATTTCTTAGTCAACCATTGGATATTGAATCATCTTCACTTTGCATACATTTGTAACTTGTACACTGCCTTCACTTAAGTTTCAGTTTCTTTGCTTTGCTTGGTGTCACAAAATAATATGTAATGCTTCAATGTTACATTAGTAGGTTCTTCCTGATATAATGTTCGAAAACAGATGCAGTGATACCTTAGATAATTATGCACCTTAACGTTGTACAAGACCTCAGATATCCACACTTATATTCTTTGAAAAATCCGCACTTATAGACCTCTGGAATCCGCACTAAAAGCTTAGAATAGTCCACACTTTTTCACTATAGGAATCACAAAGGGATCCGCAACTTTTTGTCTCAAGAAATCCACACTTTATGACCTTTGAAATCCGTACCTAATGGATCTTGAAATCAACACTTTAATGACCTCTGTAATCCTCAGAAAAATCCGCAATTTTCTGTCCTGAATGAGCCACAGAAAGGAGTATTTATAGGGCACAGTTTCATTGTCTTTAGGTTGAACATACAACCAACTTCATCATTGTGCTTTAGGCCAACTTTAACCCAACATATGAGCTCATCTTTCAGCATGGTTTGAGGGCTAAATCAAGCCATTGTTTCATGGTTTCTTTGGAAAGGTATTGGAGCATTTCTCTAGACTAGATCCTTCATATATATGACACTTAATTATATTTATACCTAGAAGACAAAACCCTAACAGACATCAAGAAGAAGTCTATTAACCTATAATAAAATCTTTCTCATGAAACCCATGAAGAAAGTAAAACAAATACATTTATTATATTTGTCTTCTTCTTTACATAAATTCATAATTACATAGTCAATATGAAGACCGATCCTAGTTACACTTTTCAACACAAGGAAAACATTAGAGCTGGAGTGGGACTTGTGCGGCTAGAAACACGTAGTGGAAATCAACGTAGTGGCAGCACATGAGAGGCAATAACGTAGGCAGCGCAGGGGCAACGTGGGGATAGCTAGGGGACAATAGCTGTGCAGTGGCTGTGCAGTGGTTGGAAAGAAAAGGTGGCAACACAGTCTAGTGGGGCCTAAGGGAACGTTGGGGGCTCAGCTAGGTAAAATAGGATGAGAGCAACTCATTCCTCATTCATTCAGTCATCAGCTAATTTTCTGTCTGGTAAATCAGAAGCACGCTTGACCTATTTGGCCGATTCTGCAAGTGCTGTTTAGCACAGAGATTTTCGAGCTGAGATCTCAACCTCATCCTTGGGGGAATTCGAGTGTCTGCTCAGGAGAGGAGTTTCAGTCAGTTTTGGGAGAGATATTTCATAGGTTCACTTTAGGAGCACGCAGTCCCTTTTAGGGCAACGTATTTAGCCAAGGAGTTATGCAATCCAGTAGTGGAGCAGCTCTGGGGAAGGAGAAAGATCGAGATATTTCAGCCAGGAGTTTTTTGAGGGGATCAAACCTTCCTTAGCAGAGTTCTTGGGTAGTTTTCAACAATTATTTCCAACATTTTAGTTCAGAGCTCAGTGTTACCAGCAGAATTGCGTACCCAACCCAAGAGGGTGCATTTTTGGGGTCAGCCTTTCAGAAAATCCTTCACGGGTTTTTTATGGGTTTGTTGAGGGGAGTCCGATGTCCAAATCATAGAATTTTCTGAGCAGCGTAACGACCCCAATATGAAGTCCATTTCCATCCAACAACAACATTTCCAGACAGGGCAACGTAGAGGAGGAGCCATGCAAAGAAACGAGCATCAGGGATTTCTGAGCAGGGATTGAGGGCTTATTTCAGCCTGCCTTGTTCAGGCCAAGGTGCCATCTTCCTAAGCACCATTCGTACCTTTCCCATTCAGAAATACTAATAAAATGGCTCATCATTTTTGGCTCAATTCGTGGGTTTTTTGATGTGTGTTTCTGTTTGCTATAGATTTAGTCTTTGCATGCTTTGTATTACTATTTTTTCCCAATTTGGGATATTACATGCTAAGTGGATTGTTCAAAAATCATGAGAAATCAACCAGTTACGACTACCTACCATGGAAATGTTCAAAGATGAATGACTTACTTAACACAGATGAATCCCAAAAAATGATATCTAATATAATGCAATGTAGAAACCCCTCAATACTTAAACACAAAGAGTGAAGGGAGCTCTACTTGAATGGTTCATGAGGCACAATACTTGCAAAGGTTTTGCAAATGGGGTAGCAAGCTAAGTGGGCTTGATTGTGGGGAAAAATCCATAGTTAAGCGTGCTTGAGCCAGAGGCGATTTGGTATGGGTGACCTCTCGAGAAGTCCTGGTTACCAGGTGCAAGCCTCAGAAGTGATGATTGACGCTATGTGATTCATTTCACTAGTTTCAATCCCACTTCTTCACCCTTATGAGGATGAGTGGTAAGTGGACTATTCAAAAATCATGAGAAATCAACCAGTTATGACTTCCTATCATGGAAATGGTCATAGATCATTGACTTACTTAATGCAGTTGAATCCCAAAAAATGATATCTAATATAATGCACTGCGTAAACCCCTCAATACTTAAATTCAAAGAGTGAAGGGAACTCTACTTGAATGGTTCATGAGGCACAATGCTTGCTAAGGTTTTGCAAATGGGATAGCACGCTAAGTGGGCTTGAATGCGCGGAAAACTCCATAGTTAAGTGCGCTTGATCCAGAAGTGATTTGGGATCGGTGAGCTCCTGGAAAGTCCTCGTTACTGAGTGCAAGCCCTGGAAGTGATGATTGACGCTATGTGATTCATTTCAGTAGTTTCAATCCCACTTCTTCATCCCTGTGAGCATCACCCGATGCAATGTGTGCTAAGTGGACTATTCAAAAATCATGAGAAATCAGTTAGTTACGACTACCTCTCATGGAAATGGAAATGGTCATAGATGAATGAATTACTTAACGTAGTTGAATCCCAAAAAATGATATCTAGAAATTACATAGCTGAACACATAAAAAAATTAATACATGGACAACAGTGAAATGAGGAAAATTTCAAGTGAAAATACTTACCTGGAAATGCAAACTAGATTCCTTAGCCTCCTTTTAAGGATGTCAACTCTACTAACAACTCCAAAATATCTCCAAAATAACTTCAACTCCAACTTCAAGCCTCCAAGATGACTTCTCCAACACAAACTAAACACTCTCCAAGCTCTCAATCAAACTCACAAAAGCTCCAAATGAGATGTGTGATACAAATGAGATGGTACCCCTCCTTTTAAAGGATTGGGGAGGGCATTTTGAGGGAAAAAACCCTGGTTTTCCCTCCAAAACCACCAATAACTGCCCAAAACCACGTCTGGTGGGTCCTGTCACAGTCGTAGCAGCTAAATAATGGGTTTAAGACGTAACTGACTGGTTTAGTCCTAAACCAATCGGTTAGCATGGTCAGACTGGTTTTTTTGGTCACATGCCACCCTTAATCGAGTTTTTTTTTCTGGCTTGACTCGGCTGGCCAGTGAACCTGTCGGTTTCACTGGTTATTGGTTTGAATTGGTCGGTTTTTAATACTATGGTCGTAGTGTGTTCGGAATAGATCCAACAACCTCCCAACTATAAACCAATCTAAGTTTTCACTCCTCCCTCTCCTCAATTGGTTTCCTCCTCTTGGCCCTCTCATCTTCTTCCTTCCCCTCTTCAAACCCTGAAAAGAACAAAAGAAAAACAATGAACACCCCTCAGTTCTCCTCTTCTTGCACTTATGCTTCCCTCCCCCATCAATGTCAACCACCTATCATAAATGTCATACTGTCCCCCCACTCATTCGAATTGAATGCCATTAACTTCCACCCTCCATGCTTACTTCTCGAGCCACTCCCCTGTCCACCCATCCTTGAATTCACTCGTGGTCATTAGACCTTGTCACGTCACAAGGTTAAGAAATAATTAAAATAATAATTATAATATGATAAAATAATAGTAGTAATATAATAATAATAATCACTTTTATGGGTTAATCAAACCAAATTGGATTCATTAAAATTTAATTAATTAAATGTTGAATTAATAATAAATAAATTATTAATTAATTATTAATCATGATTAAGGGTTAATCAATCAATTAAATACAAATCAAGCTTAAATATTAAGAAAGTTTAAGGCTCACCATAAGCTTCCTCATTAATCAAGCTTAAGGTTATCATAACTTATTAGATAATCAAGCTTAATTAATTGTCTAGCATAATAAACTATGCGTTATTAGCATATTCATGGGAGGTGTGGATATGTAGCTGACATACATATACATCATACATTACTAATAATATTTGTCATAATAAAATATAGAGAACATTCATTGAGATGGTAAATTATTATAGCAATGTAAGATAATATAATTAGAGAGGGGTGTTATTTTGTTTAGCCATGTAAGACAATAAAATTAGATAGGGGCATTATATTTTGTTTTAATTTTTGACATTAAAGACATGAATTTTTTATGACAACCCTCCAAATTTCGTTGAAAAATTATGCTCATAACCATAATAAAGATATTAAATAATTAATCAATTAAACATTCACCCTTGTACCTCTCACTTTTTCTTATAATTCTAGATTTGAAATATAGATCTCTAAAAATAACATTTTATTATTTGATAAGGGGCATTACATTTTGTCTTCATTTTTTACCATAAAGATATGAAATATTTATACCAACCTTTCAAATTTCATTGCAAAATTATACTCATAACTATAATAAAGATTTTAAATAATGCATCAATTTAACATTAGCCCTTATACTCTCACTTTTTCTTGTAATTCTAGATTTGAAATTGAATCTTTAAAAATAACTTTAAATAACTTTTTATAGATGCATTTTTAGTCTTTTATAAGGGGCATTACATTTTGTCTTATTTTTTAAGATAAATACATGAAATTTTTATAATAGCTTTTCATACCATAATAAAGACTTTATATAATTTATCAATTTAACACTCACTCTTATACCACCAACTTTTTCTCATAATTCTAGTTTGTAATATGAAGACCTCATATTTAAACTTCAATCAAAGTGTGTTGTAGAACTCTTTCCTTACCATGTATATGACATTTTAATTGAAAATTTCCAATTGTTAACACCATAAGTCCTCCTCCCATTCTTCAATATAAACATAATCTACATCATATAATTAATCAAGGTGACTAACAATCAATTCCAATTCATTTTAAGTTGTTCTTATCAATTTTATTTCAGATAACAAGCTAACAAAACCTGAACTGGATTGAAATATACACAATTTCCTTATTTCTATTATCCTTCACAATGAATCTCTCTCATAATTTGTACCCCAAAGTGAACTCTCTACACTAAATTTCTCACGCCAAAATACAATTCACACAAACTAGACTCAGAAAAAGAGCAATTTGATGTTTGTTGAAGGAGTTAGAATGTAGTTTATGGATTAAGTTAGAGGGAGTTAGAATGTAGGTTATGGATTTGACATTAAATTAGAGGATTAGTCTCAATGTTTTTCCATATTTTAATATTACATATGTAAATTTTCAATATTCATGTTAAATTATGCTTATAGTTTATTATGTGGTTTTTAAATACATAATAACTTATGTCTTGTAATAATTATATATGTTATATGGGTTTTGGCGGAGAATTTTTAGATGATGATAGACATAATAAAATATATATATATATATATATATATATATATATATATATATATATATATATATATATAAAAAGAAGAAGAAGAAAACACAACCAGAATAAAACTCTCATAAATTACAATTACATAATACTGAAACTATACATTTATTTTATAAATATTTTCATTTATAATTATAATTATAATTCTTGTAGTTTATTAAAAGATTGATTACCAAAGTTACAACATTTATAAAAAAAAAACATAAATAGATACTGTATTATGGATTTATATATTCAACGTAGTGAGGAGAAAGTTCAGAGGCATTAGTAATGATAGATCTAAACATGTAAGCTATGGTATGATTTATCCTACCATTTTAAGATAATTTAAAATATAATTACATCCAATGTGCTAAACTTTTCTTGGGGGCATATTCATTCTATGAAATTCATAATAATGTTTGAGTACAATGAATATACAGAAGGCTGAACACATATAAAATTATATTTCATCAATCGAATATGGAGAAAATACAATCAACCATAATGGTATTACAAATTATTCTGAAATGAGAGATTTTGAAATTTGGCAGTGGTAGAATTATCAATAATGAAATTTTTGATATAGTCACAAGGGAATGGTGCAAATGGTACAACAAAGAGTGGTTAAAAACAAGTGGTACTCGTAGTCAAAGAGAATTACAAAATATACATAAAAGTCCTCAAACTTAAAATTGAGTGATAAATGGGCTTCCATATGGAGGAAAATCGATCATATTAAATGAATTATATTGAAATTAGTTTTCTATGTACTCATTCATGTTTCGTTTCAACCTTTTATATTTAAGTATGGATTGTTACGTTTCGTTTCAACCTTTTATATTTAATTATGGATTGTTATGTTTCATTTCAACCTTTTATATTTAATTATGGATTGTCATTTAATTGTATAATGATTATTATGAAGTTTAGTATGAAGTGTATTGAAATATTTAATAACCAAATATTATAACAATTTAATAAAACCATTAAATGTTAACAAAATTGTATTAATTTTTTTAAATAATTTCAATTTTTTTTGGAAAATTACTTTAAAGAAGAAAAAAACAAGTGGATATAAAGAACTCATAATTAAAATTCACAAAGATAATAAATAATATATGCTTGTAGTTATTTATTTTGATATGTTTTCAATTTATTGTTTTTAATCTAGTACAATCATCTAATATTATTTACATAGTTTTGTGGTCATTTTCGAAATTTATTGGTTTTATTTTGTACAAATATGAATGGATCCAATCAACAAAAAAAAATCTATTACACATTTTTTACGTTGAACTAGGAAGTGCTTTATCAATATAATGTTTTATATTAGGTTGTTATACTATTAATATTAAAATAATATATATGATGAAATTATTAAATATGTAACAAAGTTTACATATATAATGAATGATGAGGGCAATAAAAAAAACTTAGGAATGGAGATCACATAAAATGAATTAAGAGTTTTGTGGAAATATTGTGGAGATAGTTATGAAGATGATTGAACCAATTAGCAATATTGAAAAAAAAAAAATTATTAACACCTCAATGCTATATTAAAAGACTATCATGTTTTGTATTAATGTAAGTGATGGTATATCTATTATTATTGCAATTAATAAAAATGTTATTTTAGAGTATATTTTGATTCTTTATGATTTGTTTGTAAATATTATTCATGGGTATTCATGATACCAATATTTGGTATTGTAACATGCAACCAACAAATAACAACGAAGAAATAGAGTTATTTTTTGTGCTAAATAGAAAGGATGCATGACGTTTTTGAAAAAGAATGGTGTTCTAAATGGTGTGGAGAAAAATGTTGTTGCATTGGGACATTAATGCGGTGTGTGAGTGGAGACTACTCTGAGAGTTGTTGCATGTGGAAACCAGCGCATGTGGAGATCAGTTCATGAATTTTCTTTTTTGGGAGCTATTACATGTGACTATTGTGTGGAAATGTTATTATTGAAATTGTTTCCAAGGATAGATCAGTCCATGGAGCGTTGAAGTTGTTTAGAGACTGCTTTCAACCTACGTGAAGCAACAAGACCTGTGTATGGATTTCATATGGATCGATAGAGTTCTTGTAATTAGAAAATCCACATTGTAACAACCCTCGGTAAACCTCGAGTAAAATACATAGGATTAGAAAAATTTACTGGATTTACTAGCATGTAATATTCCCAATGATTTATTCCATATTCCTTAACTATCATGAGATACAATCGTTTTCATTACATAAAGTAACTTTAGAAATGGAATAAAAAATCACATAACATAACAACCATTATTACAACATGTTATCATTCTGTTGTAACCTTGCATCATTATCATTCTTCATTTAATTAGGCTAGCTAATCACATAGTTGATAATGTAAGTGTTAATGTCATGCAAGGCAACACTATCTTCAAAATGACATAATAGGCATACACATAAATGGACACTGATATACCTTGGAAACCCAGAAAGAAAAAAACCAACAAACATTTATTTTATTAGATATTTTGTGAGGGTGTTCACCCCTCAATCAATGGCAGGAAGGGAGTCCATCCATTATCCATTGTTAAAAATATTACAAAGAAATATCATCTTTAATTCAAATATATCTAAATAGAAGCCATTACATTAATCATGATATCATTTACCCCTCAATTCCTCAAGCATTGTGTTTTGGCCTGGTTATTCCCTATAGTGGATTATCCTATGTTTGACGATCCTTCACTATGCCTGGATCATTAGTTCATTGCTTGCCATAGTTTTTACTATAATCCATTTTTCGATTGTATAAGGGATGGATTAGAAGTTATTAATTCATCATTCGCATAATTCACTTTTCTTCCCTGCAATTATTATTACGAACAACATGATTATATAAAACATTTATCAAATCCAAATAATAAGTCTCTACTAGTTATGCTTTAAACATTTTTTCATGTTCCACTTTCTTGCACATGTATTAATTAAAATTACATAATTTCACAAGTATGCCTATTTATCCATACATGCTGATGACTATGACACATGTCTATCCATCCAAATATCACATGTATAAAATAAATACATAAAGATTACCAAGGCACACTCATCTATTTATACTTTACATGAACGATAAGAAAGAGAATAGTTACATTTTACCTCTACCAACCAAAACATGATAATATTTAAAATAATTACCATGATTATCACTATTGCACAAGAACACTTTATTTTCCAAAAGAAAACCATCACATCACTAGTCCAATGGTTGTTATCTTTGTGCATATAAAATTAACATATTATTTTTCCAAAAGAAACTGGCCTAACAACTATTTATCTTTGTGCATATAGACATATATACTTGTTTATGATAAATACGATTTTTTTTTTCATATAAACAAATATTCATTTTCAAAAAATTAGTAAAACAACTATTATCTGCATGCATATAAGCACATATTCTTTTTCAAGAAACTAACAAAATAAATACATAATCTTTTCCAAGAAAATTAGCAGAATAAATGCATTTTTTTTTCAAGAAAATGAGAAAAATAGCTTGTATATATGTGTTAATATCCACATATTCTTTTCTCAAGAAAACCATCATAAAAATTATCAATTAGTTGTTTTCCAAGAAAACTATCATAACAGTTGTTATCTTTGAACACAATAGCATTACTTATTATTTTCAAATAAATTCCTGTAACTTATATTATCTTTGCGCAAAAGATCTACTTATTATTTTCAAACTGATAGCTCATAGGTTATTATATTTACATATAACTACTTATTTCTTTTTAAAAAGAAAATCCCATAACTTATTATCTTTGTTCATGAAAATCCATGAGAATCTTTCCAAGAATTAATTATAAGTAACTAGCCCAAGAATTTATAAAAAGTTTTCAACAAGGTAAACCTAATTTACCTACATCCATATGCATAATAATTCATGAAATTTTTTCCAAAAAAATCAACTAGTCTCTACTCTCTAGAAATTCATGAAATTTTTTCGAGAATCATTAAGTAGTCTCTGCGCACAAGAAATTCATTAATTAGTCTTTACGTACCAGAAGTTGATGAGATATTTTCACAGAACGTTAAGCAGTTTTTACCTACCAGAAATTTATGAAATATTTTTAAAAATAAAACATTAAGTAATCTTTGCACGCTAGAAATTCATGTAACCCAAAGAAGATTGGGATTTTCCCAATCTCATTCCAAGAGAGTTATGTAGCTAAACCATTGCAGTTGGCACATGTTGCAAGGTTTGATTGCGACTTTAAGAAAAAAAGAATAATGAGTAACAATGTCCGAAATGCACATGGAGCCGAGAAAGTGCAAATGAGGCCTATAACCAACAGCTATCAGAGTCAAACGACCAAAGGATGATCTTCAACAGCCATCAGAGTCAAACGACCAAAGGATGATCTTCCACTTGTACCTCACTGTAACAAAATTATTTTTGTAACTATTTCTTGGCAAACCGTTCAAAACATATTAAATAAATTGATATAATTTGTTTTTGAACGCCAAATATACTTCATAGATTCTAGGGATATTACACACATTTATGATGAGAATCATGGGCCTCTAGTATTTTCTGAACACAAAATCATATAGATACCTATTTCACGTCAAAAAAAAGTGCTAAACATGCAAGGATGATTATCTTGTATTATAGAAGGCAAGCCTACAAGTCTTAAAAACACTGCAACTTTGTAAACAATGGTCGCTAGAGGTTGTGATTTGGGTATTAAAATTGGAATGGGGATTGAAGCTCACTGAAATGGAGTTATTAGGAAATTCATAGTTGATATGTATAGAACCTCTGATATTGTGCTTATAAACAGTGCACCTCATCCGAAGAAAAGACAACCTCTATCGTTTCTCGGAAAATAAGAAATCGAAGCTAGACCTGGTGGCATCGAACTCGAGCCAGGACATCAACCTGGAATAACATTGGAAGAATGTGGTATAATAACATTTGGAAATAGAGGAATAGTGAACATAGATCAAGGTTAAAGTGTGTAATGTATTATTAAAAAATTTAGCCTTTGGTCTCAGCATCTCATCAATTTTATATCACTCCAAAAGCAATCACACGTTGGTGATTCCAAGACACATACTTATTGTACTAAGAGGAAAAGGACCGTTGTTTTTTTGAAGAAAGGGATGCATGTTTTTACGTTGGTGATGCCAAGGCAGACATATTTCTTGTACTAAGAGGAAATGGACCAACAATGTTTGAAGAAAGGCAGGTATGTTTTAATTTATTTATTTGATGATTCCAACATGAGAACCTCCACAAATATTGTATGGAAAGAAGCATACAGTGAGATTAATTTTGAAGAAAGGCATGTATGTTTTTATTTATTTATTTGATGATTCCTATATGAGAACCTCCACAAATATTGTAGGGAAAGAAGCATACACTGAAATTAGTTTTGGGGGTGGTAGTTAAATTTGCCTCAAAGTTATGAAAAATAAATAAATTTGAATACATTTATTATTATTATTGTGATTAGAAAAAATCCTTGTAAGGTTTTTATTATTGTGATTAGAAAGAGATCCTTGCAAGATTTTTATGGATTTTTTTATTTTTATTTATTTATTTATTTATATATAGACGAATGAGTCTAAAGATTGAGTATGGAATTGAGTGTAACAGAATTTGAAATGTTTCTTTTAATTGAATAGATTAGCACATCATATATTTGTTAAAATAAAAAAACTTTTTGGGTAAAAAGGTAAAGTGCCAGAGGAATTCAATAATATTGTGATTATAATAATATATTTTTTGAGTTAAAGTTTAGTTTTTTGAAAACTTTAATCAGAATTTAAGTTGAAAATGAAAAAAACTAATATATGTAATAAATAAATATGACTTTATATTATTATATTCAATAAAATGACTATAGTCATAAGCCGAGTACAAATGAAGATCTAAAGCCTTCCCTAAAGAAGGAATACGGAAAAACGGTGGAAGATATGTAGTCCATGCCTAATGTAATTAATTGATAATTGTATTTATTTTAAGCTTTTATATAGTGGGAATTATTAATTCATGGATTGAAAAATATATTATTTTATTCAGAGGAGAGGTGAGGATGATGAAGGTGATTTGGAGATATTCTTTTAAAATAATGTGTAAATATTTGAGTTAGGTTTTTACTAAAGTTGTATAAGTTAACCATTTTTTAAAATTTTATTGAGCTAGTGTTCTTTTATTATGTGATAACAAAGTGGGAAAATGAGGGTTCAAAAGATGAAAAGGGATTTATTTATTTCTTATATGTATAAATATTTTTTCATGAAACATTGCATACATCATGAACATTTCCCTTATGGCATGGTGTACCACATATTTATACAAAGAAAAAATACATAATTATTTTATATTATATATATATATATATATCCTTTAATTATTGGTATGAAATTGAATGAATGTTAAGTAAGAATGTACATTTATATATACATGTTTTTCTTTTGTGATTAGTATGTTATGAAATAGAATTATAAAAGTAATAATTACAAAAAATAATAATTAATTAATAATGATTAATTTAATAAAAGTAGTAAAATAGTCACTAATAATTAAGTTAATTAGAATAATATAATCATTAACAATACAATTCTAACACTAAAATAATGTTATTGGATGCTAGAATGACATCATTGTCACACCAAGATATCGAAAACTAATTTAAGTACAACACAATAATGATGTTAAGTAGATAATAACATCACCAAATGGAAATTAAAAAAATACACAAATCAAATAATACAATGCTTTGAAGATGAAAATATGATGCAAAAGCTACAGGATTCTATATTAATATGATTCTAATAACTTAAATGACATCACTAGTGTTAATTTTCCTTAGGGCTATATTGTTCTTTGCTTTAGATAATTGCATTTACAAACTTTTCATCATTTACATATTGAATTCACCTCATAAAATCATAACATCATTAGAAATAATGTAGGAAGAAAAATAACGTTAGAAATGTAGCGAAACATAAAAGAACAATAGTAAAAACATACACAAAAGAGACACTAGGATTTGGTCAGAGACAAGGGCAAAACCCCACAAGGGGGAAAATCCATAATTCAATTCTTCTTCTTCTATTAGACATTCATCAATTATTCAATTGAGATACAAATTACATCCATAGAGAGTTACCTCATAACATCAGGCCTCCTAGGGTCAATCCAAGACAGTTCACAACTTCGTTTGTGAACTTAATTTTGATAACCAAATGAGTCCATGTAACCTTCTACCATATCATTGTACAAGAAGTAATAACTACCATACATATTGATATTCACGACCATCCTAAATCCATAACAAGTCATTATTATTAAGAAGTGTATGGTCATGGTCCAAGTGTCAATGATGAAAAAACCCAAACTAAATTAGGGTTTGGTTTCTTCATCAATATATTGTTATTAAGGCTACGATCAACAAGGATAGGAATCAATGCAACAAAGTTACTACCATATCAATTGTCATTGTTGTGAATATATAACATGCCAAATATCACATAGTTATTGCCATATGAGGTTGTTGCTCCATGCCAAGTACTATGTCATATAAATCATTGTCCATATAAGAAGATCTATGTTGTCAAAAACTGTCTTTGCAACTACCCTAATTCCCAAAAATATGTGAGCCAATGTAAAGTCATGTGAGATAATATAACAATGCACTATGTATGATTCCATTGTGTAGAAGTTCAAAGTATAGTATACATACCATAGAGCATTAAAGCCATAACAAATATACATATTGAATTGGAACCATGTCACCATAATTAAAGTATCAGGACACTTACTTTTATGCAGATCATAGAAATACCATACGTAGAGGATGGAACGAACATGATGATGGCCATGTGAAATATATAATAGAGATGACTAGGATATAAGCGATGCCCATGGGAACATTCACTATATGATGACAATGCTATATGATGCATGTACTATAATGATGTATGTGAGTCTTTGTATATATAAATAAGACATTTGTAATGAATTTGTGTGTTATCCATATATGGACTCCCTGCGATGGTGAATGCATGTCTCAGAATATATATATATATATATATATATATGACTTCTGCAATGATATATGCCAATTTTTTATATAGGAAACTCCTATGATGGTGTATATGTGTCTTAGAATATATATAAAACTTCAGTGATATATGCAAGTTGTAGATATATGAAACTTTTGTGATGGTGAACCAAAATAATTACAGACCATAAAATAGGTGTGAACTCCTAAATCAATGCAATTCGAGTCCATGGGAAAAAAATAAAAATAAAAACAAAAAATAAATGTGATCATTGAGTGAGTAACAAGCCACAAAATCATTAATAGCTAGCCACATCATAATGTGATACAAGCCACATAGGTATATTTCCGAACCAAAATTAAATAGCAAGGAGCCTCATAATTATGTGTGTGCCACATATGTCTTGTTTTTACCACAAAGATTCGATATCACAGTAATGCATGCGAACAAAATGAAGATGTGAACTTGTTAGTTATATCTCAAATAAGCCACAATGAATGCCTATTTATAAATATTTTGGGTTGTGCATTTTCACTTAAGAGATCTGACATGAATTTTTCATAAAGCCAACCTTTAAAAAACTCAAGACTATAAATATTATATATTTAATAAATATCATGAAGAATATTTTTCCGAAATTATAATAATGACAAATACATACCAATTTGATAAATTTCCTTTCATAATTTCATGCCTAATAGATTTAATAATATTTATTTTTTACCAATTATAAATTATCTTTTAAGGGTGAGATGGGATTTTCTAAGGGCTTAGGGTTTCTATGGGAATTTATCTCAAATTTTTCCACATTTAAACACCCTCTCTCAGCTAGGGAGGAATTTCCATCTGCATCAAAAGTCTCATCCTTGATGACATGTCTCAATATAAGAAGGCAAGCAACTCCATCATCATATATGGTCTCTTCTCATAGAAGAAGAATAGTCCATAATCAATGGTAGGGGAGATCGATCCTCCAAACCCTACTGGTCTGTAGGTCAAACCACATGACTTGTACCTTAGTTATATTAGCAAGCCATCCATCTTATCACATCTCATATTAACATTTTTCCTTTGATCATCATCTGAACAATGATGTATCAATCTAAAGAAGTAGAATCATAATAGGGGAGCTTAATCTACCACCCTCTATCAATAGGAGAGATCTACAAATTGCAAGGGAAAGGATCACACTCTGTCCCATTGACCTATGATAAAGGGCACGATTGGATTAATGATCAGAATTTATCCTATCTCTAATGAGAATAGGAAATATTGATGTAAGGATCACACTCTTTCCTATTGCCCATTGATCCTCCATCTATACCCTCGGGAGTCAAGTGGTACAACACCTGCGTCCCAAGACTTGAGTGAGGTCAACTTACATGGCCGAGTAAGGATCACACCATATATCAAGTCACCTCAACCCATTGGTCATATGGGAGGTCCAATCTCAACAATCCTAACTTGTGGGTAGGATTCCAACTGAGGTATACTTTGTCAAAGTAACAATAGGTGAGATCAACTTACCACATTGGTAAGGATTCACACCCTATCCTATATTCCAAAGGTCCCTCAACCCTAGGATCCATTACTTCTACATTCCCACCTTGGGAGCTCAAGGGGGGGAAGAGCATGTTTAATGTTCTCGATCATTTTTGACCCCTCTCTCTCATCGATTCCTTCACTAGGCTTACGACTATTAGTCCTAGCCATAATGCATGACACCTATAGAATATCGCGACAACCACAAGTCACATGTTGCAACTGTTACACCATTTTTTTGGTCATCTAACCTATTATCATTAGATGAACCCAAGTACACCATGTAAGACCAATTTTACCCTAAGTAAAATTGCTTTCACCACATTTGTTTACATTTCTTAGTCATATTTAACCCAAAACAAGGAAATCAATTAAATAAATCATTATTTATTTAATTATTTCCTACGAATAAGTTATTTAAATCACTATTTAAATATTATTCCTAGTTAAATTTGACTAAATCATTTTTAAATAATTAAATAAACCATTATTTATTTAATTATATCCCCATCATTCCCTTAGAATAATAAATAAATCATTTATTTATTTGTTATTTATAAATAAAGGAATTGACCCAAGTCAAAAATCCTTTTCCCTCCAACAAATATAATAAGATATTCCTAAAGGGTGATTCTAGAATTCGATTAATGATATTTTATTCACGCACCGAGTTCTAGAACACCCCAATATTTTGTTATAAATAGAAGGGTTTTCCCCATTCATTAGTCACCTCCATTGCATTAGATCACTCTGGATCTATTCTTGGTCACCATTTCCATTTCTTGCATTGTGAACTCCCATTGAGTTCTATGTTTATTTAGGTTTTCCATATCAATAGAAGAGAGGAATTTTAGATCTAAAACACTGAGGACTTTCAAGAACCCATCCCATTGAGGAGAACCGGAAAACACCTTTCTTGTTTTCCTCTCAGGTGCCCCATTCTTTAATATAATACAAAATTATTTCAAATACATTGTTCTTGTCTTGTCTATTGGATGCATGGAGCCATATTGTATTTTATCTGCTTAATGTCTTTTGTGCTTAGATCTAAATTGTCGCAGCAAACTTAAGGAAATTTTGCAGCCATAATCAGTGTTAGGGCTATTTGTTATGCGTAGCTAAAGTGAAATTTTACGACGAGAGATTCATACTAACAATTGGCGACTCCACACGGGTTTTCTTTTGCGACCGCTGTCAATTTATATTTTCCTGCATATCTAGTTGTTTCAGACCCTAGGGTTTCTCTTTAGTTTTCTGTTTTTCCTATTTTTATGGTACTTTTCACCTCTAAAAACCCTCAAACATTAACATTTTTAACTTTCGTGTGTTTCTAGCCCTATTGCGCAGGTGACCGACATCAGCCGCAGCTGAGACGACAATTTTTTCTAAAATATGCCGCCGAGAGTGCCAGAAGTGCAGGTCGCACTTTTTGGCCCAAAAAGTGCGTCCTGGAGCTTTAGGTCGCAGAAAAAAGCACAAAAAGTGCGACCTGAGCAAAAAATAGGTCAAAAACTGCGACCTGGACTTTTTTTCTGGAATTTTTCTGAATTTTTTTTGGGTTTTGTCTGAACCTCTGTCAGGGTTTTCTGACCTCCGTCTTCACCCGTTTAGATCTATTCTTTCTCTTTTTTACTCAACTAAGTGGGACTTTAGCCCCCTGGGGCTTCAGTTCCCTCCACTTTTTGTGGAAGAATTTTAGCTGTTGTAGGTGTCTAAATTTTCAGAGTTTCAGCCATTTCTTTTTCAGATTTGATACCTCATCTTCGGATCCTTTTAAGATCAGCTAATTTTCCTTTCAAATCACCTCATATAGTTTTGTTTGGGTTTGTCTTTAGGGTCACCTCCTTTTCCCTACTGCCGTTAGCTGTTTCGCTCCTCTTTTTGCAGCAACCTTGCCTCTACCTCTTTGCTGTTTTCTGCACCTCTTTTTCAGCAGATTTTCCCCTTTTAGATCCCTATCCCTCCTGACCTTAAATCTATTGGCCTCTTTTTAGTGTGTTTTGATTAGATTTTTTCCCTCTTTTAGACTAGTTTTGCGAGACCCACCTTCTTGGGTTATATTGATGCATTGTTAGCTGTTACTTTTTTGTTATTTCAGTCTTATTTACTGTTCTCTGCAGATTTATTTTCAGTTACGTAGCACACTTTTTCTTTTTACTCTCAAAACGGCTGGGTTTAAAAATTAAAATTAACACACGCCACACACTAACCCTAAGTGAAGAAGAGCCTGGTTAACACCGCCTGGCAAAGACTTTAAAATCAATTGACACTGCACCTCTCTGCCCTTGTTTCGACATTGACCTCCCTTCATTTGGCACCTCCTTACCTTTGTCGGTTTTTCTTCTTCTCGTCATCATTGCGCCTCCAAGGCATTTATCCCAGAGACTTCTTGGCCTTCACCCTCAGTTTCCGGTTCGTCGACTTCCTCCTTCCTGTCATCGTCGCGTTAGTCCTCTCCCGAGTCCACACTTTGACTCTTCTTCTGATTTTTTGGGTTCTCCCCCTACTCCTGGTTCTCCCCCTGTTGCCTTCACCATGTCTGGTCCAAGGCCTAACACTAGCGGCAACCCTAGCCCTACTACTAGGACTGTTACTAGCGGAACCACCACAGGAACTACCTCGACTGCTCCCTTGCTCCCTTTCATGGCAGGCCTCAGTCTCCCCGATTTAAATCAGTTGATCAATGATCCTATCCGCCACGATGTTATTTGGCCTGCTATGCCTACCAAACTCCCTTTCGACATCCCCAAGTTTGAAGGCCTTGCGGGAGAGGACCCCTCCAACCATATCCGATCTTTCCACATGTGGTGTTCATCCCATTCCATTACTGATGATTCCATCCATCTTAGATTGTTCCAATGCACGCTTACCGGCGAAGCTTCTAAGTGGTATGTTGATCAGCCCACGTCCTCCCATACCACCTTTACGACTCTTGCCCGAGCTTTTTTATCTTACTTCCAGCTTCTCCTTCGTTATGACACTGGTATCGAAATTTTGACTTCTTTCCGTCAATCATCTGCGACCCACCTATCCGATCATGTCCAGGAATGGTGGAGAAGAAAGAGCCTATGTCAATCTCCTACCTTCGAAGACCGTGTCTACATGGACTGGTTCCTTAGATCTCTCTTGCCCCCTATCGGGAAAGATGTCGCATCGCATTTTCCTCAAACCGAAGAAGCTGCCCTCCAAATGGCATTAAAATATGACCTGATCTACACTCAGACGGGTTATGTTTATACTGTTCTACCTGATCTCCCCAGACCTGGAGATGCCCACACACTGGGGGCACCTCATGCCACCGAAAGTATCGTTGGAGCTATCTCTCATCGATCCGCTCAACCTCCCATGAGCTATGGTTTTCCTAGGGGAGGGGGCACCACTTCCTGCACTTCTCCCCCTCCCGGTAGCACGCATCCAAGCTCCGGCATGCCTCCTCTTTCTGCCCAACCCCTTGTTTACCACATTGTTACCCAACCTCATTATCATCCATATCCGCAGCCTAGTGCTCCAACTCCTCCAGCATTAGCACCCCCACCTCCCTTGTCTTCTCAACCCCTGCAACAACAGCCACCACCCCCTCAGGGGCAGGTGTATACACAACCGAGCATGACCAATCCTTTCCCGCAGCAATGATTCATGGCTACCCAACCACCTCACGGACCGGTAACCTCTCAACCTCCTCCATCTAGTACCTCTGATTACCAGATCCTCATGATGAACTCTGACCAACCTATAACCGTCGACCTTAACCTTCACACTCAGTCCCGTCCATACCCCCCGCCTCCTGCTCCATCTATCCCTGAGCCACCTTCTTCAGGTTTTACAGAGCCTCTTTCGACAACTAATGGTCCCTTGCATATCCCTCTGCCCAAAGCCGAGGTTCATACCAATATTCCTAAGGGACCATTACGCCGAAATGCTGCTTCTGACCAAGCTGCCCATTCATTTAACATAGTAGATGAGCTGGCCCAATCTCATGTTTCCATTTCAACGCTGGAACTCCTCCAGTCGTGCCTCTCCCAAAGACAAGCTCTACTATCTGCCCTGGGCGCTGTAGATCTAGCAGACGACCAATTGATTGTTTTTGATGCCCATCATTCGGAGCCTCCTCCTCTTCCTGCTTCCGTCGCTTTCCAAATCTCAGTCAAAATCCGGAATGCTAACATTTCTCGATGCATCATTGACGAGGGGGCATCCACCTGTGTGATGTTCGCTTCGGTTTGGAAGCAACTCAGATCTTCTGAATTGGCCCCTTCCACCATCACCCTCTGTGCATGGGATGGCCATGCTTCTCAACCCATTGGCCTATTTCGTAATTTTCCTATCACCCTTGCGGGCAAGACTATTTACGTTGACGTTGAAGTCATTGATGCCCCCCTTGACTATAACATTCTTTTGGGGCGTAGCTACACCTATGCCATGTCTGCCATCCCATCCGCAGTCCACCACAAGATGTTTTTCCCTTACAATGGAAAGATCGTTACCATCAACCAGTTGATGTATAATGAGCCAAAATCTCAGACCTCCCCTGAGTCAACCATCTCTTCTGTAACCAATAACCAAACCGTTGATTCTTTGACCAGTGATTCCCCCGGTGTCTACAAAGACTCCTCCTTGCTTGGAACCTTCCTTGGTCTTCCTCCTCCTCCTGTCTCTGATCCCAGCTTAGCGAATGTTTGCATGATGCAATCGTCTCAGGCTGACCTTAAACAACCTGCTTCGGCTAGTCAGCAACCTCAACCTCGCTTGCAGCAACCCGCTCCTAGCCCTTTGCCTTAGCTGCCCGAACATCTTCCGCCTAGACCTTCCCATCCAGCTAGTACTCATGAGCCTCTTTACCCTCCTGGAACGGTTCCTCCAAGCCTTACCCATTTAGGAGCCGTCCCACCTGGCCATTACCCCTCTGGTCAGACACCGTTCCTAGCTCCCCCACCAGGCGTGTACACAGTACCTGTCATGGCCACCCTCTCTCTTCCTAACCTGACACTTGGGATTCCCGTCTGGTACCTTGATCCTCCAGCCGCAACCCTACCTGGTCAACCCAAACCTTATCTTTCTTTGACCCCGGTTCAACCGGCCCCCATCACTTCTCCCGCTGCAACAGTGCCTCAGTCACCTCAACAGAAACCACCTCCTGTTGTGACTGCTTTGGGTAAAAAGGGAAAAGCTCGCAAGGGGGCATCAAAGGAAAAGGCTGCCTCGACAAACCCTGCCCCTCCTCGGCCTTCAAATCATACCATCCAATGTGCTTTGTGTGATGTTGTCGGTCATGCCACCCATACCTGTCCCGAATTGCCTCATCTCAAGCCCATGGTTAATGTCGCAGAAGCCTATGTTCCTTCCGCGACCACGGCCAAGAACCCCAAGACTATTCAGACCAACCACCCTTGTGCTTTGTGTGATCTCCATGGCCATTACACCCACCTCTGTCCCCGCCTCGAGGACTTCCGCACCTCTCTAGCCGTAGTCCGCCAATTCGAGGCAAACACATCGACTCCACCTCTCCCATATTTGCACGTTTTGCTTCGATAGAGCTAGAAGACATGTATGCTCCCATTGACATTCCCCCGCCTGATATCGGGATGAAGAAGCCTTCATCCACCATTTTCTACCTATCATCATCCTTGAGACCCTCGAGGAACATTCCCTCTGAATCCTCCCCTGTTGTTTCGCTTGACCTTCCTTCAGCGATCACCCTGGGCTCACGATCAGTAGATCCTTTATTTTCTTACTCTTTTGTCACCCCTTGTGACGAAGCGCATGTGACCCTCTCTTCTCATGATGATGAGTCAGGTAGCTTCACCGCGTCCGGTGATATTTCTTCCACCAGTCACCCCATCTCCTATCCCGATGACGACAGTATGGAAGGAATCATCTCCCCTGACTTTCTCTATTCCCCCCTACATCAGAACCATGCATTCGAACCACATACACCTTGTGGCCATTACATTTCAACCCAATGTTTGGGTAAGGGGGCACCCATATTTGAGATACCAGGAGAAGTAATTCTCCACAACTCTCCTGGTGTATCTGGTCACGTCGACTCTAGTACCATTATCCTTCCACATTTAGAAGAACCTCTAGAGTCCCATACCACTTCAGCTCACTCTCAGGATGATACCCCTTATCGTTCCCTCATTTTACATCAACAACCCAATCTCTTAGACATTGTTGTTGACCAACCTATATGTTTTCTAGGAGAGCAGCAGTTCATTATCTCCAAATCCTCTCTTTGGGATAGTGACACTAGGTATGCCAACCCAGAAACTTAAAGTCCATTTGATTCACATATGCAGTACTAAAAGAGATTGGTACTCCTCCATTTCCTTTCTCATACTGCATAACCATAACGAAAACAAATGGCACACCACATCATTAAAATGTGGTTAGATTCCCCTTTATACATTTTTGCATGACCACAACATGCTTGGGGGCACCTATGCCCCTCACCCATAACCCTCCTCAAAATCGGATTTCCTCACTTACAACACTTCTACTTGGGGCACCACTTTGCCTCCATAACTTGTTCTTGTTCGTGTTGATCTTCGTCATGAGATACCATCTTGTACTCATGTTTTTCTGGTCCCCTTTGGACCTCCCCCCATTTCATCATCATCATTAGTGTCCGTCTGTTAGTCGCTCTACTATTTCCTCTCGTGCCTTCGTTGGGGTTCCCTTATTGCCTCACCTATGGCGGACCTACTCCTGTCGACATCAAATCATTTAATCCAGAAGCTAGGTCTAGGGGGCAGTGTACCTTGGTTCGAGCTCCTTTCAGCATGATCGTGATCTGTATACTTGATGGTCCAGTGATGCAGCAGCCGCTTTTGGTGATTTCCGGGTGTGTGTGAGACGTCTCAACCCTCATGAGGGGGTAGCCCTGCAGGTAGCCCCCCACATGCTCGGATGACTTCTTCCTTTCAGCCCTTGATGCAGCTCCTCTTATTTGATGATATTGGCCACAATCGCTTGCAACGCCTCTTCGATTTGCATGTAACAGTCTGATTTCACAATCCCTTCCCCATGTGTAGGGGGCATTCGGGTGTATTTGTATCTCATGTACTACAATATTATGGTATAAGTCCTGACGATTATTCCAGGCATAACATGTATGTGGGATTCATCATTCTCGTTTTCTGGCTGATGTTTAGGCCAACACTTGTTTTACTATTGCGTTCCGTGGTTTTCCGGGCGCTTTATTGTGTGTACTATTGTCTCGGCGGGCATAGGTATGCATCCCCGTCGCCGTTCGCACAGGTACCACTTCATACACCAGAGACTTGTTGCACCTGTAAGTCTCATCTCCTCAGGGTCTAGTCCTTTACCACTTTTGACTACATTACATTCCTCTCTCTCACTTTCCTTTCGTCATCTATTGATTGAGTTCTTACAATGTACTTCGGTCATACGATTTGCTCCTAACACTCGTACGTTGGGAGGAAATTTGTTACACCATTTTTTTGGTCATCTAACCTATTATCATTAGATGAACCCAAGTACACCATGTAAGACCAATTTTACCCTAAGTAAAATTTCTTTCACCACATTTGTTTACATTTCTTAGTAATATTTAACCCAAAACAAGGAAATCAATTAAATAAATCATTATTTATTTAATTATTTCCTACGAATAAGTTATTTAAATCACTATTTAAATATTATTCCTAGTTAAATTTGACTAAATCATTTTTAAATAATTAAATAAACCATTATTTATTTAATTATATCCCCATAATTCCCTTAGAATAATAAATAAATCATTTATTTATTTGTTATTTATAAATAAAGGAATTGACCCAAGTCAAAAATCCTTTTCCCTCCAACAAGTATAATAAAATATTCCTAATGGGTGATTCTAGAATTTGATTAATAATATTTTATTCACGCACCGAGTTCTAGAACACCCCAATATTTTGTTTTAAATAGAAGGGTTTTCCCCATTCATTAGTCACCTCCATTGCATTAGATCACTCTGGATCTATTCTTGGTCACCATTTCCATTTCTTGCATTGTGAACTCCCATTGAGTTCTATGTTTGTTTAGGTTTTCCATATCAATAGAAGAGAGGAATTTTAGATCTAAAACACTGAGGACTTTCAAGAACCCATCCCATTGAGGAGAACTGGAAAACACCTTTCTTGTTTTCCTCTCAGGTGCCCCATTCTTTAATATAATACAAAATTCTTTCAAATACATTGTTCTTGTCTTGTCTATTGGATGCATGGAGCCATATTGTATTTTATCTGCTTAATGTCTTTTGTGCGTAGATCTAAATTGTCGCAGCAAACTTAAGGACATTTTGCAGCCATAATCGATGTTAGGGCCATTTGTTATGCGTAGCTAAAGTGAACTTTTACGACGAGAGATTCATACTAACAGCAACACAAGGATCCAATTGTCTACCTATTGATCAATCAAAATGTGATGGAGTCTCATAGCTCCTCTCTGCACCATATCCCATATATAGGGATATATAATCTCAGTGTGCTCAAACTTGTCATGGAACACAATAATATTTTCATGTTGTATCCAAAAATATTTCATAGTACATCATAGTAATTCCCATCATATGATCAAACAAATTCAAAGAGCTTTCTCAACTAAACCACCTTACATCTAGCCATGTTGTCAATAATGCATAATGTCTCTTAAAGAAACAAATTTCTATATCTATATCATCAAGAAATTATGGCAGACCTAAGATAGCATTTAGATGTGATAAATATCATCAACATATCCTTATAGTCTCAAGTATCCAGCAGTGGATATTTAATCATAAATTTCCAACTTTCGAGCACACTAGTTGTTTGGTCAATTTAGTGTGTCCTAAATTGCTGCATTTAATTGTCAATCCGGGAATCGTAAGCTGATGAAGTGCGGCGCACTATATGTGCAAGATAACCTCTTTCTTAACTTTTTGTCGTTTGTGGTCTTTCTAAGGTAAAATGGAAATTCTAAAGTGAAAAGCAAGCTTGGTTATATTTATTCAAGGAAGAGATATCCCCTATAATGATTTACCAATCTTGAAACTTTAAAAGCAAATTGAAATTACAATGACAAAAGAAAGTAAACTGCTGAAATGGAAAGTGCTGTTAATCTAATGAATCAAAACAAGAAACTAGTGAATATGAAAACTAAACTATTCTTGCCGCCAACTGAACATAAAAGAAACTACACTTATGGAAATTCAAAATTGCAATAAAATAAATCTAAATCAGATTACATCAATTCATTTTCTGACCCTTCATCATTAGACCAGCTATGACTTGCGGAAGTAATCATAAACAACTTGTGTAACTGATTATTTAATTTGCAGAAAGTAAACTAATACTAAATCATACACACATAATTCAATCCCTCGCCATCAGTCCAGCTGTGGCTTTCGGAGGCAACTGAAGATGTCATACATGATTTAATATATCTAAATTTGCAGAAAAGGAACTAATACTAAACTACACATTTCATCATGCAGCCCCTCACCATCAGTCCAACTGTGGTTTTCGGAGGTAACTGAAGACGCTATGAGCAGCTTAATATATCTAATTTTACAGAAAGGAAACTAATACTAAACTACACATTTCATCATGCAGCCCCTCACCATCAGTCCAGCTGTGGTTTTCGGAGGTAACTGAAGACGCTATGAGCAGCTTAATATATCTAATTTTACAGAAAGGAAACTAATACTAAACTACACATTTCATCATGCAGCCCCTCACCATCAGTCCAGCTGTGGCTTTCGGAGGTAACCGAAGACACTATGAGTAGCTTAATATATTTAAATTTAACTATTGAATCAGATAAACAAAACTGAAACATACAAAACAAGACTGAAGTTAAACAAAAGCTGTGGAAAGAAAACTAGCAGCAGAATAATGTCAGTTTCATATCATTAGCCAAAATACTATGAAAATGCCCCGGGCTGTCTACCTAAAACCTACACAAGAAAACTGATCAGTGATTTAATAATCATAAAAACATGAAAGACAAGAATGTAATGGAAATTAATGAACAGAAATGAAGCAACTATGAAATATGGACATGTAATGGGTTATGATACAATGACTGTTTAAAGAAATGAAATGAAAAATATAAACATTAATACACAGAACCTCGGCTGAGCAGGGGCCCTCTACGCAGCTTTGGTAACGATCCTCAACACAAATTAAGTTGAAAACAAAGTTTTTCACATTAAAAGGCAGTTCATTACAGACTGGTAGTATTTCGGCTCAAGGCAGCGTAATCACTACATAACAGAGTACACACATCAACTATCAATTAACAATTCAACAGCTATCAACTCAGCAACTATCAACTAACTCTACGTGCGTATGCAAACGCTCTATATAAAGCAATAAACTGTAACTGTCTCCTGAAGTTTATGATAGCAGCCAGCACGCAGACCACTAAGGCCACGGATATAGGAGTATGGCCATGTTGGAAAACGGATCTATGGAAGGTGGGTGCTTGAATTCAACTCCAGAACTTTGCACAGATGTCAATTAACCTCCGCAAGCTTAGAAACGGCCGTATGGATGTTTATATGCCACGAAACAGAGTCCAGCTGACATAGAACTCCATAGTTGACTTCCACGTGGATGGCTTTGACCGCGGCTTTCTTTGACGAATTTACTTGAACCAATAGGACACGAACCATGTCCTTGTCAATCCTAGCCTGCCCATGTGGCTCGTTTCCTTCGTAGACACCTGTAACATCGATTTCCACAAAATAGCTGCGGAAAGTTGCAGCAGCTGCGGAAAGTGACAAGTTTCCGCAGCTGTATGAACAAAATCTAAATCAAATAGAAAACACAAAAACATAATTAAAAACCATGTTAGATACCCTTTTCCACATGATATTGACAATTTTGGAGGTTTAGGTGAGTGGAAAAGATATGGAAAAGTGTATGGAAAAGAGGAAAATTCGGGACTCAACATACCCCCACTGTGAAGGTGTTGCATGTCCTCATGCAACCAAAATTTTGACACTCTTTGTTCAATTCATGTGCCTTGATACTTCAGCCAGCACATCTAACCCCCTTCTCTTCTTCTTTGGTACTGCCATCATTCTGGGTTTCTTCATGAGGCACCCGAATTTGATATTCACAAGTGCTCTGCTCAATTTTTGGCATTTCATTTTTAGCTTCTTATTCTTCTTTTGCCAAATACCCAAATGTAACATAGTATTGTCATGGATAATCTTGTCCAGTTTGCCTTGCTCTTTGAGTGTTTCATTTTCATTTTTGATATGCCGGTTCAAAAGCTCAAGCTCAAAAATCTCCTGTTATAATGACTGAACCAAATCATCCTGCAATGTATGAGGCTGAGTAGAAGAGGTACTTGGACCTGTGGCTGCCTTCTCCAGGGATTCTATATAGTCATAGACCTCCTGCTGTTTGGGGTCTACTTCCGGTGTCTTTTTCATTGGACTGTCCTCAAAATGCTGCAAGGGAGAATTATGTTCAAAATTTGGTTGAGGAGAACTTTCATCAATATTTTGCTGAGAATAAGATGGAGTACGCTCATTGTCTGATTGGGAGTGAAAGGAGTCAGGTTCACTAACTGACTGAAATGGACTATTGTCAGTTGGAGACTGTTCAGATGTCTTCTCACCCAAATCAATGAAATGAGGACTTTTAATTTGTGTTTTTCTCAGTTTTCCCTTAAGCCTGCTGCTTCTCCTCACATGCTGTGGTACACTACCCTTTTGTTCTTGTTTTCCTGTTTTTGCCTTCTTGGATAGAGATGACTGTTTTTGAAGAAAAATTAATCTTTTAGACAGAATTTGGTGATCTTCTTCTTCTTCAGAAGAATTTTTATGGACAGCCTCAATAATTTCTTTCCCTTTTGATATTATTGGCTTCTTAGTTTTGATTTCCTTCTTCTTCCTTTTTACCAATCTCTCTTCCCTATCATTTTTCTTCATAGTAATAGTAGAAGTATCTTGGATTTCATCTAATGTTCTTTTCCTTCTACTTCTTTTTGCTGTGCTAGCTGCGGGAACTTCCTGTGTAGGAGCAACTTGGGTTTCAACATCCATTTTCTTTCTTCTACTCCTTCTAATTGGATTACCTTCAGGAATTTCCTGAGGTTCTTCAAAGAAGTTTCTTACTAAGAATTGTTCCCATGTATCTTTTCTTTCTTTTAGCTCCTTTTCAATCAAAAATTTTATAAGCCCATGATGATATAAATGAGGCTCTACATCTCCTAGGTGTTTTTGCACAGTGACAGCCATTTTCTTCAAGCTATTGAATAGGAAATAAGGAAGATTGAGAGTTTGGTTTTCAAGAAAATTCATCAATATCCTAGTATGATACATGTACATGGAGCCAAAACGGCCTTCACATGTGATAAATTTCTGAACAATGAGTAGTAAAGTGGCCCATTCATCTTTTATTGCATGCATAGGGATTCCTCTTTTGAAAACAGTGATATCCATACCTTGATTTCGGAGGATTGTTCTCCATGCCTCATCACTGATACTTTTGTTTTTGAACCAACGTTCTCCTTCCTGAAGAAGCTCTGTGGCTGCTGCTATTGATGCTTCATTGACTAAAAACTTGAGGTCTCCCATTTCTGCTTCCGAGCCATCAAATGATCTTGCAAACGCTTTGGTAACTTCTCTGTGGTAACCCCTGAATTTCTGAATAAAACGCAGCCATTTAGCTTTCCTCAACATCTCTTTTGCTTGCGGAAATCCCTCTATAAATTTCTGTCCTTCCGGCTCTGCCCTTAATAATTTTCCATTTTCTTCTCTGTGCTTCACAGGCTTGCCTCTGTGAGGGTTTAAGCGGAAATGGAACGATGGAATACACAGAGTATAGCACAATACTGTGGGGATGTTATCACAAAACGGAAATGAGCACCATAAACAGAATGGAATAAGACTGTGGGTGGATATACGGGAATGAGAGTGAGCAAAAGGAACGAAATGGAATGAAACAGAGAGTGAGAATGAGTAGAGTGGGGTTTTGTAAACACGACAGAGAAACGACAAAGAGGTTAACAAAGTATAATGCATTCGGCCGCATTTTGAATTTTTGGTGGCTGTGTCATAAATATGAACACATTTCAATCAATGATTATGAAGTTATGCGGCTTGTAAGAGTCCTTTGTCAACTCAAATACGTATCATTATCTATGGTGGGATATTTGAACATGAGTGAGAGTCGGAATTTCAATAATGAAACCGTTTGTGAATAAATGTAAGAGGATAACATAGAGATCATGGAAGGTTACGGACTGTCAATATAATCATTGTGCGTTATGGGTAGAGATCATAGTTTAAAATTACATAAAAATGTGTTTTTCGATACTATTTGAAATAAACTTTATTCATACCTTTGGAATCCTTGCTTTTGCCCTTGGTCTTCAACTGATTGATCTTCATTAGTGTCTTGAATGTCCCATTGATCCTCTCCCGCATTTTATTTCATGATTTATGAAAATAACAACTAACTGTACAATCTTTTTGAAAACAGAGTAGTAGTAGCTGCGGAATCTGCTTCTGGCTGCGGAAACTGGAGTCAGCTGCGGAAACTGACACAACTATCACTTGGCTGAAATAGAAATGAACAAATGACAAATGACTAGGTGGAAATGGTCATAAAAAGATTTTTATTGATGAAATGGATGAAATGAAGTGGAATGAAGTGTAATGAAGTGAAATGAAATGAAATGAAGTGGAATGAAATGGAGTGGGTGGTGAGATGAAATGAAATGAAAAACAGATTTTTTTTTTTTTTTGGAAAATATAGAGTGTCAGGTGTCCCTGATTTTCACCCCATATTTTCTGTATAAGACTGCCAATCAATGATTGGTTTTCAGGCTTATACCATTTTTTTTTTTTTCTTTTTTTTTTTTAACTTGAAAAACAAAAGCTAGCTTGGTAGAGAAGAAGGATTCTTCTGTACCAGCCTGATTGCAGAACTTTCTTGAAACAACTTGACAAAATCCTCTTTAGAGAGTGGCTTATGATAAAATTTCAATCTATGGCCATTCACTAAAAGAGGAGTTTGAAACTCATCAATGGTCTTGATTCTTACAACTCCATTGTTAAAGATCTTGTCAATCTCATATGGCCCAAGCCAATGAGTCTGAAATTTCCCTTGAAAGTCTTTAAACTTGGAGTCAAATAACAATGCCCAATCTCCTTCTTGAAACTTCTTCTCTTTGATATATTTGTCATGCCACTTAGTTCTTTGATATTGAACTAGATCGCTTCTTAGAATTGCTTCTTGTCTGATCTCATCTAGCTCATTCAATTGCTCCATTCTATGCTTTTGAGCTTCTGATAAGTCCATTCCCAACTGAACTGCTATCTTGAAGGTCTTGACTTGGAACTCAATGGGAAACAAGACTTCTTTCCCATAAACAAGTTCATAGGGAGAATGTCCTGTTGGATTCCTCCATGTAGTTCTGTAGGCCCACAAGGCTTCGGGAAGCCTTTCTGCCCAATCTCTTCTATGTAGATGAATAGTTTTGGTGATGATACTTTCAAGAACTTTGTTTGTGGACTCCACTTGACCATTTGCTTGTGGATGGTAAGGAGTAGATCTTCTGTGCTTGATTTTGTATTCTTCCATCAACTTCTCCACCAAATTTGATGTAAATTGGCTCCCCTGATCTGTTACAATTTCTCTTGGAACACCAAAGCGAGTAAAAATATCCTCATAAAGAAAATGAATAACTGAATTTTCAGTAGCAGATACTAATGCTTTAGCTTCTACCCATTTATTAACATAATCAGTGCAAACCAATATATACTTCTTTTGCTTCGATGGTGGATTAATTGGTCCAATGAAATCTAAAGCCCATTTTTCAAAGGGTTCAATGAGTACCTGTGTTTGCAATGGAATTTCATTTGAAAGGGTAGGTTTCCCTACTCTTTGGCAGCTATCACACCTTTTGACATATTTTTTTGCATCTTTGAAGAGAGAAGGCCAATAATATCCCAAGGAAAGGATTTTATAGGCCGTCCTTTTGTCCGCAAAGTGTCCGCCACATGGTTCATCATGACATGCCTTAAGAATATCAGGCATTTCATCTTCCCTGACACATCTTCTGATCACAAGATCTGGCCCTGTTTTAAACAATTCGTTAGAAATCCATGAATATCTTGAACTCTCCCGAATAATTTTTCGTTTTTCTCTTGGAAATAAATGTGAAGGTAGTTTCCCTGTAACCAAATAGTTAGCAATATCTGCATACCAAGGGGTCTTAATAGTTACTGCAAACAAATATTCATCAGGAAACTTATCTTCTACAGGAGAATCTTCTTTAGTATTTTGAATTCTAGACAAGAAATCAGCTACTGTATTCTGTTTTCCCGGTCTATCCAACACAGTAATATTGAATTCTTGCAAAAGTAAAAGCCATCTTGTCACTCTGCCATTAGTAACAGGTTTGTTCATTAAATATCTAATTGTAGAATGGTCAGTATGAATAAAAGTTTCATAGCCTGTTATGTAATGTCTAAACTTATTAATTGCATGAACAACAACTAAGAACTCTTTTTCAGTCACAGTATAGTTCAACTCTGTGGGAGTCAAATTTTTACTGGTGTAATAAATGGCATAAGGAATTAAATCTTTTTGACCCAACACAGCTCCAAGAGCTGTATCTGAAGCATCTGTAGAAATATGGAAAGGAATTTTCCAATTTGGTCCTCTCAAGATAGGTGCTTCAGATATTCTTGTTTTCAAAGTTTCAAAAGCGGATTGACAATCAGGATCCCATTTAAATTCACAGTCTTTTGTAAGCAAATTGAAGAGTGGAGATGCTATTTTAGTGAAGTTTTCTATAAATCTTCTATAGTAACCAGTAAATCCTAGAAAACTTCTAACATCTCTTTGACAATTTGGAATAGGCAACTTGGAGATGACTTCAACTTTTGATCTATCAACCTTAATCCCATCTCCTGGAATATGATGTCCTAAAACAATCCCTTTAGTAAACATCATAAAGCATTTTTCATGGCTTAATGAAAGGTTTGTTTCTTTACATCTTATAAGAACTTTTTCCAAATTTTCTAATGCCTCTTCAAATGAATTACCATAAACTGTAAAATCATCCATATAAACCTCTACACAATCATGGATTAGATCAGAAAAAATTCCTAGTACTGCTCTTTGGAATGTTGCAGGTGCATTACATAACCCAAAAGGAAGCACTTGGTAGGCAAAAGTTCCCCATGGACAAGTAAATGTGGTCTTATATTGATCTTCAGGTGCTACCTGAATTTGATTATAGCCACTAAAACCATCCAAAAATGAAAAGTACTTTTTACCTGCTAATGTATCTAATACCTGATCAATAAAAGGCAAAGGAAAGTGATCCTTCAAAGTTGCTTTGTTCAACTCCCCGTAATCAATGCATACTCTCCATTTACCATTCTTTTTAGGTACTATAACCAAAGGAGAAACCCATCGGCTATCTGAAATTGGATAAATGAAGTTTACATTGAGAAGTTTTTGGAGCTCTTCTTTCACTATCTCCCTAAGATTTGGATTCATCCTTCTTTGAGGTTGTCTGATTAGTCTACTGTTTTCCTCAATATAGATATGATGGATGCAAGTCTTAGGATCAATACCCTTCATGTCAGTATACTCCCATGCAAATGCAGTAGAATGTTTTTGCAAGATTCTGGTTAGTTCTTCTTGTTGTGACTTCTCCAGATATTTGTTGATATTCAATGTCTTTTCTGGAAAAATCTCAAAAGCAGAATTACCAAATTCTTCCATAGAGTAAAGAGACATTTGTCTTGATGATAAGTATTCTATGTCAGATTCCAACTGAAATTGTGAGGGGTCATATTCTGAAGTTATCTCAAAATTTTCTAATGTGTTCAGAATTTGACTATCCTCACTAATTTTAGAAATGGTAAAGACAGGTTGTATAGTGTTCTCATCATCGACCCATTCATTGTCTCCTATTTCTGTGATTGCTCTTGCTAGAGGATACAAATTGAATTTCTTTGTCGAATTACCATTTGAAATGTACATGTCTCCAGATCTACAACTAATAAAAGCATCAGCTGTGGCTAGCCAAGGTCTTCCTAAGATAAGTGGATGTCCTCCTAGATTATTCTTGGGAGTCAAAATCATAAAGTCTACTGATATTCCCAAGAATCTAAGGAGACTAAAATATCTTCTAATACACCATCTGGTTTAATAACCGATCGATCTGCAAGTTGCAATAAAGTAGGTGTAAAAAGAAGGTTAGGAAGTTTTAACTGTTCCATAGTCTGTCTACTCATAATGTTGATAGAAGCCCCTAAGTCAATCAATGTGTTTGGAATTTCTATCCCATTTATATGTGTCTTGACAATTGGACTTCCAGGATCTACATACTTCTGCATGGCAATTTTTCCCATCATAATGTCTGCAATCTTTCCTACCAGGTGGATTATTCTTGTGTCCTTTAGCTTTCTTCCTGGTCTTTTGAAACTCAACTCCTTTATGGTTTTTGCTAGAATAGGAATTTCTCGAATGGCTTGTAGCAATGGAATCTTGATACAAACATTCTTCAATTCATCTAGAAATTCATAGTTAGGCAACAAGATTTGTTTTTCCACCCCCTTATCAATTTTTAGTCTTTCCGGGAAAGGAGGTGTAGATGAAGATACAGGTTGCTCAACTATAGGAGTTGTGAATGTTAGCTTTTCTTTTTCTTTTTGAATTTTTGAATTTTGAAGAGATTCTTCCTCAGAACCCTTATTGACTTGAAGAGAGTCCTCCTCAGAGGTATCTTGCTCTTGAATATCTATAGAAGGTTTTTCTAAAACTCTACCAGATCTGAGTTGTGCATCGTTGAGAGGAACAATCATATAGGTAGGAAATTGTTGTCCTTCTACCATATAAGTAGTTTGAGGATTCTTATTGTTAGGATTTGGCAATGGCTGAGCTGGAAGTTGATTTGTCTTCTGCTGGTATGGGAGCATGAGTTGAGGATTTGTATTTTGTTGAGAAGGTTGTTGTTGTGGAAATGGCAATGAAAGTTGTTGTGGATTTTGGTTTGGAAATTGTAGAGCTTGTTGATTTTGAAAAGATGGAGGATATTGATAAAATTGAGCAAATCTCACATAAGGATTTTGCATCCCTTGTACCCATGGCTGATATGAATTTTGATGTTGGGGCCAAGATTGTTGCCAAGGAGTCCAATTTGGTGGGGTTTGAAGATTCATAGGGTTATTAAACCCTTGAGATTGTTGTCCTTGCCAAGGTCTCCTTGCGACAAAACAGAGAGATTCTACTGAATTTGGATCTTCTTGAAAAACAGCTTTGAGTCCAGGGATTGAAGGACAATCCTTGATCTCATGATTTTCTGAGTAAATCATACATGTTTCTACAACTTTTGCATCCAAGGGACATTCCCTTAAAGCATGTTTCTTTCTACATTTCGGACAAAAGATGGCTAAAGCATCTGTTTCTGCTTTCTGCTTGTTTTGGGTTTTAAGGGTGTCTAGTTGTTCACTAAGACCCCCTAAGATATCAGTTTTAAACTCATCAAGCATATTACCAATCTCTGCCCTACTTACTGATCCAGTTGCAGATTTGTTAGCCCCAATAAGAGAAGAATCCCTAGGCCCTTTTCCAGTTTTAGATCTTCCCCTTGAGAATTGGATACATAGTTCTGTTATATCATGAAATGGGAGTTGAGAAATGTCTCCTTTCCCCATCATGTTTAAAATGTCTATCCATTCATCTCTAATGGTTTTTAATAGGAGGGCTTTCAAGGTTTCATTATCTAAGTTGCTCATCTTTGCTCTTTTCAAGTTGTATTGAAATCTTTCAATTAAGTCTTCCAAATTTTCATCTTCTCTTTGCATCATTTTGAATACCTCATCCTTGTGATTGGTGGGCATACAATAATCCAAGTATCTATCCAAAAATGTTTGTTTCATATCATTCCAAGTCCTGATAGATTGAGTGGCTAATCCCATGAACCATTTCAAAGCAGATCCCTTCAAGGTTGAAGGAAATAGTTTGAGTTTTTGAGAATCTTCCATATAGTCATAAGTTCGCACACTACTTCAAACTCAAACAGAAATGTTTCAGGATCTTCACTTCGTAATCCATAAAATTTAGGGAGAACAGATGGTGAAATATTTTTCATTGTTGCATGAGTTTCCTCATCAACTATAGGGAATCCAAGAAAATCGTCCCTATTTCTACCATTATTTCCTTCACCATTGTTATCTTCATTATCTCCTCCTCCTCTACCTCCACCTCTATTTATTACTTCCTCCGCCATGATAGTTTCTTTAGAGTCCTTATAGTCCTCTAGTTCTTCTACCAAGGAAGGATGAGAGAAAGTTTCTTTGTTTTCTAAGTGGGTTTTAGTAGGTGGTATAGGAGAATCCTCTAATTCAGCTGTTCTTTGACTTCCAAATATCTTAAGGCTAGGGGTAGATGTTGGTGAATCTGGTCTATGCCTTGAAGAATATGGAGTTATGAAAATCGAACTCTTGGCTTTAGCTATAAACCTTCCCCTAGAATCTCTTGCTCTATGCATGTCATTTTTTATTTTATTTTTAAAAAGTTGGGCTAATAATTCTCTTTCTGATCTTCCAGATCACGCTAGGTGCAAGAAGAGAGCATACTTAAGAAATTACTAAACCAATAACTCTCTTTTTTGATCCTCCAGATCACACTAGGTGCAAGAGGAGAGCATACTTCAAGAAGTTATCAAGTTTTCCCTTCTTTTATGATTTTATGTTTTTTTTTTTTTAAGAAATTGGCTACCTAGTTACACTTCCCCGGCAACGGTGCCAAAATGTTTGGTCAATTTAGTGTGTCCTAAATTGCTGCATTTAATTGTCAATCCGGGAATCGTAAGCTGATGAAGTGAGGCGCACTATATGTGCAAGATAACCTCTTTCTTAACTTTTTGTCGTTTGTGGTCTTTCTAAGGTAAAATGGAAATTCTAAAGTGAAAAGCAAGCTTGGTTATATTTATTCAAGGAAGAGATATCCCCTATAATGATTTACCAATCTTGAAACTTTAAAAGAAAATTGAAATTACAATGACAAAAGAAAGTAAACTGCTGAAATGAAAAGTGCTGCTAATCTAATGAATCAAAACAAGAAACTAGTGAACATGAAAACTAAACTATCCTTGCTGCCAACTGAACACAAAAGAAACTACGCTTATGGAAATTCAAAATTGCAATGAAATAAATCTAAATCAGATTACATCAATTCATTTTCCGACCCTTCATCATTAGACCAGCTATGACTTGCGGAAGTAATCATAAAAAACTTGTGTAACTGATTATTTAATTTGCAGAAAGTAAACTAATACTAAACCATACACACATAATTCAATCCCTCGCCATCAGTCCAGCTGTGGCTTTCGGAGGCAACTGAAGAAGTCATACATGATTTAATATATCTAAATTTGCAGAAAAGGAACTAATACTAAACTACACATTTCATCATGCAGCCCCTCACCATCAGTCCAGCTGTGGCTTTCGGAGGTAACTGAAGACGCTCTGAGCAGCTTAATATATCTAATTTTGCAGAAAGGAAACTAATACTAAACTACACATTTCATCATGCAGCCCCTCACCATCAGTCCAGCTGTGGCTTTCGGAGGAAACTAAAGACGCTATGAGCAGCTTAATATATCTAATTTTACAGAAAGGAAACTAATACTAAACTACACATTTCATCATGCAGCCCCTCACCATCAGTCCAGCTGTGGCTTTCGGAGGTAACCGAAGACACTATGAGTAGCTTAATATATTTAAATTTAACTACTGAATCATATAAACAAAACTGAAATGAACAAAGAAAAACTGAAGTTAAACAAATGCTATGAAAAGGAAACTAGCAGCAGAATAATGTCAGTTTCATATCATTAGCTAAAATACTATGAAAATGCCCCGGGCTGTCTACCTAAAACCTGCACAAGAAAACTGATCAGTGATTTAATAATCATAAAAACATGAAATACAAGAATGCAATGGAAATTAATGAACAGAAATGAAGCAACTATGAAATATGAACATGTAATGGGTTATGATACAATGATTGTTTAAAGAAATGAAATGAAAAATATAAACATTAATACACAGAACCTCGGCTGAGCAGGGGCCCTCTACGCAGCTTTGGTAACGATCCTCAACACAAATTAAGTTGAAAACAGAGTTTTTCACATTAAAAGGCAGTTCATTACAGACTGGTAGTATTACGGCTCAAGGCAGCGTAATCACTACATAACGGAGTACACACATCAACTATCAATTAACAATTCAACAGCTATCAACTCAGCAACTAGCTATCAACTCAGCAACTAACAACTCACCCTACGTGCGTATGCAAACGCTCTATATAAAGCAATAAACTGTAACTGTCTCCTGAAGTTTATGATAGCAGCCAGCACGTAGACCACTAAGGCCACGGATATAGGAGTATGGCCATGTTGGAAAACGGATCTATGGAAGGTGGGCGCTTAAATTCAACTCCAGAACTTTGCACATATGTCAATTAACCTCCGCAAGCTTGGAAACGGCCGTATGGATGTTTATATGCCACGAAATAGAGTCCAGCCGACATAGAACTCCATAGTTGACTTCCACGTGGATGGCTTTGACCGCGGCTTTCTTTGACGAATTTACTTGAACCAATAGGACACGAACCATGTCCTTGTCATTCCTAGCCTGCCCATGTGGCTCGTTTCCTTCGTAGACACCTGTAACATCGATTTCCACAAAATAGCTGCGGAAAGTGACAAGTTTCCGCAGCTGTATGAACAAAATCTAAATCAAATAGAAAACACACAAACATAATTAAAAACCATGTTAGATACCCTTTTGCACATGATATTGACAATTTTGGAGGTTTAGGTGAGTGAAAAAGATATGGAAAAGTGTATGGAAAAGAGGCAAATTCGGGACTCAACACTAGTATAAATATCCAAGCTCTATATGGCTCATAATGCATATCAATATTTCATCTAACTATCAAATCATCATAGGAATCCATCAAAATTGATTTTGAAGAGGTTTTTTTCTTAATTTCTTAGTGTCTTTATCATCATACTTCAAGGAGTTCCTCGTCATCTTTATGTTACACTTATGATCTCAAGGAGTCGGATCATCTTGGGTGCAAGAGTGAACTCCCTTTGGGACTAGATGTTGAGACGATCTTGATAATCTAAAAAATAATTTGTTAGTTTATAAAACCAAATATCAAATACACACATTCAATCATGAAGAGAGGTCATAGGTCACATCAGATGTCAATCATTTCATACATTCCAAGCCCAAGGGTCTTGCTAGAATTCATATGGAGCCTTCTTCAATCCACCATCATTAGTATTCTATAAAGGTTCTGCAAATACATCATAAGGGGGGAGCTCTCTTAACATACATATAATTCATCAAGAAACAAGGGCTAGAGTAGCCTTCTTTCTTTAGGAGTGCATTTATTATCATAGTTTGAACCATATCACAGAAGCATCATACACTGCTACATCTCGTATATCTAGAATCTTTCATACATGGCATAAAACTCTTAGTATCATATCATAGTGTTGTCCTCAATCTACTCCCTTTGGATATGAATCTTATTTAATCAATCAGTGAGACTAAAATCCATATTTTGAGGTATTAAGCTCTTATCCATTCTCCATTCGACATATATACCTGAGACCATAGAACAAGAACAAGAGTAATAATATACAAGTAAATAATCACAATGAAAGTGTACGTGATGGGACTATCATCCTTCTCTAGATGTAAGAGTGGCTCTTGCATTATCCTACACCATATTTATTTGAATTTCCTGCATTAGCTTCCTCTAGGATATTTCTATTCCCGCACTACTCTGCTTCTTGATTATCCTCAAGATGGATCACATCCTCATCCAAGAAGTTATTGCAACAAATAAAATACTCCTGCAGGAAGAATCATCAATAACTGAAAATAATAAATCAACAAGAATAGTGACACAAAGAGATTAATTAAGTTTAGAAGGTTCTTAACTTTAATATGGATTGTAGGAGGCTCTCAACCCCCTATGAGTGTTAACACTACATGTAATGCTTCCACATGATGATCTCTAAGAAGGATCGACTTTCTTTATCCAATAAGTATTAAATTACTCGTGCAGGAGGAATACAAAATATTCCAGAAGTGACATATCTAAACAAGGGAAGTGTCATAACATAAGCGTTGACAATACTTATCTTTAATGAGGTTTGGAGGAAGTTTTTAGCTCCCTTTGGATTCAGCCTTCATGAATCATGATTGTCCATCAACCATATGTTATTGGTAGAATAAATGCATCCGCTTAAGCACCACATGTATATTTTATTTTCTTTCATATGTAGCCAAGTTCAACCATCTGAGCATACCCTTCTCCTAGGATTTCTTTAAATCTATCAGGTACTTAAATAACTGAATGAAATATTACAATTCATATTATATCATGAATAATTTTGAATCATACCACGCTTCTTTCATATGAAGGCCATTCCTAGGGTTTCTTCTAAACCCTAGCTTTGATGGGTTTCTCACTAATCATCTTATATCAAGGAGATTTAATTAAGGGTTTCATTTTTACAAGTATTTACCATATCCAACGTTGTTCTAAGGGTTTTCTCCCAAACCCTAACCTCTAATGAAAGAACACATGTTTCCTTCAAACCCTAGCATTGTTTTAGGTATCTACCATTCACATATCTTCCATTCTCCTTGGACCATAGGTGTCTTCATAGGGGTGATAGTCAATGAATTTTATTTATCCCAACTATAATACCATGTTAAATTTCCTTAGGGCTATATTTTTCTTTGGTTTAGATAATTACATTTACAAAATTCTCATCCTTTACATATTGAATTCACCTTGTAACATCTTAACATCATTATAAATTATGTAGAAACAATAATAACATCAAAAATGTGGTGAAACATAAAGGAACAATAAAGAAAACCATACACAATAGAGACACCATGATTTTTTTGGAGACTAGGGAAAAACCCCACAAGGGGGAAAACCCATAATTTAATTCTTCTTCTTCTATTAGATATTCATCAATTGTTCAACTGATATACACAGTACATCCATAGAGAGTTACATCATAACATCATGCCTCCTAGGGCCAATCCAAGTCAATTCACAAATTCGTTTGTGAACTGACTTCTGATAACCAAATGATTCCATGTAGCCTTCTACCATATCATTGTACAAGAATTAATAACTACCATACATAATGATTTTCACGACCATCCTGAATCTATAACAAGTCACTATTATTAAGAAGCACAAGGTCAAGGTCCAAGTGTCATTGATGAGAAAAAACCCAAACTAAATTAGGTTTTGGTTTCTTCACCAAATATATTGTCATTAAGGCTAGATTCAACAAGGATAGGCATTAATGGAACAAAGTTACTACTATATCGACCGTCAATATTATGAATATAAAACACGCTAAAGGTAACATAGTTACTACCATATGAGGTTGTTTTTGTATGCCAAGTACTCTTTCATATAAGTCATAGTGCATGCAAGAATATCTATGTTGTCGAAAACTAGACTTTACAACTATGCTAGTTCCCAAAAATATGTGAGCCAATGTAAAGTCATGTGAGACAAGATAAAAATGTATTCTGCCATTGTGTAGAATCCGCAGAGTATAGTATACATACCATAGAGCATCAGAGCCATACCAAATATACATAATAAATAGGAACAATGTCACCATAATTAAAGTTTCAAACCATTTACTGTTATGTAGATCATAGAAATACCGTTACGCAAAGGATGGAATGGAAATAATGATGCCCATGTGAAATATATAATAGAGATGACTAAGGTATAAGTGATTCCCATGAGAATATGTATTATAGGATGACAGTGCTACATGATGCATGTAATTTAATAATGGATGTGAGTCTTTGTATATATAAATAAGACCTTTGTAATGAATATGCGTGTTATCCATATATCAACCCCCTACGATGATGAATGTGTGTCTTACAATATATATAAGACTTATGTGATGATATATGCAAACTTTGTATATATGAAACTCCTGTGATGTGTATACGTGTCTAAGAATATTTAAAAAACTTTGATAATATATGCAACTTGTAGATTTATGAAACTCCTGTGATAGTGAACCGAAAGAATTACGGACCATAGTACATGTGTGATCTTCCAAATCAATGCAATTGTGAGTCCACAAAAAAAAAATTCATCTAGCTAGCCACATCAGAATGAGATGCAAGTCGAAGAGGTATATTGTCGAGCCACAAAGAAATAGAAGCGAGCCTCATAAATATATGCATGCCAAAAATGTCTTGTTTGTACCACAGAGATTATATATCACAGTAATGTATGCCAACGAACAAAAGATGTGAACTTGTTATGTATCTCTCAAATAAGCCACAATGAATGGTTATTTATAAATATTTTGGATTGTGTCTTTTCATTTAAGAGAGCAAACATGAACTTTTCATAAAGCCAATCTTTCAAAAAACCAAGAGTATAAATATTATATATTTAATAAGTATCATGAAGAGTATTTAACCGAATTTATAGTAAAGAGAATGCAATAAAAATTTGATAAATTTCCTTTCATAATTTCATGTCCAATAACTTTAATAATATTTTTTTGACCAATTATAAATTCTCTTTTAAGAGCACAATAAAATTTTTGAAAGGCTTAGAATTTATATGGAAATTCACCACGAAGCTTTCCAAATTTTAAAAACTAATATAGCACTAAATGAAGTAACAATAATGATAGCACAATGCATAATAAATCTAAAACAACACAAAAACATGCTTTAACATACAAAAGACAAAAATATTTACCGCTAACACCATGCAAAAATGCTATATCTAAAAGTTTTTTCCAAACATTATTTTTTTATAAGTTGGGTAGGACATCATCATCATCATGTCCAATACATATCACCCCATTAGGGCGGGGAATTGAACCAATGACTTCACATCAAAAACTACCTGAACAAAACACCTGATCACCATCTATTCAAAATTCCATAAACATTTTCCAAATATTATTAATTCAAACAAGATCCAAAATTAATACAAATATCTTCTTACAATATAATTTTTACCACTAAAATAATTTTTACCACTAAAATAAAACCTCGGAGAACATACAAAAAGTAACACAAATCTAATGCAAAAGATAAAATCCCCACATACATCATGTTTCACACCATACAAACTTAATTATTTATCATTATTTATGGCATTATAGAAATAACTTCCAACACTTAACAAACCACACATGCGTTCATGCCTCCCGCATTATTGAATAAGGGCATTCAATGATTTATGGCTTTCCATATCAGACTTCTACTAGTGGATCTATTCAATTTGGATGAAGCACTATGTTGTATATCAATGCTCCAAAGTCTCGTCTTGTTCAATTTTAGAATATTGTTGGTTATCATAAACCTTTTAAGGAGAGTCCTTTGTTTTAGGGTGGGTATTTTTCAAATCCTTTGTTCCAAAATTTTGACCTATTACCAAAATATGAGGTCGTTTCACTGTCTAAATATGCCACTACTGGTCCCATATCAATGTGAGGTCGTTTCAATGTCTAAAAATGCCATTTTTAAGGATATCAAGAATGCCATGTCAAATTACTTAAAAAGATGTGTTAATCATATTAAGTTATTATTCTTCATATATATACATACATGCATTGAGATTGATACCAAAAAAGGTTTATCAAATAAGGAAACACAATAAAAAGAAAATTTTAGATGTAGCTAATTTTTAGATTATGAAAATGTATCTTTTTGGTCAGATATTTATAAACAAATAAGTCATTTTTATGTGAGCAATCATATTTGGATGTAAAAATTATAAAAAATTATCTTAACAACAAACCATATAATATTGACTATCATATAATTCAAATTAAGGAATCAATTTTTCTCATTAAAAATACAGGATAAAACAAAACAAGGTAAATGAATCCTCACTAGAGATATTAGGTTAAAATGAAAAAGATAAAAAAAATTAAAACATAAATGAAATATATATATATATATATATATATATATATATATATATATATATATATATATCAATCATTAAATTAGTAAAGATAAAAATAATATGCATATGAAAATTGTAAATTACATTGAAAATGATATATTTTTGAAAAAATAAATAATATAAGTAATTTTTTAGAAATAAAATATAAATTTAATATCTATAAATTTAATAAAAAAATAAAAAATTATAAAATCTAAATATATATAAAAAAATCATTCCTAATTTATACCTTTAACAAAGATATTTAGAAATTAGGATTAGAAGGTTATCTAAAACAATATATGATTGTAGTGTTAAAAAATATATTGTTTAGATTACTTTTTATGTTATTGTTTTTAAAAATTTAAATTAAAATGCTTATTTTTTTAAGTTAATTTTTATTGATTATGGATTTTTCTTTTGCGAATGTTAATCTATTTTATAGAATTATTAGGAATAATCGTAGGGGGAACATTGACATCATTTCTTTGAGATAATTCCATTACCGAAGATTTTACAATACATGCTATTTCCTTGTCACTATCTAGTTGATCTGGATTGTGGATATGTTTTTTCCCACTCATTACATAAGCCACAATTATGGTTGAGTCTCTTTCCTTTTCATTTAAAGGATGGGTCTCCTTCGTTGAGGGATGAGATGGTTCCTCTATGGCTGAGTTGAATTTGGAGGATTTGATTTGGTGGTAGACGTCTCTTATTGTTGAGGGTTGTCCTTATTTTGAACTAAAGTTTTATTGGACACTTTTGATACCTTATAATCTTGTGATCCATGGCTTGTTTTCTTCGAATCCTACGGGGAACATGCCCGTTGTGAAAAGGAGCATACATTTTGAAGATGACTAGGTTGTTGACAATTCTTGCAACACAAAGCAGTATTTTCATAATCCAATGGTTGCATGAAAACCCTACTATCCACTTGAAAAGGATTTTATCCAGAAACCCTTTATTGATGTCCACTTTGACAAAGATACAAAAAAATGTTAGAATTCCTTTCAAAATCCTTTCAATGTTTGTTTTGATGAAGTGATCTATTAAATTTCGCACTTCTTATAAGATATCCAAATGTGTCAAATGGATGGGAAATTTAGGAAGCCTTACCCATACTGAAGTTTCCAAAGACATCATGGCAAGAGGATTAAATTCATGAAACTATAGTTGCATTAAGAGACTATAACGACCCCAAAACTAGGGTCCCTAGTCAAAAACCTTTTGTCAGTCCTCTAAATTTTACAAGAAAACCACAAAGAATCCTTTTGAGCAGAATAACAACTCTTATTCTTGTGATAGTTTTGATGTATCCATTTCTAGAGAGCAGACGTTGACAATAAATCCATTAGAATGACAAATAATTGTTTGTCACTCATAATTTGCAGCCATGAAGTTGGTTAAAATGTTTTTCACTTCAAGAGATGGGGTATATGTTTCCTTATCCACAACGAATGTTGGCCCTGATAGATCTTTGGGGTTCGAAGATGAATTTCCTAGCTTTATGACTTCCTAAAAATTCTTGGGTTGGGAGGAGGAATACACCACCCATTATTTGGATCCACCTCTCATTTTGGTGATTAAATAAATAGAGGCATCATGGATTATGCCATATTCTCTAAGGGATTTTATGTCCTAAAGTTGTCTTCTTCCATATACAAGCCAACAATTTCCAACGGAGATTTACAGTCAATCCTGGATTCAAACAATGAGTGAAGAGACGAGATCCAATTGTTGGACCAATACGTAGAAGGAACCCCCTAAGAATGTTCGTACAAATATTGAAATTTTCAACAGATATGGGATAAAACCCTCATCTGAGATGCAAAAAATATTATGAAGAGAATACGAACTCCTATGATTGGTCTGATCTCAAAGTTGGTCAAATTTCTTTATACCTTCATGATAAAGCAAAATAATGTCCACTAAAGGTGCAGATCCATTGAACTATATCCCCGTAGTTGGATTCTCCTTCAAACCCTTTTTCATTCATGCAAACTTGCCTCCTCCGCCATGGCTGAGAAATTGTTGCATTGCAAGGAATCGAAAGTCAATATACAAAATTATAATGTTTATAAATTGAATATATATATATATATATATATATGTATATATATATATATATATATATGAGTCTCCGGAGATATATATATGTATATATTTTTTTTTTTTATCTTTTTATATCTCCCTTTACTTTTATATTTAAGTATATGTATATACGTATATATGTGTATGTATATATATATATATGTATGTATATGTCTTCTTTCTTTATATATATATATATATATATATATATATATATAATTAAAGTTTAAAAATATAATTAAAAAAAATATATAATATTTATAAAAATATAAAAAATAAAAATAAAATTAAAAAAATGTGAAAATATTTAAAACAAGTTTTATTTTTTTTATATTATTAAAGTAATTTCATCGTAATTTTTTCAATTCTTCAGCTTATTTAATTGAGATCATTTCTATGTTAAAATTATACAGGTTTTCCTTTCCTCCCATGAGTCATATGGTAAATAATCCAAAAGGGGAAAATTTCTATCTCAAGATTCATTACTTCATTATCAATTGCTCAGGGATTAAAATATTATGTAAATATTTAATGTTTCCCAAGATTCATCACTTCATTATTTGTTTCTCAAATATTAAGGGATTAAATTCTTCAAATTGTAAAACTTATACTCTCTTTAAGTAAGAAAAAACCTAGACTGATTTGATCCCCTAGACCCTGCGAACTTAACCCATCCCAACAAGAGGACGATATAATGATATGTTTATCGAACAATGATATTATTCTAAAAATATTCCAATGATACAGTCAAGTCTCCAAAGGCTGCAACAAATATAACATATTGAGGACATCAAATTCCATGTCCCAGAGTATCTCCAAGGATCCCATATTGATGAACGAAATAAATTAGGAAAATGAAATGTGATGCTCTTCCAATTATGAAATATAAATATGAACAAGGGTCAAGTTAGGATACATGTGTCTACATGTGAAAATAAGAAATGGGGTTATCTGTGAACTCAAAAAATATTATGTGTTGAAAACAAAAAGAAAGAAAAGACAAAAGACATATAACCTCAGGTTGAATGGTGAAAGAACTGTAATAAGAAAACATTGTTTTTAATTGTTGAGTGATTAAATATATTCATAGCTACTATTATTGTATGGTTAAGTTCTAGGTTTTAGTCCCAGGTTAGACACATGGATTTATAAGAGAAATATATCACTTTTAGGATTCCACAGAGTCGGTCCCCAACATGAGAAGGCTAGGACTAATAGAATTGGAAATAATTTCCCATTACATGAATCCATATATATATATATAGCATCATCATCATCATCATCATCATACAATTTTTCTTACTAAAAATAAAGAAGTGTTATATTTCACATTCTTAATAGATACCAAAATTGAATCTATATAAGAAGAGCATGTGTAGATTAAAAGAAATATACATATCCAGTGACCTAGGAAATAATGGTATTATCTGTGTATAACCAGAAACAAGGTTCTTTTCATAAATAATAACATACAACTATAATACTTGGTTACTGTACATATGCAAAGAGTATTACAAGGTTACCTTTAGCAACTGAAAACACCATAAAAATATTGATATTTATAAAACTAGAAATATTATTTCCACATAAGTTACATGAGAGGGTGAAAACCCTAAATTTTAAGAAAGAAGAAATAATATTTTTTAACAAAATTTTGAAACAATGCATTGAAAAATGTATAATAAAAATAAACCCTAGGGCCGATGGCTTTGGCCCTTCAAAGTCTCGCATGTTTCAATAAAATACATTTTCACAATAGTATAGTTCCCTAGTTAAAAAATTGTGAGGAAATAGAATCAAAACTCTTTCATACAACTAAGTTAGTTAGAGAAATATTGTGGCCCTTTCATTTTCTAGGCGCGACCTTACAAAAATCATAAAAAAAACATTGGCTGGAGAGGAGGATATCTATAAACTCTTAGAAGTCGTAGCATGAAAACAAGTGCAATAGGTTGCATTATCCATGACCTAGAAGAAATAGAGTTCGTGTTAATTAGAACTTGAAACCCTTGTGAAGCATCCAACAAAGACATAACCCTTGAAAAGAGAAATACCTCCTAGTATTACAAGCTCTATGCTCCCTATGCTTACCTAAAATATAATTTCTGGAGTTATAATTTCTCTAATTCACAAAAGTAAACCAAGAATTAAATAGCTACAAGATAGGGTTCGAATTACCTATAGGGAAGTAGAGGAGATGTGGTCATTCCTGTAAACATACCAGTGAGGAATGAAACGGTTAGTTTGAGCCTGACTATGCAATTTAAATGAAAGAAAAACTTGAGGAGGGTTCAAGCGTGGAAATACCATAACATATATATACTTTGAGATAAGAAATAAGAATGTTACCTGATGAAATTAGTTCCAGGGGTCCTTCCTAGAACGATCAAAGCTAATAAATTAGGAAAATTATTTCCATGATAGGCATGAAAACCCTCATTATCTCTAGGGATTGTAAACCTACCACATCAAAATGCGAAAATTTAACAGAGCTTTTAGAGGAAATATAACTGGATGCAAAATATATCTAAGTAAAAATAATGGAAACATGAATGAGGGTTTCTTCTCAACACTTTGTTTTAACCTAAGAGTTTCCTTGAATATGTACACCCTTCGCATGACAAACTGGAGGACCCATGTATGAAATTAAAATTGAAAGAAAAAAAATGCATACAACCTCTCAAGATTATAAGGAACTTCATTAGGGTTTGGAGCAGAGTTGTAGAGTTTTGTTTCTTCATGAGAACAAAAATCACAATGAGACCTCGATAGTGGGATTGGGTAGGGTAGATACCCAAACCCTTACTCGATGTAATATCCATTGTCCATTGCAATATTAAGCCACAAACGTTTAATTTGATAGCTAATGTTACCACTTGAAGCAAGACAAAGATTTAACTATGTATCATAATTGACCTAACATGTATGCATTCAACACATTTTATACAATGTATGACCTTTGCGTTGTGTATGGAAACCATATTGTGGTTCTAGAACCTTGTAAGAGAATTTTATATAAGAGAAATTAATGTCATGACTATGAGACCTTATAATAAAAATGATATGTATATGTTGCATTCTTTTTTTTGTGAATAATATTGTATTAAGGATAAAGAAGTATTTACAATAAGAGACTAGAATGTGTGAGCCAGATGCTCCAACACAAAGCTAACAAAGAGGCCTTCAGTGCCTTGGATAGAGCCTTTTTACATTGTACAGAGTGCATAATAAACAAAGTCGAAGCCCATAGTAAATAGAGTAAACAAAAGCCGATTAAACATAAGCATATAAAGAAAGAACTGCCACAATCATCCATCAGCCGAGGCCAGGAGATGAAAAACTTCAAAAGGAGAGACCACTCAAGGAGCTAAGAGATTCCCTCCGCCAGGTCTTCGTCTAGGTTGATTGGCAGCTCTTGAGTGCTACCTTCTTGAGTAGATGGAGCCACGTGACCACTTGAGGAAGTTCCAACCGCTTCCTTTTTTACATTGGGTGAGAGGCCACCTGCATGAGTGCGATTTTTCTGCATATCGTAATGGTGTGAGTCCTTCGTGACAAACCGACAGTTGTGCAATGCCTTAACATAGACGAAAAACTTTTCCATCAGCATGACAATTTTTTTCCACCTTTTTCTCCAAATCCACCTGCTCCTGCATCGCAAGGTCGAGGATAGTCTTGATTTACCATGAGAGTTCAATGGCCCTACTGTATAGGTTCTCCCAAGCCTGGGTGATCCCTGGGTCGGGGATCCACTCAAACTCCTGGTCGACATCTTCCATCATAACCCTACACCTTAGAACCCTCAATTGAGCTTCCAGGTTCATTACCCTTTTCTACATTTTAGGATTAAAAATGACTGCATAGGTCAGAGCAGCACACCTAGCTGAAGATTCAACCCTAGTAGTGGGTGGAGTGCTTGAGTTAGACCAATGAGAGGAACCACAACCACGACCTCTCCCACGCTGGGGGGATGGGCTAGAGCCTCGCTTAGGTGCCATGCAAAGGAGGGAGGGATGTGAATGTAGACGGAAGACGAAATATGGAAGGATGAAAGAGTAGGAGGAGATGGAAGTAGGAAAGAGTAGGGTGACTAGGAGCAGGGGTAGGGTATACATAGGAAGATGAGAGCATTGGGGAACGAGAAAGTGTGAGGTAGGGAATGAATGCGAGTGGTGGGATGTACTGAGAAATGACATGAGGAGCATAGTCGGATAGGGGTGAAGGGATGAAAAGACGACGCCCAAGAGGGGTCGCGACACGAACATCTCTGCCCGCAACAATGGCTGCATTGAGATTATGAATTGGGGTTGATATCGTTAATAACGACTCTCTCTGGGTGGTTGTTGTGACGATGATTAAGATCGGTGATCTCAAGGAATTTGTGATCATTAGAGTGGTTTTCCTTTTCATTGATGTTCTCACACTGCTGACGCAACCTCCCCTCCTCCATGTTTTCCCATGTTAATGAACGTAGGTGCTGGGTATCCCCCGTACTTTCGTTAACCAACCTGTCTTCCAGATCATTTTATTTTCTTCTGGTAACCTGGAAATGAAGTCCAATGGCTTTGTCGATGAGGCATTTTATCTTATAGAGGATCCTTTTCAGGCGTGAATTGTTCGACACCTTGGACGCTTCCACCCCTTGCTAGAATTTTCAACTGGCGTGAGTTGCCAATGTTGAATCACCTTCGATGATCAAAGGCCCAAAACCTTTGATACTAGTTATTTCTATTCCATGTTTGAGGGCTTGGAGCTCCACCACATTTTGTTTGGTGGTGCCCAGATGCCCTGCGTATATCCACATGATTTCACCTTGAGAATTTCTTAAAGCTCTCCCAAAGCCCGCTTTTCCCGGGTTACCCTTCGCGGCCCCATAATAGTTCAACTTGAGTGTACTAGTATCCGCAGGGGACCATAGAACATCTGATACCTGCATTTTTAGGTTCCCTCAGACCAAGGGGATAAGGGTGAGAAAATTTTCCTGGAGGGAGAGAATGTGAAGATTCACACGATATGGAAGGTCAGTAGGGGATTCAAGCTTAGACAAAAATAAGGAGGATCCAAGCTCTGTTAATCAAAGAGTAGGAAAATAAGGAGTATCTCCAATTCTCAATGGTGTTGAGAATGGAAGATATGTCCTAATCCGAAGCATTGAAAACTCAATGAACCCAATTCCAGAGATTGTTGGCAAAGGGGTAATCATTCAGTAGGTGAGTTGTTGTTTCCTCATTTTTCTCACAAAGATAGCATCTGGAGGGACCTATAAAACCTTTCTTTCTTAAGTTTTCCCATGTTAGAATTGTTTTGTGCATAATGAGCCATAAAAACATGGATATTTTCAGCAAATTCTTTCTTCCCCAGAGATTTTTCCATTTTCTCTCAGGTTGGCAGAGGTCATGGAGCACAATATGTCTGTAAGCCTCCTTTAGATTGAAGTGCCCCACAGGCTTCTTCCCCCATCTAGTTTTATCCTCAATTTCAAAACGAATTTTTATTTCCTGTAGTTCGGCTGAGAACTCCTACCATTCCATTAGGTTTCTTTGGTTGTTCCATTCTTCCTCTTCAAGCCATTCCATCCAGATAGTCTCGCCATTGCTTGGCTTCCAATAGTGGTTGACCCTAGGCTTACCCTTACTTTGCATTTTTATCCGAAGATGTATGAATTGGCCTCGATCCAATTTCGGGCTTTATTGCCAAGCATCTTCCTAGAAGAGTGCCTTTTCCATGTTACCTATTTCCTACAAACTGTGGTTCTGAATTGTCTTTTTATTGTCCCAAGCTTGATTCCATATGGTCGAACCCTTGATGGATCCTTATGAGATGATCATCATGGTGGGTTTGAGTGTATTTTTCTTTCCAGATTCTACCCATGGGGAGTTTGGGTTGGTAATCCATTTCCACCATATTTTTTCCCCAGGGCCTTCCCACTAATTTATGGATCCCTCAAACCGAGACCCCCTACTTTTTTGGGTCTACATACCTTGTCCCAGGCTACAAGTGCCCACTTCCCCTTTTTTTTTTCTGATCCTCTCTGAGGAAGTTCTTTTTGATGTTTATGATTGTGCAGGATATGGATTCTGGGGTAGCAAGAGCATAGTACAAGTATTGGGGAATGGATTGGAGAAAAGACTTGACAAGCACCAGACATCCTACCAGATTTAGAGCTTTGAAAGTCCATTTACCCAAAACATTTTCCAATTTTGTGATGAGATCTTCCCAAATGGAGCTGGAAAGGGGCTTGTCAGTGAGAAGGACACCTAAATACTTGGAATTAATGTTACAAATATGAAATTCCGTGATTCTGGCTTTATTCCTTTAGATGGATATAGGGGAGTTGAGGAAGAACAACTTAGATTTCTCCATGTTTTTGAAGGTACCATAGGCTTCGAATAATTATGAAAGGATGGCTTTGAAGGATAAGTATTCTTTGAGAGTGGGGGTACCCATTAAAAGGGTGTCTTCCAAAAATTGTTGATGAGTTGAGGGGGGGAGGGGGGGTGGGCTGAGTCATACAATTTAAGGCCAAAAAGATCCTCTCTGGAGGAATCCGCTGAGACAGATCTACTAAGAATTTCAACCATTATAAAGAAAAGGAAAGGGGACATGGGACCCCCTTGCCCGATCTCCCTGGAAGGGCTGAAGTTTTGAGATTGGGAGTCGTTTAAGAGGATAGAGAATAACGCACCTGAAACCATAGTCATTATCCATTTTATGCAATATTTTTGGAAGCCAAATGTTTCTAAGACACCTTTCATGTAATCCCAACTGATTTTATCGAAAGCTTTGGACATATCCAACTGCATCAGTATATCAGGTTTTTTCTGAGCTTTAAGGGAGGGAATAACTTCCTGTGAGAAAATGATGTTGTCCGGGATTATCCTTCTTTCCACATACCTAGATTGATGCAGAGATATTAGGAGAGGAAATATGGATTTTATTCTGTTGGCCAAAACTTTCAATATGATCTTGTAGATTACGTTGCAGAGTGCTATGGGGCGAAATATATCTAGAGATTCAACTCCCTCTTCCTTGGGAACCAAGTTGAGAAAGGTAGCGTTCAAGGTCTTTAGAACATATTTTTTGATACAATATTCCTCCACTAAAGCATGAACCTCTTCCTTTATTAGTGGCCAGCATACATTGTAGAAATATTTTGTGAAACCATCCGAGCTCAATGTTTTTCCATTAGCCATTGACATGAAAACCTCCTCCACTTCCTGTAAGGAGACCTTCCTCAGGAGCATTTGATTGTGTTCCTTAGTGAGGATGCCCAAAATATTTTTGGTTATATCCTTAATGGCTCTTGCACTCTCATTTCTTGTCTCGGTGAGGAGGTTGCTGAAGTAATGGTTTAGTCCGACCTCAATTTCCTCATGAACATGGATGAGGTTCCCCTCTATGGATTTTAGGCATAAGATATTTTTATGTCTCATGTGTTGTATCATCGAGCGGTGAAAGAAAGTTGAGTTTCTTTCCCCACACTTGAGCCAATTGATGCAGGATTTCTGTTGCCATAGTTTTTCTTCTTGAGAAACCCTGTCCTCCTAACATTTTTGGAGATGAAGTTCTTCCAACTTTCTCTATTAATTGATTCCCTTGCTAATTATTTGTTGTTGGAGGGCTTCTTGTTTCAGTTCTAATATTATTTTTTCCGTAGTGATATTCCTGAACATTTTTTTGTTCCATAGTTTAATATCGGTTTTGATAAATTTCAGTTTCTGCTAGAATTTGTACATCTTATTCTCAGTTTGAGGTGATGGGGTTTAACACCATTCCTTCATTTTTTCCATGAATTCTAGATGATCTAACCAAAAGGCCTCAAATCTGAAGGGTCTATTCTTCAATCCAAAAGTGATTTAAAACTTTAATGAGATAGGCCAGTGGTCCGATCCTGCCTTGGGGAGGATTTTGGCCTCCGTTTCCTAGGAGGTTAGATACATCTCCTTCGATATTAGAAAGAGATCAAGCCTGGATGCTATTTGTTGATCTACCCCTCTACTGTTATTCCATGTGAAGATACCATTCATTGTAGTAATGTCAATCAGGTTGAGACTGTCGATGGTGTTCTGGAAGGCTTTAGAGTCCTTGTCCAATTTCTTGAGTCCTCCCTTTTTTCCCCCAGTTTAACCACCATGTTAAAATATCCCGCTATGATTTTAAAAGGTTGATGGAAGGAGTCCAAAAGCTAGTCTAAGATTTGCAACATTTTTATTCTTTCAGCAACTCTGTGGGGAGAATATATATTAGTGACACAGATGTTGTCTTTCGTGCCTATGATGTGCAGGACAATTGTTATTGAGCGTTTGGTGAGCACTGAGGAGGATAGATCAGATTGAGATATTTTCCACAGAATCATGATTCTTTCTATCATGCCAGTGGCAGAGTTTTCCATATAGTTGTAGTTCTTGAAGTAGGTTTTTTGGATTAGGGTAAGATTGTCCATGTCAAGATTGGTTTCTTGGATTAATAGGATGTTAGGTTTGTCAGTTGCGAGTCTATTTTTCAAGACTCTTTTCTTTCTAGGACCATTGAGTCCTCTAATATTCCAGGATGTGCAGTTCATTGAAAATTTGTGGCGGTTAGGGTTAAGGCCTTTACCTTTCCTTCGTTAATGAGGCAAGCTCCTAGCTCTTGTAGTAGCTAACCAGTTGTTTTCCTCCCTCTTTTCCTGCTTCGTCCTTTTGGGTTATATTTTCATGCCTCCAAATTAACAAAAAATTCATTGGCTCCTACTTTTTTGAGTGAGGGTTGACTTGAACCTTGTTTCAGTTCCTCCTGTAGGAGGTATTCCCCTTCAATTTTCTGGATTTAGTCTTCTAGAACTGCAGCTAAGCCATTTTTCTTCCATTCCTCTGCGACCGATACAAGGTCTACTCCTAGTGCTTCTTCAATATCATTCTCTTCCGATGTGGAAGCCTTCTGGGCCTATTTCATTTCTATATCTTCTTGGATGTTTTCCTCTTCATTGATGATGTGTTCCACGTGTTTATCTTCTTACCTCTGGTTTCCTAGTGTTTGTTTGTCTCCTTTGACCTCCTCGTCATTAGAGCTGAAATTGAGCGGGTCTTCTTGCATTTCATTCAAAGCTTCGAATTTGTTTTGTCTTATTACCTGAAGCTATTCTTTTTCTGAGTGTGTTTTCTTGTTGTTTCTGTTCTTATCACCTACCTTTATGAAACCATGTTTGTCCTTTTTCCTGTGAGTTTTCTCATTACTTCGAGGAGCTTTATTCTGCGGATGGTCCTTGAAGAGATGTCTGTGTTCATGGAACTTTCTTCATCGAAAAGGGATGTGTTCGTAGTCAATACTTTGGAGCCAAACTTCATCCTTGAAAAAACCTTTAATGGCTTTTGGGAGGGCTCATGATACATCTATGTAGATGTAGATTCTGGCGTAGGAAACTTAGTAAGCGTTTATGGTTCCCTTAGAAATTTTTATGTATTCTCCTAGCTTGTCTCCAATTCCTTTAAGGACCGAGGGAGCCCAGTAGTCCATAGGCAAGGAGGATAGATGAACCCAAACCGAGACCCTGGTGAAGTCCTCTTTCTCTGGAATGAAGTTATCTTTCCAAAATCTTATGTAGAGTCTTGCAGAGTTGAAAAAATATGGACCTCCCTCAAATATTTTGTGTCTATCCTCCAGGAGATCAAAGATAACTGTGAAAAATCCTTTGATCCTATTTGAAGTTTGATTTCTCCCTTTGGTTTCCATTTGGATTGAATCCACCAGTTTAGGGACTTCTCAATGGGCCAAATGCCCATTAATTTGCATATTACTACATGTTCTTTCATATAGTCTCAGAAGGTTGCTGCCCCTAGGTCTTGAATTTATAGCTCAGGGATTTTCTTAGCTTTAGGGTTTTAGTTGCTTTTATGTTTTGTTCTTGCATTATTCTGGTCTTCCTCTTTGTCTTCTACCTCCAGGAAGGTCGATGGAGGAGCAGAGGAATTTCCAGTCAATGGAGAGTCCAATCATATTTCCATTTTCCCTTCTGATTTTCTCTAGCCTTTGGGCTAGTTCCTGATGAGTTGAAGGTAGTGTTGGAGGCAATTTTGGTGAAGAATGAAGATTCTTGATCCTGCGAGCAACCAGAAACCATGTCTCGAAAGGAGGGGGCCACGGGGCCGCCATCCTTCTCTGCCATGGGAGCACTTGATGTGAGGCATCAAGATCCTACTCAGCTCAAATTTTCCAACAGAGGCCAGGAGCAGATCGTTCTTGAACTAAGATCAATATTTGACATCAATGCAACTGTGTTTTATCGTATATGTTACATTGTTAGTGAGGGCCAAAAGGGCCAATAGAAATAAAGTTACTTAGAATAGCAGAAGAGTTATATATATATTACACGTTTAGATAATTTGAAGGACCAATATAAATAAATTTTACTTTGTATATATATTTGTGTATATGTATATATATTATGTATACATAGTTTGTCATTTCCTTCTAGAAATAAAAAAGAGAGTCAAATGTTAGGAATATCGTAATGGAAACCAGGCACAAACTTAGTATAAGGTAAGGCCCATGGAATGATTATGTATAAATAATAAAAGATCAATGTGCAATCCACCAAATTCATATGATGCAAAATAAATAAATAGGAGATGACTTTAAAAACTAGAAAGATCGTTACTGATGATGTTGTAAAAATCCTATATGATGTTCCTCTTTGCATTATTATTTAATTTATCCTTGTAAAAAAAAAAAAAAATAATAATAATAATAATAATAATAATAATTAAGAAAGAACTCATAATCTGCATTATCTTATTAAAAAAATGAGTTAAGTTAGTAAATTGAAGAGATTCCTACCTCAAAAATTTGATATGTTATGAATATACTACTTATAAATAATAAATATAAAAATATGAGAATAAAAAAAATGAATATAGTTAAAATTAACTTTAATTTTTTAATAATTATAAAAATAAATTATAAAAATTTTCAAATTTATTTTTTTCATTTACTTTTATTTCAAAATTATACATACAAATATTACCTCTTAAGGCTTCTCCTTTCCTCCTCTTAAGGCTTTTGTTTTCCTCCCATAATTCATATGATAAATTGTTAGTATGGATCTTAATCGCAAACATACGAAAAAGGCTCACTTTAGCTGTGCATAACAAACAACCCTAACAACAAAGATGGCTGCCAATATCTTTAGATATGCAATTAGTTGACCAAGATAAATGTTGCAAAATCTAGATCTATGCATTAAAAGACATTAAGCAGTGAATAAAAGCAAGAGTTGCTCCATGCATCCAATAGACAAGACAAGGTTGTTTTAAAGATTTTTGTTATTTTTTGACACTTGGGAAGGGAACATAGAAAGATGTTACCAGTGCCCCTCAACTGGATGGGTTCTTGTAAGTCCTCAACACTTCAGATCTAAAATCTCTCTCTCTTGAGGGTGTAGAAAACCCAGAAAAAAATGGAACTCAAAGGGAGCTCATAAGAAAAATGGTAGCAAAATATGACAATGATGGTGGATCAAAGTCAGACCAAAAGTATAGAACTAGAGTGATCTTTAGACAACAAAAGGTAGTGAGTGAATGGAAAAACCCTTCTATTTATAACAAAATATTGAGTTAGTCTAGATATTGGTGCATAATTAAAATATTATTAACCAAATCTAGATCCAACTTTTATGGAATATTTTATTATATTTGTTGGAGAGAAAAAGAATTTGACTTGGGTCAAATCCCTTTATTTGTAAATAATAAATAAATAAATTATTTATTTATTATTTTAACGATGTGGTTGAGTAATAATCAAATAAATAATAATTTATTTAATTATTTATAAATGATTTAGTCAAATTTAAAAAGGAATATTATTTAAATAAGGTTTAAATATTTATTCATAGAAAATAATAAGATAAATAATGAATTATCTAATTAATTTTCATGTTTTGTGTTAAATATGACCAGGAATATTAATTAAACTGTTGCTTAGCTAATTATTCTTTGAGGAAAATAAAAAAAATTTGGATTTATTTAATATTTCCTCATGGGGTTTCCTGTTTAGACCATAAACAACTTAATAAATGCGGTTTACTAAGTTATTTTTCATAGTGAAAGCAATTTTACTTAGGGTAAAATTGGTCTTACATGGTGTACTTTGGTCCATCTAATAGTAACACGTTAGATGACCAAAAAATGGTGTAACATAAATAACCCAAAATTTTCTTAAAGCTGTTGGCCTTAAAGCTTAAACCTCTATTGCCTTCAATAATATTTGCTAACAAGGGGGGTTTTTCCCAGGTAGGAAAATATTTGACAACATTATCCTGATCCAGGAGGCCATTGACTTGAACTGGCGAAGGAGCGATGAAGGTATGATAATAAAGTTGGACATGGAAAATGATTTCGATAGAGTCAGACATGGATTCCTATTGAAGGTTCTCAAGAAAATGGGGTTGGATGAAATATGTATCAGATGGATTGGGTTGTGTGTCTCTTCCCCTTGGATTTCTATATTATTCAATGGTCGGATGACAGGCTTCTCAAATCATCCAGGGGTCTCTGCCAAGGTTTCCCTCTCTCACCCTTTTATACATCATCGTGGTTGAGGCTATGAGTCTAAAATTGGAGCAAGAAAGAGAATCTATCTAGCTTCATGGAATCAGATTCAAAGAAGGAATATAAGTATAAAGCATGGCCAGTTCGATGATGACACAATTTTGATGGGAGGAGCCTATGTTATATTTTCACGAAAATTCAAAAGAAACATAGATAGATTTCTTAGTGCTTCAAGAGGGACCATCAATGATAACAAGAGTCATATCTACAACTGGAACATCTCCATCCAGAAAGAGAAAAAATCGAAGAAATTGTGGGGTTAAGAGTAGTGAGAGATTGGAAAGACTTTAACTATTTAGGAGTCCCTATATTCCTAAGAAGGGTTGCTTCACATGCCTGGAAAAAAATCCTGGAAAATATTAAAACAAAAATAGTAAAATGGAGAGGTATATGACTTAACAATGCGGGTAGGGAAATCCTGGTGAAGTATGTCCAGTCCACCATCCCACTGTATCAGTTTTCATCCCTACAATCCCCCAAGTTCGTATTACACCAAATGGGGATGTATATAAGAAAATTCCCCTGGGAGGGAGGGAGAAAATAACCCAAAATATACCTTTTTGTAAATTGGAAAATGGTTAGAGCTCCCAAAAAACATGGCAGATTGGGAATAAGGGACCATGGGTTAACAAATATGGCTTTGGGAGCCATGTTATATTGGAGCATGGTCACAAAACCGAACTAGTGGTGGACGCGGGTGATAAGGGTAAAGTATTTAAACAAGCGTAATGACTGAGAGGGGAGAGAGGACACAATTATGAGCTCTCCTATCTGGAAATTGATCAGATACACATCGGAAATCATAAGGGATAATATAAGAAAATTCCCAGGGAGGGTCGCCTCCATTAGAATATTCTCAGACTCGATAATGGGCCTCCAACCCTTAGGCTCATACCATTTCCTGAATGATATCCATAACTTCCTGAGACAAGGGGGAGTGGTTAATTTGGATCATATTTCAGAATGGGATCATCAGGGAGTGTGGAGGGGGTGGAAGATTGATAATATTCTGGAAACTCTACTTCCAAAAAAATAAAAACTCATTAAGAAGCTAAGAGGTTGTGTACCCATTTCCCTCTTAGTCGAATACAATTTGGGAAATGGGTACACAACCTCTTAGCTTCTTGAAGACAAGTTGGGTTGGAAAAATTCCAATTACACTGTAAAAGAGGGATATGCGCATCTTCTCTTTCAAATATAGGTACCTATGAAATCCTCCATTTGGAATAAAATACGGAAACCAAATGTTATTCCAAAAGTAATCTTTTTCCGTTGGTTGTTGGCACACAAAAAAGTTCTCACAACAGATAACCTTAAAAAACAAGGCCACATAAGGCCCTTAAGATGCCCTCTTTGTGAAAATTCGAAAGAGTTTGCTCCCCATATCTTTCTCCACTGTCAGGTGCCTAAGGAAGTATGGTTTGTGGTTCTAGGGCCTCTTTTCTACAGAACTACTTGGTCGTATGATCTCCTTCTTTTCTTTAGCTCTTGGCCAAAATTTTATTCAGGCTCCCTTCATGCCAAAAACTCCCTCCAAAAGATCTAGAATGCCCTCTGAAGTATTTATGTTAGAAAATTTATCTTACAAGGAATAAGGCAATCTTAAAAAAGAATCACCCCTCAAAAAATGTTAAATCCATGAAAACACTTTCTGTATGGAACTACAAAAACCAGCAACAAATCCCTCTCTGGATCAGTTGGAATCAACCTATATTGTGCCATGGGTCTGTACCCCATCCCCCCAAATTCCGGAAAAATTCATCCCTCTTCTTGCCCTGTGAAACCTCATATTGTCTTCCGAGGGGCTAGTAAAATGGATTAGATCTTTGAAACAATGGACTCTCCAATTTGATGGAGCATACAAAGGAAATCCTAGGGTGGCAGGAGGGGGAGGGATTCTCGCTAATCCCAATGGAAACATAGAAACCATATATGCTTTGAACCTGCGAAGGAAACCAAACAATCAAGCTGAGGCCTATGGTATATTCCTCGTGATTTATTTGGCTCAAACAAAGGGCATCAGGGAATTAAAAATCATAGGGGGAATCCATGTTGATTATTAAACATATGAAATACAATTCAACAACTCAAAACATTAATATAAACTAAATCATCAAGTGATCCCAAGGCATGATCCCTCTCTTTGAGCGAGTGACTTTCTTTGACATCATAAGAGGGAATAACTAGGAGTCACATAATAAAGAAAATTTGGCCTGTCAGATGAAGGAAGAGAGGAGTATAGTGAATGATATAGAGGAAACATTATAAAATCCTTAATCATGGTAAAGTTTTTTAAAAATCGGATCAAGAAAGGCACTCTTGGCCAGATCAAGAGATATGGTATAAAAATTCATATTGTTTTGTTGGGGTTAGCTTATTTATACCCCATGTTCTCCACTTCTTCCCCTCATATTTTCCACAACCCCCCTCCCCTCAACCTTCCCCTTCTCCTTTCTCCCCGTACACTCCCCCCCATCCTTCCCAGTCATTCTCCTCCTTTGCCACCCTTGATGCCTCCCTACGGCTGGACCAAGCCTTCACTCCGCTTCCCCTGTCACATTTTTCTTAATGTATCGTGAATCGTCCTCATGCCTCATGGCATTGATTTTCCTAGAATCCTGATGCAACATGGATGCTTCCATCATGTTCATCCCACACTTAGTATCTGGAGGTCTCCCAGCGTGAGAAATCATATCTCGTAGCCTCAAATAAATTTCAGTGGTCGGAAATACAACAATGGCATGATGAGAAATATGGGATAGGGTGTGTTTCATTTACTCCCTTTGATCTGAATTTCTCAGTTCACATGTGGGAGGAAGGTGTGGGTTAGGATGAAGGATGAAGTGAAGTGCAAAGAAATAATTGTATAGCATTGGGATCTCAACATCATGGGTATGATAACTAAATCCTGTATCAAAATTTGGACCTAGGCCTTCTGTATATGGAGTAACAACAAGATATTTTGTTATATATTTTGGTCAGTTTTTGCTCAAGTTGTCTCTGCTAAGGTCTAGCGATCGTGGAAGAGGTTCCTGAGTAGTTTCTATAAGTTTCATGTCAGTGTGGTTAGTACGAGGGTGTTAAATTTAATTGATGCTAGTGGGAAGAAAGGCTGGAGTGTCAGGAAGGGTGGAATTATAGTTGTACAACTCGAAGGTCATTCTGGGATTGTTCTTCCCCCCTAGAACTTAACTGAGTGGGGGGTTCATGACACCTTGGAGCGTTTTCGCTCTGGTTTCTCCCTTGTGGTAAAGATGAGTGTGCAAAGGAATTTGATAGCTGAGAGCTCATGGTCTGGTTCCTGGGGCTTCTGCCGGCCTCGGTATGGTGAGTCACTAGAGAGTCGGGCTTGAGAGGGTGGCAGAATTAAGAAAAATCGTGATGGTTGTGTGCAGGAGCATATGGATTTTAGGGAAGGTCTCACAATTATGCAGATGTGCATCCACCAACAACATAAGGATGCAATAAATATGCAGGAACAATATATAGGAAAGAAGGAGTGCATTCATAAACTTGAGAATGAGGTGGATGCGCTAAGACAGGAAATTGAGAATCTGAAGCTCAAGTTGGTCAAGAACAGCCTGAGGACAGAAGAAGAATACACAAGGCTTAATCTCAATAACCATGCGCTTATGGAGGAGTAATTTGTGTTCTTTGTTTGTTTAATTTTGTTTTTTGATGGCAAACTACACTTGTAAATATCTGTTAAACTAGTTCTGCAAGATGTATAGCCACATGTTGATAACTAGGGGGAATTTTTTTGGTTTGTTGGGAAAAAACACTATGAGAAAGGATGGGAATTTTTTTTTTTTTCAGAATCCCTTATCTGACTCAAACTTTTGATGTAAATTCCTGGTTTTGAATGCGTACAAGCGCGATTTATATATATAACTACTACTCTTTTTGGTTAAAAAAAAATCCAAAAGGGACAAAATTATAATTCAATATTAAATGGAATTAAATTATTTAAAAAAATAAAAATAAATAAATAAACTAAACTAAACTAAACTTTTTCCAAAGTTTTCATTACTTCATTATTAGTTTTAAATTCTTCAAATCGTAAATTTCCCAAGATTCATCACTTCATTGTCTATTTCTCAAATATTAAAAGGGATTAAATTATTCAAATTGTAAAACTTTACTTATACTCTATTCAAGTAAGAAAAGACTTAGACTGATTGATCCCCTAGACCTTGCAAACTTAACTCACCTCAATAAGAGGAAACTATAATGATAGGTTTATCAAACAATGATACTATTCTAAAAATATGTCGATGATATAGCCGCGTCTCCAAAGACCGCATGAAAAACAACAGATTGAGGACGTCATATTCCACGTCCCAGAGGATCTCCAAGTATCCCATATCGAGGAACAAAAGAACTGAAAAAGTGAATGTGATAATAATTACCGTAACCCTATTAACGTCTTCATGTCCTTCTCCAATTCATCGCAGAGTTGAGATTGCAAATCTTTCACCTCGCCCAACGGATTGAATTTAGTTGGAATAGTGAGATCAAATCATTGAACATAAAAACAAAACACTATAAAACCTTTATGTTTTGGATGTTAGGAGTTGTAATATGAAATGAAATTGGATGCATGGGATAATATACAATCTATATTTCTTTCACAAAACATTAAAAACAATTCAAATTATACAACATTCTAGAGCTAGATTTTTTGTTCATTAAAACATTAAGTTCATGAGGAATGTTCAACCTTCAAAGTATAAAAACCAATTACAAATGTCAATCACAACTTTCAAATTTCAATTCAGAACTTGCAACAGTACACAACGTTTGTATCACAACCCTTGCATGGTGGAATATTGTGTGGAATTGTGCAGTGCAGTCACAGGGCAACCCTCTTTTGGCATAAAAAATTGGTCATTGGAAAATACCAACACTAACACCTCCTTAAGAGAAACATAGGGAGTAAACATAAAGAAAAAATGGCTCCTAGAAATAAGATAAGATACCTAAATACAAAGTATCATAAGTAGAGAAAAATAAAAAGAGAAAAAATCATATAGAAAAAATCCTCCAAAAGAGATAAAGATTATAGTGCTCAAAATATGCGCTCAAAGCATGGAATCTGAAACTGTATATCTCACATTGATCCACTAAATGGCAGGAATAAATATCGTACTCTAATTAGGAAGTAACAAAACTGTGAAGATGAGGACCAAGAAACTTTAGTGATCTTGGTTGAACTTTGAATTTGAAAATGTTGCATAGGCACAATAAAGGAACAATCTGAAAACCACCTCATAAATGCCTCAAAATGTAAGAATTGTGAATGAACCAAAACAATGGCTTCAAACAAATGGAACCACCATCAACAAAAATGAGGCATATATACATTGAAAGGTCCAAAAAATAAGTATGGTAAAGTTGTATACTTGACTTGAGGAAAAAAAATTACATAGCACAACTTTCCCCCTTAATTTATTCTTATTACAAAATATGATCAAAACATGGTACAACAACAAGTATCTTGAATAAGGTTGAGCATCTTCACCATTAACACAACTAATGAAATAATATCAAGGAATTCGACAACGCAAAAACAAGATAATGAGGTTCGGTCAATTAATTGAATAGAAAATGAAGCAACAACACCAAGCAATCTTTGTCCATATAGACAAACTATGTCATCATCAAACTCCCTCCTTTAAAAAAGAAGAAGTAGGAGTAATCAAAGATTTCTTGATATCAAAAAATTCAATCCACTATCATTTCTAGTTTCTAAGGAAATCAATAAGAAATAAGAGGTATGTTGTATGACTACAAAACCAATGATACAAAGTGTCAAGAAGTATACAAATACCTATTCCAATGATTCCACAACCATTCATAAATCAAACCATAGTTGATCCTAATAGTTGGTATTGTTCCACAATTTTGTCTTTCATGTCATTTATTCAATGATCTGAATGCAAAGCTATTGGGTTTCTGATTTTGGGTGAAATCCATTCATTAGTATGAGGGTGTTGATGTGGCTCTAATTTTTTTATGTAGGCTCAAATTCTTGTTTAGCAACATTTTCATCTACAATTACACTGTCAATCATCACATCATTTTGTGCAACACAATCAACTAGAGGCTACTCTTCTAGCAACTTAATTTGAGTTCCACCTACAACAAATGACACTTTCCTGAGTTCAACAAGAACATGGGTAGGTGTAGGAGTATTATATTGCTCAAAAGAATATGTGATATTATGTGAAATTACATAGAATACCTCCATTATATATCAATGGAGGAGGTCCAATGTTTATTAAGGACAACTGTGACAACTGAGAAGAAAAAAAATCCCTATATGAGCTTACAACTCACTGTAACTAGCTCCTTAGGAAAGGAAGCATCAGGAAAAAACCAATTCTAACACCCCCCCTTGAGTGAAACATAAAGAAAAATCGGGTCATGACAACGAGGCCAAATAAGGTACCCAATTACAAACTCTCATAAGCGAAGAAAAGGAGAAAAAACATGTAGGAATACCTCCTCTCTGAAAGACATAAATATGTGAGTGCTCAAATACATCATGGGAATTTTGAGGTCTAAAATGGGCCTCCTAAGAAAAATGTACAACCAAAATAAACTTTATAAGAACTAATAGGATTCAAGATGATGATGTCAACCATGGGGGATGATTCACCATTTTTGGAGTAAAAAGGTAAAAAGATTAAAAAATAATAAAATAAGAAAACTATTTTTTCAACTTATCTCCCTAAGTTTTTACTCAAATTTCGAGTGGGAGTACTTGTTGGATGCAAAATTTAATTCCTCATCCAAGGCATACCCATGTTTCACACTTTTGATAGAACTTGATACACGAAAAATGAGAAATACATTAAAAAATGTGATTGCAATCACGTTTTTCATGTACTTCTAATTTTTCTTGTAGCAGGGTCCATAAAAAGTATGGAACATGGGTACTCCTTGGATGAGGAATCAAATTATGCATCCAACGAGTGTTTCTTCTCAAAATGTGAGTAAACCCATAAGGAGATAAGTTGAAAATACAAATTGAAAAAATATTTTTTTTCTCTTTTCCCTCTAAAATTTTATGATGTAATCTCATCTTATTTTATTATTTCCACTATTATTTTATAATTTTCTTAGGAGGCCCATTTTAGGTACCTCAAAATTTCCCTAATGAAGCATGAAGCTAAAATTATAGATTCCACAACAATCCACAATGGAAAGAATAGAGGCATGCTTGAATCGGGAAGTACAAAATGCTAAAGTACCACAACTCTAAATATGAGAGCCATGAAACCTCAATGAGCTCAGTTGATCTCTGAAGTAGAAATTTTGCAAACGAAAAAGAGTGGAAAACATTGTCATTTCGCCCAAAAAAACTTCAAAGAAAATAGGTGCTTGTAAATAACCAGGGAAAAGGCTTCAAATAGAAGAAGCATCATAAACCAACAAACAAACAATGATGCTTGTAAATATGGAAAACTTAGATAAGATGCAGTATAAAAATACTCATGAATTTTTCTAAGAACTATCACCATCACACTGATTAAACACAAGAAATGAAAATAGTCGACAACCTCAAAGCAATAAGATCATTATTTATCATCATCTAACTTCCCCCCTTGTAACACAATTGTGGGAGGAGCAAGAATCAATAGTCTCTATCATCAATAAACTCCCCCCCTGAAGCAAAATTGAGAGAGAAATGACAATCAGAAGCTAAAAAGAGGAACTCCATATGATTGCACAATTGATGAGACACATTGGTATGAATTCCACAAACATATTTTAAAATGATGCCATGAAAATTCATCGATCCAACAACAATCAATCTTGATGGTTAGCATTAGTCCATGATTCATCCTTTCACATATCTTCTACAACGATTTGAATTCAGGCTACCACGTGACCAAAAAAATTGATTCCTAGGTGATTTTCTGTGATGAGGATCTGGAGATGGCTAATATTTTGGTCCTGCAGAATCAAATTTGGGTGCAACAACATGGTCATCTAGAAGAAAATTAGCATCCATGTTGTTGATATATTTATCATAATCAACAAGAGCATGTTTTTCCAACATCTTAGTCTAAATTCCTCTAACAACAAATGATACCTCTCGAGTCCCAACAAAGATAGATTTATGTAATAAGGAAGTGGAAATATCATATACAATACCTTCTTTAGATGTATGCACTATAGGGTTAATAGGAACATTGATGCCCAAAAATTGATGTATATCCTCCTCTAGTATATCCCATTTTTCTCAACAATCGAGACCCAATACAGAAAATATGTTTTCAAAACTAGACGGTAACAAAAGCATGTGATGAGTCTTGATCATCAACATAATTTTTTTGACAATCAACATCTTGAAGTGTGGAAGAAGGTGAGCTTGTAAGCCCGACAACAACTGTCTCCATCTCAACATTATGAAGGTGACTAACTTCCAATTCAAGGTGCATCTTAGAGTTGCAAATTTTGAATAACCTCGTCCTTTTCAATAAATATTAAGACACGACATCATAATCTTGTTTCAAATTTTGATATTGATCTAATATTGAGGCTTTTAAATGGCTAACCTCCATAACCTGTTGATTATTTTCTTCCTCCAGCTTACAAAGTTTATTCTTCAAAATTTTAGTTTCTGAGTTAAAAAAAGACTCAACTTCCTCCTGCAAATCATCAAGGAAGTCAATCTTATCCTGAAACTCCTCTGTAAGCATCTAGAAATATGTTCCTATGGTTTACTCCAGATGGTCAACCTTGTTGATTTTATCGGCCATTGTAATTTGGAATTGATTCTTAAGTGTTGCATTCTCTAATCGCAAAAAAACAACGATTGACTACAACAGAAGGACCTTGTTACGAAGTTGGTCAATTTCATTCTTGTCATAAAATTCCTACAATATTTTAACCTTCTTGATAACACCGAGTTGGAAAATGTGTTTCCACTAGCCTTAGAAGCAATATTTCCATAGAAAATTTTAGGGGTGAACCTTAGCTCATGGGAAAAATTTAAGGGGTTTTATATTTTGGAGGGGGGATTGTTTTATATTACACTCCTTTTCTATAGGTAGCCCAAAAAACATTTAAAAAATAAATAGTTATTATATTTTATCCCATAAAAAATAAGCCTGATAAACATTCCAAGCCTCGATTCGCCTAGTTTTCAGGTTGGATTTTCTTCAAATCACCTCAATTTCTAGGAATGACACTAGTTAGGGGATATTTCACCCTCTACCATTCCTGGAAATAAAGGATAGGTTTAATTCTCCTTAGATTTTAAGGGTTTGTAGTTTTATGATCGTAGGGTTGAATTCGCCATGCATTTCATGGGTTTGCAGCTTAATTTGTGTGTTTAAATTTGTATCTTTACTTGATTCATGGTTTGATTTATTTGTTAGGGTACTTCTTGTATCATATTGTTTGCTATATTATGAGAGAGAAGTGATCTGAGGCTCATTAATGAACTAATCTGAGGTAGTTGATATTTTTAAAGGATGTGAAATAGGTTCTGTGGCCAAGTAAGTCAAGTTCTGAGGTAAGGGAAGGCCTCTAGAGGTTGATCTCTTATCATTATGATCCTGACTGAATGTACCCTTGTGGGTAACACACCCCTGTATCATTCTTGTAAGTAATACAATTTTTTCTTGAAGATCTCTCTGCAGATTGAAGTTTTTGAATATCAGCTTCTGGTACAGGTTGAAAATTACAACCGACCAAAAGTGTTATGAACTGAAAAATCACAGATTTGGGTGTTGTGAAAGTAGAGATCAACCTTGCATAAGGTTTATAATTGTGAAAATATGTTCTACCTCTAGTTATCCTACCCCTATTCTCCTAATTGAGTTCGTCTTCGTTTCTCGACTTCTAAGTCCTACATAAATAAGTAATTTGACATTTTGGGGTTTTTTTTCATCATATCCTTGACTTCCTATTAAGATTGAGATCCTCTATGTTTTTCTTCTTCTAGTGATTCTTCATGAACATATGGTTAGTGGAAATTTATTTCTTTACAATGGTTCTTAACTATTTATTTCGAATCATATCTCTAGAAATTTCCTTTATAAATCCTTAATTATTTAATATCATTGGTTTCCGATTTTTCATGTTGGTTTTCTATAACATCTATGCCCCAATACTTCTTGAGTATGATGGCCAAGCTCACCTATTGGTTTTCCTTAAATAAGTGTTTATGCAAACTATGGCAGTTTGATATGTGATTTCTCTGATGGTAACCCTATCCAAGATGAAATTTGATAGTGGACGAGGAGGCTTGGTGATCCCATAAATGCGAATAAATGTTTCTTGTTCCTTTATAAACCAAATTCCAATAGGTTTTATTGCTTCTTGAGTTTCCTCCAAGGGTCAGGGGGAGGCTTATTGAAAACCAAATGATACATTAGGTTCATAAATCCATTGCATATATTGATGAATCAAGACTTATATTTATTATCCTACAAGTCTTAATTGCAATAATTGTAGATTGGAGCTTTGAAAAGCATCCATATTCAACCTATGAAATCAAATTTCCACCCAGGGCACACTCATTGTGACTTTCTTGTATTTTTTTTAGAAATACGTCTTAAAAAATTTCTTTGGCTAAGATGCAACATTATGAGGGGTGTATCAATGTTGTCAAAGTCACTAGGGACTTGAATTGCACCTAGAATTATCTGTATAAAATCTAACAACGGGATTCATTCTGATCTTGTAATGTACTAAAACAAAATATTGAATCCTTCTACAATTTACAGAAACCAAATACAATCACACAATAACATAGCAAGTAAGAGAAAGAAATTATCAATTGCACAACACAAGATGTATCTGGGGAAAGCCTCATCTAAAAAACTGTCTATCTGTATATTTCATAAATTCAAGATCATGAAACAATACAATTTTATTCCTCACATTGAGAAACCTCTGCACTCTGTTGACTGTCTCACTCTGATCCTGCTCAAATATGGCTTGTGATCTAAGCAAGTTTGGTCCAATATTTAACCTTTTTCTTGCCTAGGCCTGACATGCCTTCCTTACGCATTCCTGGGCTGATTAAGCCCCTATTAATTAGGAAAATACCAAATAATGATTTCTCAATTCATCTAAGGCTTCTTGATGGCCTCATGCATGACCTGTACATTTTTTTGATTATACAACAGATAGTTATGTTCCCTTTAACGTCAAACTCAACTGGGCCTTCCTTAGATTAACTGACATGCAACAACTATTTATAGTGAATTATCAGTTAACTGATTTATCACTACTTTTGAATTAAATCATATTTAATTCACTAGACCTCTCACTAGCTCATCTCTCAGTTAGAAATAACTAATTTTAATTCAATTAATTGAGTTAACCAATTACAACTCACACATAATTGTAACTGGACCCCTAAAAATAGGAAAATACTCTACATGCCTCATCTTTGACCTCATAGTCAAATTTCCTAATCTAACTAAGCCTTCCTAACTCAGTTAACTAATAAAAGTTGTCATTAGATGAAATTACAATTTCTTTTCCAATTTAATTGAGGGAAAAATAAATCAGAAGCCTCATATGGTACCATTTCTCGGTGCCATTTTCTGGATTCCATTTATGGTTTCCATTTTCAATGTTTCTTGTTGCCAATTTCAACATTATATGCATCCGCTTAAGAGGTTTTTAACCTCGGTATCGACATCAATACAACTGTGATCACCCTATCTTTGTTTCTAAACCACACTCTTGTGGGCTCATTCATCCTATTTTATGTTCATAGTGTGTTTGTAGGCATCCTCCATTCTTTGGATTCGTCTCATTCCATGATAATGGATTCAAATGTGGTTAAGGGAATTCTTTTAAAGAATTACTCAAGTTATGCATATGAATGGTTCATATAAAATAATGTGTATGAATTGAGGAACACATTTAAAATTGTTTCTTTATGTAGAAATTAAGTCTAACTTGTAGTATTTTTCTTTATGTCTATGACATGCTAGAATTGATCTATGTAATAGTTTTTCACATTATAATTCTTGAAATATATAAGTTATATGTTTCATTCCTTTTTGAACTATGTCACTTCGGCTTGGAGTGTTCACACCTTGTGATCCATTTGGATGTTGCAGGTTTGTATAGAATGGTTGTTGTGGAGCCTTAGGATTTGTATAACATGGTTGTTGTGGTCCCTTAGAATTGGTTTTGCATTCAAATTGGTTTTGCATTAGAATTATTGTGCATACATTAGAATTAGGTGAGATGCATCTATTTCCCTTAGAAATGGGCAACTAGTTTTATTATTTTCCAAGTTGGATGGAATTGTGTGGTCAAGTATATTTCCCTATCCTTCCCAGTGAATGCTTTTCAATCACTCCAACATTCCTTCAATTTCCAAAACTTACTCTAACAATGAATGCTCCTATTCTAGAAGATCAAGCTTGTGTATCTTAGATATTTTATAGGATATATAGTGGCTCAATTCTTCCCCATCTTCGCTAACTATGATACGAGGAAGATTCTCAAATAATGTCTTCCAACCATAGACAAGGGTTAGTTCACATTTTCCTTTTAGAGAAGTCAGGACCTACCCGTGTTTTTTATTCCCTAGTTCATTTGTGTAGAATATGGAATCCTTAGAATGACTAAGGGTTTTGTCTATCAAATCCTCCACATGGTTGGCCTTCATTAAATGTGACAAATGGGATTCTCAAAGCTAAACTCCTTTTGTAAGAAAAATATTAGGTAGGGTTATAGGACTTTGAATTCAAAAATAACTCAAAAAATGGCTGATATGCAAGTTTACTTTGCTCATATATGCAATATTCAAAATAACTCATTTCAGTTATATAGATCATACTAATCAATACAAAATGTGATAGGTTCTAGATATTTAACAAGTATGTTGGTTGTTTGTTGCGAGATTTTGAGGAAAAAAAAGCAAAATTAATGTTTTCTTTCCTAATGTGTTTATAAATAGATGATCAAGTGTGAGTTGTGAGATGAAAAAGTCAAACTTGTTGAGTCAATCTGACTTGTGAGTTCAAGGCAGCCTCAGAATAGTTGACTTGGTTTTCTCAAAGAGTATAGTTGCATTTGATTGGAAGAGTTTGTTATCACTGTGAGTATGGTGTCTTCGTGTATTTTGTTGAAAATTCAACAAGAAATGTGTGTCTTATTTAATTTTCCCTTAATTAAATTGCACAATAAATTGTAATCTTATCTCATAATCACTTGTAATAGTTAACTAAGTGTGATAAACTCAGTTATCTCATGGAATTTGAGTTGAGGGTGGTTGGTGAGACATGCAGTGTGATTCTATTTGTTTTTGAGTCCAAGTTGCATTTAGTGCATTAGTTTAATGCATGAGAAATCAATTAACTCAATTAATTGAGTTAAAACCAGTTTAACTAGTTGAAACTAATTGTTGCACTAGTGAGAGTTCAAGTGAATTAAATTAGATTTAATTCACATGCAATAATCTCTCAAGTAACTGATGATTTACTATTAATAGTAGCATGCATGTCAGTTCTGATGAAGACCCAGTTGAGACAGAGGTTAAAGGGATGTTAACTATCAATTGTATTATTAGCAAATTTCCCACATGCAGTAATACACCCATAGGATTGCCCATGAGCATTGTGAAGTTTTGGAAGGCTGAAATTCCTAAAGAATAGGGATTTCATTCCACATGAATTGCGCAAGAAAGGAAGGTTGAGAAGAGGCAGGAAATTGGCTAAGTGTTGGTCGATTTTGTCTGGATCAGTGTGTGACAGTTGTGAGAGTGCAACAGACTCTTGTGAGAAGAGTGCATTGTAATTGTTTCATGATTCCTTGGTTGAATATACAATAGAAGATAGAGGGGTTTTGAGTAGCAATATTTCCCTGGGAAAAAATATCGGTGTTGTGGATTGATTTTATTCTTTCTTTTACTTGGTGTGATTGTGTGATCATGTTTATTTTCCGCAAGTAATTAGTATAAGGATTCAGTATCTTTCTTTAGCATATCACATGATTGGATTGAATCCATTACTATACATATTGTTTGTATAATTTCTACATGGTATCAGAGCGCAGGAAATCACTATAGTGGAGAAGAAATTGAGTTTGTGTTGAATAACATTCGAATTTGAAAAAATATTCTCTGGTGCGACAAGAGGATCAAGATGGCTTTCAATGGCCTGAGATTGGAATATGCACTCAAGGGTAGTTCTAATTATATTTCATGGAAAGAAAAAATGGAGGCAATTCTGGAGGAAAATGGGTTGAAAGAATTCATTGATAATGATATTCGCAAACCCGCAACAGTAGACGTCGATCTTCTTGATTCTTGGCAAAAGAAGGTTGCAAAGGCGAGGAGGATCTTATTAGAGGGATTTCGAGACCACATTGTCTCGAGTCTCCATGGAAAAGCAACTCCATATATAATGTGGAAGGCTTTGACAGATTTGTTTCAGATTAGCAGTGACCACAGAAAACTCGCATTGAAGGACAAGCTCAGGAAAATCAAAATGGAGAAAGGTGAAACTACTCCGAAATATTTAACCAAGTTCATCCAATGTCGAGATGATCTTGGAAGTGTCAGGATTACTGTAGCAGATGATGACTTGGTGAGACTAGCACTTCTAGGCATTCCCAAGTGTTGGCATAGTTATTAGGACTCTGTCAGTGGGAGGGAGAAGCTACCAGATTGGGAGCGACTTTAGTCGGATTTGGTACAATAATAATTCATGCGGAATACCAGGGATGGAATCTCATACAAGATAGATGATGACGAAAATTGTGCCTTGGATGGTAAAGAAAAGAAGGGGAAGGGAAATAAATCCTCTTCCAAATATGAGACCGGAAAATAAGGCAAGAAGCATGACATGTCCAGAGTGAAATGTTTTCATTGTCACGAGCATGGACATTATGCCACTAACTATCCACAGAATAATAACAACAACAAGAAGGATTTAGGATCTACAACGGGTGAAGCTTTGGCTTCGCAGTTCGAGTTGGACTTCTCACTCATCACATGCATGGTGTCTAGTGTGATGGGATCAGTGTGGTACTTGGATAGCAGTGCATCTTTCCACATAACAGGAGACAAAGAAATTTTTATTATCTTGGAGGAGAAGGATCTTCAGATGCATATCGAAATGGGTGATGATGGAGGTATAGCGCTACCAGGATTGGTACAGTTACTTTCCAAAGATATTCAGGTAAGACCTTCTTATTAAAAGATTCCATACATGTACCAGGCTTGAAAAATAATTTAGTTTCAGTTGCTATGTTGGAGGATAGAGGATATGATATGGTATTTAGTGAAGGGAAAGCATTCCTTCGTCACAAAGGCACAAGACAAGTTAAGAATATTGGGATTCATGTGAAGAATATCTACAAACTTGATGTAGATGGCTGCGCAATATTGATGGGTAAAGCATACAAGGTGGTGGGCCAGGATGAGGGTGAGTTATGGCACAGGATATTGGTCCATCTACACCATAGTGCTTTGAAGGTCATGCAGCAGATTTCTACAGGGCTTCCAAAGGGTACTCTTGTGCAGATAGACACATGCAAGGGATGTACCATGGGGAAGTATGCAAAGGCCACTTTTCACGAGAAGGAGAATCGAGCAACAGAAATACTTGAGAGAGTTCACTCAGATGTGTGTGGACCATTATCTACATCTTCTACAACAAAGCACAAGTATTATGTGATTTTTTTTATGATTTTTCTAGAAAGTGTTGGATCTACTTCATGCAGAAGAAAGATCAAACGTTCTCAAAATTTTGTGATTTCAAAGCACTGGTTGAGAAATATACAGGGAAGGATGTGAAGGCTCTAAGGAGAAACAATGGTGGTGAGTACATCTCCAATGAATTCAAGAACTTTTGTGACAAAGAAGGAATTCAGAGAGAGTTGATTGCACCTCATAACCCACAACAGAATGGGGTTGCAGAGAGAAAGAAAAAAACAATTTTGGGTGCAGCACGAGCAATGTTACATGATCAGGGCCTACCATTGCATCTGTGGGCAAAGGCTTGCAACATAAAATTATTTGTGTAGAACCGTAGTCCTCATTGGATACTTGGCATGAGTACACCAGAGGAGGCTTTTTCTGGTAAGAAAACTGATGTTTCATATTTTAAAATTTTTGGCTCATTTTTCTATTGCCATGTGACCAAAGATTCCAAAAATAAGCTAGAACAAATAGATGAGATTGGGATATTTTTGGGGTACATTGATACTCCCCAAAACTATTGGGTGTATTTTCCAAACAACAGGATGATTTTTGTGAGATGGGATGCAAAACTTGATGAGTAGAAATCCATGTGACTGTCCCTTGAGAAGGATCTTGACTTTCATTCAGATGAGGAACTCTTGGTTCCAAAGGATGAACCTCAAGATGTGGAGCAACCACATGTAGAGGATCATGGAGTGGCAGAAACCACTCATGCAAAGCGATCCACTAGACATGGTAGAAGGCACACCAAAGAAAATGACAGATTGAGACTTGGTGCGGTAGAACATGTAGGATCACCTACATCACTACACAGACAGAAACAATCTCCAGAAAGTTTTACTAGATACATGGCTCTTATGAGCAAGTTTATTGTGACAGAGCCATCCTCTTTTGAGGAAGCAGTGCAACAACCAACTTGGGTTGGCAACATGGTTGAGGAGTATGACTCAATTGTTAGGAACAATGCATGGGAAGTTGTCCCAAGACCAGTTGGAAAATCAGTGGTTCGATCTAGATGGATCTATAAGGTGAATTAGGTAGTAGATGGGAGTGTGGAGAAGTGCAAGGCTATATTTGTAGCTCGAGGATTCTCACAAGTTGAGGGGACTGACTATGAGGATACTTTTGCACCAGTTGCAAGGTACTCATCGATTAGATCTATCCTTTCACTCTCAGCGCAGATCGGGTGGCAGATACATCAGATGGATGTGAAGACTGCATTTCTCAATGGAGTTATTGAGGAAGAAGTGTACATTGAGCAACCAGAAGGTTTTGAGACCTTTGATAGTGAGTCGCATGTGTGCAGACTCAAGAGAGCACTGTATGGGCTGAAGCAAGGACCTTGTGTTTGGTACACCAGGATTGATAGCTATTTCACCGAGTTGGGCTTCAAATAGAGTGAAGTGGATGCGAACTTGTAGTAGATTGTGTTTGATGGTAAGCTTTTGATTAGCATACTTTATGTTGATGATATTATTTTGACAGGTGATGAGAAGCTCATAACTTCTTGCAAAGAGGATCTTACAAGAGAGTTTGAGAGGGAGGACATGGGACTCCTTCACTATTTCCTTGGTTTGGAGATATGGCAATGGGATGGGGAGCTATTTGTTTGTCAAGGCAAGTATGCCAAAGAGATTCTGAGTAATTTCCACATGGAGAGTTGTAAACCCATGGAGACTCCTCTTGTATGAAACTAGAGGAAGGAGGATGTTGCCTTAGGTGATGTAGTGGACGCTATTGTTTATAGGAATTTTGTGGGTTCACTCATGTACTTGGTGAACACGTGACCAGGAATTTTCTATGTAGTTAACTAGCTTAGTCAAGCTACGGTTAATCCGACCAAGATCTTTTATAAAGGTGGGGAAGCATGTCTTGAGATATCTCAGGAGCACTACAGAGTATGTATTATGGTACAGACGGATAGAGGGAGTGAAGCTTCAAGGCTTTACCAATGCAGATTGGGAAGGCAGTCCATCAGACAGGAAGAGCACATCAGGAGGGATCTTCAACATGGGATCGACAACAGTTTCTTGGTACATCAGGAAGCATAGATTAGTTGCACTCAGTTCAGCAGAGGTAGAGTACATGTCAGCCAATTAGGCTGCATGTGAGGCCATCTAGATGAGAAATATTCTTGTTGGTTTGTTTGGTCATCAGATGGATCCGACAGTGATACATTGTGATAACCAGAGGTGCATAAAAATCTCAGTTAATCTGGTATTCCATGACAGATCCAAGCATATGGACATTCGGTACCACCATCTCAGAGATTGTGTTAAGAGACGCATTATGTTACTTCAGTACATTCCCACGGAGGATCAGTATGTAGATATTCTGACGAAGGCACTCACCGAGAGAAAATACGAATACCATAGAGGCAAGATTGGGGTAGCTGATAATCCCTTTCTTCTTGAGAGGGAGCGGTGAAAAGTCAACAAGAAATGTGTATCTAATTTAATTTTCCCTTAATTAAATTGGACAATAAATTGTAATCTTATCTCATAATCACTTGTGATAGTTAAATAAGTGTGATAAACTCAGTTATCTCATGGAATTCGAGTTGAGGGTGGAGGGTGAGGCATGCAGAGTGATTTTATTTGTTTTTTAGTCCAAGTTGCAGTTAGTGCATTATTTTAATACATGAGAAATCAATTAACTCAATTAATTGACTTAAAATCAGTTTAACTAGTTGAAATTGATTGTTGCAGTAGTGAGAGGTCAAGTGAATTAAATCATATTTAATTCACATGCAGTGATCTGTCAATTAATTGGTGATTTACTATTAATAGCTGCATGCATGTCAGTTCTGATGAAGACCCAGTTGAGATAGAGGTTAAATGGATGTTAACTATTGGTTTTATTATTAGCAATCTGCCCGCATGCAGTACTACACCCATAGAATTTCCCATGAGCATTGCGCAGTTTTGGAAGGATGAAATTCCTAAATAATAGGGACATGAATTGCGCAAGCAAGGAAGGCTGAGCATAGGTAGGAAATTGGCTAAGTGTTGGTCGATTTTGTCCGGATCAGTGTGAGACAATTTTGAGAGTGCAACAGACTCTTGTGAGAAGAGTGCATTGTAATTGTTTCATGATTCCTTGGCTGAATATACAATAGAAGATAGAGGGGTTTTGAGAAGCAAGCTTTCCCTGGGAAAAATATTTGCTTTGTGGATTTATTTGCTTCTTTATTTTACTTGGTGTGATTATGTGATCATGTTTATTTTCCGTAATTAATTAATAGAAGGATTCAATATCTTTCTTTAGCATATCACATGATCGGATTGAATCCATTGGTATACATATTATTTGTATAATTTCTACATAAACTCCCCAATTCCTTGTTCAACATATAACCATTTTCCTTAGTTTAGATTTGGGATGTCTCTGAATTTGTTGCTTCCATATTCATGAATATTAGACAAATAGTGGAATTTAAGTCACACAACCTCAATCATGCATGGTTCTAGATGGAAAAAAATAACTACCAAGCAAGGAAACATTAATTGACATATTTCATGTGTATACACTGGCAGATAAGAGGTATTCCACATCCAAGAATGTTTAATGTTGTACTTCTCACTGGTTATATTAGAATTGGTGCGTTGATCTAGATAGGTTTGTGCTAATATAATCAATTTTCTATCATGGATCATGGGATCATTCCCTGTGTTATTTATTATCTATCCTTTAAGCCTCTATAGTATATATTCACAATGCACGCCATTAATTAATAACACTTTACTAAGTATCCAATTTTACAACTATTACCATTTGATGTTTTAAATTAGTTGGCACTAATAGGAAACATATAGGTTTCAATTAGTTGGCACCTTATTTCCCTCTTAAGTTTCAATATTAGGATCTGAAAAATCCTAATATTAGTGGGGAAAGAGATAGGGGTAAAAGGTTTTATTTTGAAAACATGCTTAAATGTTGATAACTATTATTTTTAAAAATTGAAAAATTCATCTGATAGGTCTGAAAAATGCACTACCAAACATTCTGGAATGTAGTTCCCACCTTGACTTTTAATGCTAAAATTAAAGTTAGCATTGACATTTATAATTAGTTATATTTGAAATTTACCTCTACTGTTATTTTACTTTCATTTAATAATGAGAAAATAAAAGCTAAATATAATAATAGGAATAAGTTACCTGATAGCTTATAACAAATAGATGCTTGTTCCAATAACATCTTTGGCCATAGTCCTTAGGGTTTTAGAAACTTATGTTGCTAGAAACTCTTTGATGCATTCCAAAATATTGCATTTGGGGCAAGATTTGTCCTAAGTGTTAGAAGAATTATTTAAATGCTATAATAGTATGCATTACCAAAATCCTTAGGATGGCCGAAACTTTTGTTGTTAGTAGTCCTCTGACAGCTTTAAAATATGTCTGTAAGAATTTTTTTTGTGTTCAATAAATGTCAAATTAATCATTTCAACAATAGTTTTATTTAGCCTTACAGATTGTCCATGTTTGTTGAGGCTATTATATTAATGGGTGCTTTGCAGTGACAGTTTAGTTTTTTATAAATTTAGGTTTACATTTTCACTGTTAAAAATTGAACTGTTATTTGATTTATTTTTCATCATTAGCATCCCTCCAGATATGGATAGTCCAAATGAATTAGGGACAACTAGAATTGTGTTACAATAATATGTGTAGAAAAATCTTTTAGACCATCTCCACAAGCAGAGAAAATTGGTTTTTCTCTTTTCCCAACATTTTTCTGTTGTAACTAGTAAGGGTTTGAACTTTGAGGGAATTGAGCTTTCCGAGTTGGTGAAACTAGCAGGAATTCCCCCTTTCTTTATCTGCAACTCTCCCTATTTGAGAACTGACCTCGTGATCATTTTCATTGAGATTTGAAGTGATTGTAAATATAGAAGTCCTATTGCATTAAATATGATCCTCATGGTTTCTGAGAACTATTCTAATTTCTTGAAGCTCTTTGTAATCCATCAAGTCTACACAAAGACCAATATACTTAGCTAAGTTCCAGGCTCCCAATCGAAATATATTTTCCATTTTTTTTTAGCACCTATTGTAAGATTACTCTTACTATATTTAATCTAACAATAAACCATTGCAAAGGTTTCTACAAAATCAATTACATGTTGCTTTACCAACAACTTAAGAAATCAACATATGAAACAAACATTCCATGTGATTCATATTTCAACACACTTAGGTCCTAAAAAATGCTTGTAATTCCCATGTTCCAGAGCAAAGGATGCTTTTAAACATACAAGTGAAAACTGGAATACTACAAGCTCATTGGAGGAAGGACCAAGGAGCATCCATTCCATTAAAACTCAGATTAAAGGATACCTTTGGCCTCGAGAGTCCCCAAATGCTGAAGTGACTCCAAGGAGGGGGATCCTTCAAAAATTTGCAACAAACAAGAAACAAAAAACGAAACAAAATCCAAATTAAACTAGCATGAATTCTTGCCAAACCACACGGAGGTGGGATCCTAGCTTCCCATCGACACTTTCCATGCAAAATGACCGTAACCCCACCTTAAACATAGAAATTACTAACCTCTAGTAATTTGTGTGGATTCATGGCTCCTAGCATGCAGATGACATACTTACCTCTCTTCTAATAACTAGCCTGATGTTTTGTATGAAGTCCAATCCTATGAGCCATGTAAAGGTTTAAATGCTTGATGTATGTATCTGTACCCATCGATACTAATTGAGTATTGTGGAATTGTTTTATGGTGCCATTACCAATAAGTAGCCCCTCTTTTAAGGATGGAGCTATATTGACAAACCAATCCACTTCATAGTTCTTTTTTGACAAGACATGGTAGAATGTGATTTAAGAGAAATTGAGCATCACTTGCTTGGCTCAGAAAAATAAAGATGCTAAAGAATTATCAACTGGCATGGAGATAGAAACCATATGTTTGACAACTACCTTTGAATCTCTCACCACCACCATTGATTGGATACTAGAGCCATATATATTCTCAAACCTTGCAGTAGGGCATAAAATTTTGCTTGGTTATTGGACACGATACCAAGTCACATCCTTATGTGAAGGAATTCTAACTTATTCGTTCAGGGTCCATGATGACTCTCCCCTATTGTTTCCACCCCAAAATTCCTTTTTGAGGCTCCATAAAAATATATAATATAAGAGTGTTGAAAAAAATTCCATTTTTGATAAAGGGTGCTTAGTTGAAGCTGCCAGTTGGTCTAGTGTTGTGTTTGGACGTACTAAGGCCTGTAAATTGAGGAGCTATATGGAATTGACAAAACCATTCTTCTTCATCCACACTCAAGATTTGATTTGTATAAGTTTTTTTCATTTGGAGTTAAAAGTGTTGCGATATGAGGCGTTTTAATTTTATTGCTACTAAGGGGTTATTCAGCTCCCACTTAAATACTTCTCTATTTTAGGAAAACCATATTTTGAAACATAAAAACTTTGGCAATGCTAACCCATATTTTGAAAATTGGTTGGTATTTTAGGGTTCCATTAGTTGTATTCCATTTAGAGAACATGGTTTTCCACAAATTTGGCATTCTCATTCTATTATTTAAGCCAGTGAAAGTTGATTTCCATACTTTGATTGTAAATTTTCACTCAAAGAGGTAATGAATCGATTTCAAATTTGGGACACAAAGTACATCTCGAGGGGCCAAGGATGCCATGCTTTGAAAATTTTATGTAGTGAATATATTCTAATGAACTAATTCTCAATAAAATATATTAACTTTTGGGAGGTTTTCAGAGTACCATATTTGATTCCATATCATTGATTCTAGGGGGAGAAATAGAGACTGCAACTCATGTGAATACCCCCACTTGACACTCTAATCAGCATGTCCCCAACCCTTATGATATGAAAAACTTATACTCCAAGGTGAAAAACCTTTGTGACAGAGGATAAGCCAAGAAACATGAGGTTACAAATGTGATGGGGACTAGTCAATTTTCCACTCCAAACATTGAACCAATTCATTGCTCCAAGAAGAGATATCAAAGAGATATTTCCATTTTGATCGTCCATTCATTCTTTTAAACAGTGGGCCTTTGAATACTATATATATATATATATATATATATATATATATATATATATATATATATATATATATATATATATATATATATATATATATATATATATATATATATATATATATAGTCCATTTTTGGGTACCAAATTTAAATTAGACTGAATGATTGGGATTTTATATCTAATAAATTTCCATACCAGTGATACTTTCTCAATTTCTAAAGAGTTATCCAAAAACCTCATCCATTCCCCTCCATTTTTTTTTAAAGAACCTTCTTTCAGCAAGCATATTGTTTTTAAAATCTTCGTCCAATGAATCTTGTAACCGAGGGAAAAAATCCATTAGAAATGACTCCTTGATTCCAAGGTCTCCATGTTATTTGTGAGCCATTACTATTAACCAATTAGGAAAGTGATCCATTACAATTAACCAATTAGCCAAATGGAATTTCTTAGAATTCTTCTTACCTCCTTGAAATAAAATTTAGGACTGAACCTTGCACAGGAAACTTGTCTAACATTTTAACTATGAATACTGGATCAATCCTCCTATCTATTGAGGTGCTTTTTCTATATTTGGGCTTGATGTTAGGAAACCACAATCTATCATAATGTCTTTGACTATCTCTCAATATGGGTCTTTGACTATTGATCCTCCTTATTACTCAAATTTAAATTTAAATCTCATCCAAATTTTTGTTATTGGATGTGTTGAGGATAGTGAGTCTTGCATTGAAGCCAAACAATTTTTTTCTTCCAGATAATTATATGGAGCATAGATGTTCATGGTTTAAAAAAAAATACATGACTAGATCATTCTACAATGTGTTTTGATCCATTTATCATAGATGGTGTTTATCTCTAAATATATTTCATCATTATCCTAGAAGATGACTAATCTTCTAGAGAAGTCTCTAGCTTCCTCAATCACCCATTCTGCATGCCCTTCAAACATACTACTTCTAGAGGATGATGAGATAAGTTGGCCCTTTGAGTCCATATTTCTAGGCATGAAGGATTTACTATAAGCCATTCCAAGTAAACACAAGAGCCTCATTCATACATCCATAGGTGCCAAGGAAGGAGGATCCACATACATGTAGCTAAAAATATTGTCCATTGATCATGAGGTCAGTAGGACTACTCGAGATTCCTACCCTGAAACTATTAGGAGAGGCAACCTTCACTAGTGATTCGATCATGCAAAGGTATTAAGAGATGGAAATTATGTTCCATATATTCCCTCTAGAGAAATTACTTCAATATATATTGTGAAACTAAATATGGGAGGCAAGGTTCCTACGGACATGAGAATTATGCCCCTCGAGACATCCACATTTAGGATGGAGCAGAACTCCTTGACTGGAGAAATTATGCCCGTGGTCAAAATAACGTATCCAATCAATATTTGTGACTGCGAATTGCTGTCAAAAGAATGCATGGTGTTTCCAAGAACTACAGTACTAATGGTTGTTTCACTTGCATTTTTGTGAGCACTGGCATGTCTACAGAAATGTTTAAAATTCAACCGCAAATTTAGGAGGCTTCAATAGAGTCTCATAATACCAGTGATTGGTTTTGTTTTGTATTCTTTTTTGGATCATGAACTACAAATAATTTCTCTCATGGGACGTCATATATGGTTGGCCAAAAATATCAGATTCACATTTGAGAAGTGTACACACTCCTTTAAGGTTGGTGTTGCTTTGGTAATTGATTCTATACAAGAGGGAATTCTTGCTACCATTACTACATGTTTGGCTCTTGGCACTAATAAGATCAACTCATACAAAGTAGCAAAAAATTAATCAAAAATATGAGCATAATTATACTCCCAAAAATCCTTGTAATACACATGAACTGGAGGTTGGTAAGGTGTCCAGGACCAAACCATGCCTACAAATGAGTTAGAATCACATGCCACATACAATAAATAAGATGGCATATCAAATTTTGGAGGAAAATTTATGCCCTGCTTGGTATAAATATTTTGAACAATGCTTAGAAGAATATGATGTGAACTTAGAGAAAGGTTTAAATTCTCATGAGATCAAGAAAAATTTCAAATATATGAATGGAATGAACTCCATAAGAAAAATGGTGCACGTTTGTGGAAGTTGGTAGTGGAGAAATTTGATGACACCATTGTTAAAATACTTCTGGTGGCAATTGGAATTTCATTTATTCTTTCCTACATCCATGATAATGTGTCTTCTTAGGAGGGTATAACAACCTCTATATAACCCCTAGTCATTCTCTTGATTCTAATCCTTAATGCCATTGTTGGAGTATGGCAAGAGAATAATTTTGATAAGGATTTGGAAGCTCTCAAAGAAATGCAATTTGATCATGCAAAGGTCTTGAGAGATGGACATTATGTTCCAGCTATTCCCTCTAGAGAAATTGCTTCAAGATATATAGTGGAATTGAATATTGGATGCAAGGTTCCTATAAACATGAGAATTGTGCCCCTCAATACATCCACCAACTTTAGGATGGAGGAAAGCTCCCTCACTGGAGAAATCATGCCTATGGTCAAAAGAGCATATCCAGTCATTGTTTATGACTGTGATTGGTAGTCAAAAGAATGCATGATTTTTGCAAGAACTACATTTACCAATGTTTGTTGCACTTGCACTATTGTGAGCACTGGAATGTCTATAGAAATAGGTAAAATTCAGGCACAAATTGAGGAGGATTCAATGGAAGCTCATGATACTTGTTTGAAAATAAAATTAGATGAATTTGGTGAAAGACTTACAACAATGATTGGTGTTTTTTGTATTTTTTTCTAGATCGTGAACTACAAATATTTTTTCTCATGGGACACCATATATGGGTGGCCAAAAACTATCAGATTCTCATTTGAGAAGTGTATGTACTACTTTAAAATTGTTGTTTCTCTCGTAGTTGCTGCTATACTAGAGGGATTTCTTGTTTTCATTATTACATGTTTGGCTCTTAGGACTCGTAAGCTACCTAGCGTGGAGACATAGGGTTGGACCACCGTGATTTGCTATGATAAGAAAAACACTCTTACAACCAATTAGATTTCTTCTAGTGAATTTATATCCATAGGATAGAGTGTTGGTTCACTTAGAGAATTTAATGTTTAAGGAACAACATATAATCCTGAGGATGGAATAATATTGAATTGGGAAACACATAATAGGGAGGAAAATTTTAAAACTAGCAAAACTTACTGCAATTTGCAATGATGCTAGGATATCTTTTCAGGGTCACCAGTATCATGCTATTGGTATTCTTACTGAGGCAATCTTTAAGGTTATTAATTGCCTATATAATTGATTTGTTCATAAATTTTCATGTTATGTTTCACCATTTCAACAGTTAATGGAGTTGTAGCTTTGGGATTCCGTAATCTAAGGTTATTTACATGTCTATTTTGATCTCATGTGGTTTATACAAGTAATGTTAAAGGCCTCTGCAAACTTATTTTTATTGCTTCCAGAGACTGAAAATGCTTGTGGAGCTCAAACAAGTTTTTAAAATGGGCCTTTGGATATGGGGGAATAAATTCTTATGCTTCGAGATATATGTGTTGAAATCATGTAGATTTGTTTAATAGCCATTGTCTCAAATGAACATCTTATTGGGAACATAAGCTAGCAACATGTGGGGTGGTTTCTGAAGAGCCCCAATATTGAAACAAGAATGTTTCATCTCCCACGTCTACCAACTTAAATTATCAACCCGGGGTTCATACAAACTTAAGAGGTTTCGAACTTATATGTGCAACATGCAAGGTGTCCTTATTTCGTTGATCAGATGCCATGAAATCCAAGCCCAAACTAATTGCAGAAATGGAAAGGAAACCTAATTATTTTTGCAGAGAGGAAGTCCTAGTTAATTTTTCAAAAAGGAAAGTATATTATACTTTGCATGAATGTAAAATGTTAATCTTATTTGAAAAAATGTAAACATTAACCTATTTGCAGAGTGTGAATGGTATATAAAAATGAAGCCTAGTATATGAAATAGAAATAAAAATGTTGGAAATGGAAATCATAACTTATGATGTATGAAAAAAAATGAAATAATTATTTATTCGCTGATTCAAGATATATTTTGTCAACAAATTTCATAAGGTTCTCCATAAATTAATCATAAAAATCATCATTATGCTCTTCAAGTAATGAATCTGTCCACTAACCATAATTGTAGAGGTGAATTGAAATGGAGAATAGGAAAGTCTTAAGAGGTATTTTGGTCTTACTCAATCATGGTTCAAAGCCTACAGGTCATTATTCAAGCCTAAAGGACAAAAATGAAGCTTTTGGAGTAAATATGGTCAAGTTTCCACATGCTACAGAAGTGCTATAGGAGGTGCTACAGAAGCGAGATCAAATGAAAATGAGATGGGGAAAATTTTTCTATTAAGTAGGATGTCCTAGGACTCCATTCCAAAATACCCCTGTTAACACGTGCTAAAAAATAGCAAAAAATTATTACTCTAAAAACTAGAAATTCAAGAACTAGCGAGCTAGTTAACCTACCAAATACCTGACATAATAAAGTGAAAATGCTATGGGGTAATTTTTTTTATTAACTTGAGGTTTTTTATCACCCAATACAAGTGGAATAAACTAAAATGAAGCTCATTAACACGTTCTAAAAAAGAGCAGAAAATTACTACTATTTTGCTACAAGGGATCTCCAAAAATTCTAGATTTGTGAACTAGTAATCCAATCCAAGTAGATCAATGATGAATATGAATTTTAGAAGTTTTTCTAAGGCTACATCATGCTTTTTACTCTATAAATAACCTAAAAAACAACTCACTTCAATCATTTAACCAATGCAACCTACAACAAAAGAGGCATGAATAGTAATTACAGAAATAAGAGTTGCAAGTGAAAATGACATTCAAAAGAAATAAATAAATTGTAAAAGAGGGCTCTAATGCCCTTGGGGTGGCCAAGCCCAAAGAAACTCAGAGTATTATGAAGTAAACCAAGCTTTAGAATCTAAAAATATCACCAAACTTCATTATTTGAATCAATCCAAGTACATCTCTACTAGAAATGAAAGTGGAGCTTCTAAATAACAAGTTTTCTCCACAAGAAAAATAAGAAATACATGCCCCTAGAGGTACTTATAAAAAATTATGGAGAATCATTCTCCTAGAAAGGAGGAAGCTTTCCCCTCCAAAATCCCTCAAATAGTGGATCTGGTTCCCAACACTAGGAATCTATATTAAATGACAGGGAACACATTCCTATAGTTTCTATCTCACTATAGCTCTAGAATTTTTGCAATAATTTGATAATATACGGTTTATTTATTATCAAATATTGGTCCTCCTGTAGTAGATATTAAGTCCCTAGATTATCTCATTCTCCAAATCTTCATAATCCGCCCAATATTCTCACAGTATTCTACAAAAATAAATAATATTAGGCAAAAATATGGAATTATCTCTAAACCTTCCTAATGAACATATTAAAGCTAAAAATACGTCATATAATGAAAAAAGAGAGGTTTAATGTGTTGAAGTATGGTCATATGGGCCTTAATTTATGTCTAATTTGGAGGCCCATTAGTTTCATTACCCTATATATCCTAATATAAATAAACCATTCATCTATATATCAGTCTCCAATCCTTTGCAACACTTCTATAGTTTCTTGATATGGACTTGGGCATGGTTTGCAAAAGACCAACTCATAGAAAGGCACAAAAAAGTAATCACAAATCTGAGGATAATTATGCATGTATTTACGTTCCCAAAAATCATGTTAATACACATGAACTGGAGGTTGGTCAGGCATCCCGGACCAACCCATGCCTACAAATGAGTTATAAGAACAAACCACATCCAATAGATAAGATGACATATCAAATTATGGAGGATTGGTGGATGCACAAGGCTTGGCCTTCCTACAAAGAGTGGGATAAAATGGCTACACAGTTGAAAGTAGTTCCTCGTTCTATGATTTCATGGATCAATGACACCCAATCCACTTTAAAATGTGAATATTAATTTTCTCCATATAATCTGCTAAACAATTAAGCTACAAACATATTGGTGCCTTTTAAATTAGCTATTATTTTATATGTAATTAGGAATTTCTGACATTTATAGGGTTGACTTCATTTATATTGTTTTTGGTGCATTTGTTTTAAATGTATTTGGGGGTGTGATTGGGTCTGTTGATTCATTTAGGAATATTGGTTTTGATTTTTTATTTGACCAATTCAGGGAAACGAGTTATTTGCTAAGAAGAAGATGCCAAGGAATGATTTGCAAGGGCTTACTTTGACCTCGTTAATTCTCTGGAACTAGTGAGGTAATTGAGTTTCTTTGTATCTTTATTTTTCTATATAATATGATAAATATCTTACAAAAAATTATGTTTATTTTTTATTTTTGCATAGGGTTATGTTTGGTGATTTTTTATAAGCTTTAATATGTTCCACGTAGAGAGAGAGAGAGTTTAGAGAGAGTGGTACTCTCTTATTTGTAATACATTAGCTTGCTTAATTACATAAGAATAGTAGGTTTACATTATCTAGTTTGAAGTTTAGACTCTAGAGCACATTTTTGATGACTCCTGAAATTTTTTGTTTGTTGTAACTTAACAGTTATTCGAAAGGGAACATTTGCAAAGTTTTACTTATATGGACTTTGGGGGCATTTGAAGCACTATGGAAGCTTAAATATGATGGATTATGATATGCCTCAGATACCAAAATCACTTCCTTTGTGGATGGAATATGGAGGGAAATGTTGGTCTATTTAGAATCCTATGCTCACCTTGATTTTATTCTTAGTGTACAGGAAAACAAAAAGTGGTATGATTCCATAGTGGACTTCTTTAAACCCCAGTCAAGAGAATTTTTTAACTAGTTTGAACACATAGAATAAAAAATTAATCCAATGTAAAGAACCTATATAATTACTGCAAGCTTCATTAAGAGATTACAACTTCTTTCTCTACTAAGTGCCATACTATATTTTTTATATGGATGTGTACCATATGGAACATTTTGTGTATATGGACATGTGCATATGTGTATAGACAAAATAACACACAGTTGGATGCATGCCTAAGAGATCAAGGTTATTTTTTAGTGATATATGAGTTGATATTTTATATTGGAAAGGGAAAAACAAACGTATTGTGCACTATACCCTATAACATTTGCATTCAAACTCCATTAATAGCATTGCGAGTGATTCAATTGTAGACAAAGCCTGTTTTGATCTATTTCTTATGTTGCTAGTTTATTAAAATTGTTGACTTATCTAGAACATATATATATATATATTCTCATTTTAATAGTGGTACAACATAAATTTTCCAACATTGTACATTAGAATGTCATTCTAAGTGCAACATTTGATAGGATGAATTCCTCAAATAATAAAAGGAAGAAATTGTACGGGAACTTCCCTTTTCTTGGAAGTGGAGTATATGATGGGATGATTAACTTTCCAAATTATTGTCTTATCTCTTATGTAGCTTAATTTGTGATTATTAACCAATCCGAAAATTTAGGGACACTTAATACATTAAATCTAAACAACACATGAAATGGATTAGGATTTGGAAGTTCATCACCAAGCTCCTCTTGAAATCTCCTTTTCTTCCTAAAAATTTCACCATCATTCATACGTGGCGCTTCTTTGTATGTTGAGTTAGGTCCCTCATCTAGCTTTCTATTAATGAAATGCATTTGTATTTGTGAATCACATTCCCAGCTATGGAAAACTTTTCTTTTATTAATTAGGTGGTTTTGGTATTTTGACCATTAAGGAAGCTTGTTATAAGGTCCATAAATTCACATCTTTTAAATCCACATTTTAGATGTTTCTTGATACCTAAGGTAATTACATTTTCCTTTGTTGTAGTTAGTTTTACTAGAGCCCGCCCAGGAAGATTTGAGCCTAGGTCATTGTCATGACAAACACTCTAACTTGGAACTAGACAACATGTTGCCTTACCAAAATTATGTGTGTTGGTACTAAGTTGTAATAAACACACAATAACTATAATATAATAATTAAAACAATAAATGAATTGACACATCTTAACTAACGTACATGACTAATCTCTCAACCATTGTGACTAGTCAATACTAAGTACATCATCACATGGCTTTGTAATTAATTCCATAACCTCCCTTTTTTTTAATACATGAGAAATATCTTTATATTCCATATGAGGAATATACATATTTCAGTCCTCAAGGGATTTCCTAGACAACAAGGCTCATATCCATTAAAAGAAATACTCATTAGGAGTTCAACACATTGTCATATGTAGGATTTCTCCCTACCACCCATGCTAAACCTAATTGACTTTCCATGCGAAATATCTTTATATTCCATATAAGGAATATACTTGTTTTGGTTCTTGATGGATTGCTTAACAAGGCTTAAATCCATTACAAGAAATACTCATTATAAACTTGTTTACCCCTTTACAAAATATTTATTATTCAATGAAAGATTCACCATGATCTTAAAAGATTTTATAATTCAGTGAAATATTTGCCAAAAAAACTATATATACATATTATATTATTGATAGAATCACCTTCCAATTTTCCTATGTATCATGTGGATTCACCCCTTTATTATACATATAAATTTAGGGGGTTCTTAAAAGTTTCCTTGAAAACTACTACAAAACAAGGTTGATGATGACAACAACAACTTTATACTTCCAATCAACACACAAATAAGACCAATCTAACTAGATTTACATGACTAGCCAACAACCAAGCGTTTTATAGCCACAAAAATTAAAAACACCAATTTACATATGATCTTTCTTCCATCATTCTTCCATAAACATCATTTACAAATGCTCTTAACTTTCTTCACATATGATCATTTCTTCCATGAGCATCATTTACAACTGCTCTTAACTTTCTAAAAATATTTTCTAAAATTCCCTTAATAAAAACTTCCAAAACTAATATCCTTGTTTTTCAAAAAGTATGCCCAAAAAAATCTTCAAAAATGTGTGCCCAAAAAACACTTTTAAGAAAAATCATTAAGAATATCCACATATAACTTTGTGAAAAAAGAGTTGAGCATAGCCACACATCTCGAGGACTAACAAATTTTTTGGGAGGTTGACAAGGTTGACTAGAAAATGATGTAAAATGATGAACTTAGTGAGTTGTTATGAAAAATTTGAACCAGATTCAATTACATTAGTTGGGTGTCAAAATACAACAGAGAACTTGTGGCTAGTGGAATTCTTCCTCACTTCCAACACTTTACAACCTTGTCGTCGTGATGTATCAACTGGAAGGTTGAGCTCCTTGATAGAGAATATTGTAGCGGTCAGGGGCACATTGGAATCTATGTCTTCACTGAAAACGAGTGTCTCGCCACTTGCAATTATACAAAAAAAATTGAGTATTGGCTGCCACTTGCAATTATACAACAATAGATTAGTAACATAGTTGAAACAAAATACACCCAATTGAGTACGTTACCCATATATGGTCACAAGTGAATGATATGGCAAGGTCGATTTACACTAAAACTCATAGAATATAAAGCACTTTGGTGTAGAAACCTAAAGGATAATGGTAGGGTTGGCACTGGGCCTCAACGATAAGACATGAAAAAAATATAGCTAGTCCAACAGTTTCAATTTCTACGCAAAAAAATAAACTTCAAGATCAACAAGTTGTACCCATATTGAGGTCACTATTATTCACAGTGTGAAAATTACATACCAGTAATATGTTTTTCACTAAAAAATTGAGTGATGTATGAAGGATATTGCTAACATGTCTAGAAAATGTGTCACTGAGACAATTATCATGGATGAGACTGCAAAAAGTGTGCAGGAGGATGTGGTTGGCTAGGGTTCAAACCCACCCCCACCAAACATTGCTAATGAAGAGATCTAGAGCCAAGAAAAACTACCTTAGATCCACAACCAAATTTGACGGATCCATCAAATTCTATGATAGTGATGATAGGGCAGAAGGGCACAACTTCTTGATACGAGGATGTATGATTTAACTGTACTTTCTTTAATGAGTGCCCATCATCATCGAGATCACCAAGTAACGCATGTGATCGCTATATATGTGTGTGTAAGCAGTCAGGGAATAACTCTCCTCCAAATTACCATGGTAGAGAAATCAGAGAGGAAAATTAAAATGAGTACGCCACACACCTATGGGTTTAATATTTTATAGACTACATGTTGGACAAATACATTCTTAAATTGCCCACATCATCGATCTATTCCATAAGCTAAGACCACATTTAGAGACAAAATAAACAATATTTTCTGACCATCCATAACAACAGTTAAGAAATAACGTCCATTGAAATTGATATGGGCATGAGAAAAATTTGAGAAAGAGACAATGTAGGCTGAGATATATTGTCAAAGTATTAGATCTATAAGAGAAGGTGAAAGGTGCCTCTCAAATCAAAACCATTCAACTAAATTGAAACCACTCAAGAAAATTTAGAAAAAATAAGCAGATCTTTTAGCAGACAACATGTTATTCAATGTTTATCAAGACTTTGTCGGTCTCATCAAACTTTGATCCAATCTAACCGCACAATATCACAAAGAAATCCAAAAAAACAAGATCCGAAGTTTAAAAAATTGTAAGACCTCATTGATTCATAATTAGAACCAAAACCTTATGAACCACCTTATTAGTTCATAGGGTAGGAAAGGACCTGATACCATGTAAGAGTATTTTATTACTCTAAAAATTGTGTAAACTTATATAGAATACCTCCATTATCTAGCAATGGAGGAAGCTAGCCCAGTAAAGATAACTGCGACAATTGGGCACATACAAATCTCTATGTGAGCTTACAACTCACTATAGCTAGCTCCTTGGGAAATGAAGTGTTGGAAAAGGCCAACTCTAATAGTAGGAAGTGAGTTAATAGCAGTAGTGTATCCAAGACTGGCTCTAGATGTCTAGACTTTAGAGTTAATAGGAATAGAAATGCTCTATTCATTCTTCCAATTCTTCCTCTGGTATATCCCATTTTACTTAATAGTTAAGACCCAATGTGGGTAGTGTTTTCAAAGCTAGGTGAAACAAAAGCATGTGATGAGACACAAAAATCAACATCAAGGATAAAGCAAGAACATCACAAGAGAATGAAGAAATAGATGGTATTTTTCTAAATGTTATGCAGTCAACTAACTTCTAGTTCAAGGTTATATTTGCACTTTGCAAGCCATGAATATTGCCATTCTTCTCAATCAACTATACTAACAAATCATGATTGTCTTCTTTCTAAGACTTGATTTTTATCAGATAGTTTATTGTTATATGCTTGAAGTGGAGCAACTTCTTCATGAAGCACTTTTTTTGAGGCATGTAAATAGGAAACATGGCATTAGATCATTGGGAATTTCTCTCTTATAGCTTACAAATTTTCTCTTTCAATGCAACATTTTTTAACGAGAGAGAGCCTTAACCTCCTCTTCCAAATCATCAAGAAGATTAGCCTTGATCTCAAATTTGTTTGCAATATTCTTGAAAAAGGATCACATGGTTATCCTCAAACTATCAACCTTCCTGATTTTCTCAACCATAGTAGTCTGGAACAAAACAACTTAGTATTCAACTATTTCTTGAGTTCTCCATTATATGTTTACAAGAGAGCAATGGTGGATTGCAAATTAAGGTTCTCATTGCAATGTTGATCAAGTGTCCTCTTTTCATGAAGTTTCTAGGATTTTTTACCCAAAGGAACTTCAAGAATTTGTTTAGGGTTAACTTTCATAGGTGTTTACTCGTTTTTTTATTTAATTTTTAAATATTGATTATTTTAAGTTTTATATGTTAATGACAAAATTTATTTAATTTTTAAAATCATCAAAGTGAATTCAAATATTATATAAAAATATATTTCATATATAAGCAATTCTAAATATGATTGGAGAAAATAAAGAAGTGAATTTTTTCAATGAAACTCCAAGATAACTCCAAAATGCGCCCATAATGTTGAAACTTCAAAATAAGCATGTAGGTGTCCATATAGTTTGGAGACCCTAAGATAAGTACAAGCTCATCCATGGTGGGTCTTTGGACATGTTAGAAAAAACTAGTTCTCAACTTACATCATGCAGTCTTACATGCCATGTTCATACCCATGGGTCATTGGTATCCCATATAAAAATCCAACCAATGGGGTTATAATAGTCTAATAAAAATAATAGAACCAGTATACTCACATGGCATGCCCACACACATGGGTCATTGGTATGTTATATAAAATACTACCCAATGAGGTTTTAGTTGTCCAATAGAAATAACATGACTAACTTTCCTTGTATGTCTAGGTGAAATAGCTATATTATATTTAATTTTAAGTGTTTTATGTATTTTATTTAGTGTTGGTACCTATTCATGGATCTTGGCTTTTAGAAAATGGGTCTATTTATTAGTTTGATTTAAAAACATATATATTTCATGGTTGGATGTGGAAATCTCAAGTGTGTGGACCATGACTCTTTGATACACTCATACATGAATATAAACACAAATGGGTTTTGGATTTTTAGGTATTAAGGTGCTAGCAGGGGAAATCCATCTTTCTTACTTATGGAACAATTATAATTTTTTCAAAATGCATGCCCAATATATTATTATTGCCTGAAATAATAGAATCTTTCCAAATTCCTATTTAAAATTGGGTTCAAATCTTGATTTATTGTTTACAAGATCCTCCTTCAATGCAACTAATCAAGTTGAAAGTAGATGGAATATTCCATTTCAAAATACATTATAGTTAATGGGTTTAATCAAGTTACTTGACAAAATGGTTCAACCTGATTTGTTAATTTTTTAAAATTACATAAACATTGACTATACATAATTGCAACAAATTATTAGCTAATTTAATAATAAAATAAACACTATTGAATATGTTTTATTTTTCCAAAATAATATAAAACATATACATATATAATATTATTTGTTTTGTTGAACCATATTGGATGGTCAAGTTAAAATTAAAAAACAAACTGATAAGACATAATACAAAACTTGTCTTATTTTTGTCTATATATATATTCTTCTGATTAAAAAACCTTTTTTAATAGGTAGGAATTACCCTTAAATCCTAAAATTGCTTTTGTTTGATTAAGAGCTTGTCTTCCTATGACCTAAGAAAACAGGTTAACTGAGGGGTTATTCCAAGCAGAGTGATTTTCCTGCATTTGCTTGACAAAATTGTCCACTGCAACTGAGTTATGATAGATTTTCCTGCAGTGAAAAAAAACCAGCAACACTAGATCAAATCTCTAAACATAATAACGAAACAGTACACCCCTTTCAGTCCCGTCTGCCAGACGCATGGACTGATGCACAATCCACTCATTTGCTTGACAAAATATTAAAAACCATTTGGTCTATTAACATTTCAGAAGTAGCTTTTGTGTTCATCAAAACAATAAATTAATGCAACCTTCAAAGTATAAAGAATGTTATAAATGTTAGTCACAACTTTCAGTTCTTCAAATCAGTACCTGCACCGGCACGCAGCGCTTGTCGTTGTGTGATGGGTCGTGTGGCATTGTGCAGTGCAGTCACAGGGCAACTCTCCTTTGGCAGGCGGGAAAGGAATGCGAAAGCATGAACCACATATCGATCCACAATATTCTGCTCTGCCAGTGACGAAATATAAATATATGGGCATCCTTGTTCCAGCCAGCCAAAGGAGAACTGCCTGTGACATTCCTGCAACAGAAATCAGAGTAGCAGTCATATTTTGATAAGGAAAAGTCATTTGCTGAGGGATTCAGAATGTGTCGGCTTTTAAATAGTTTTTACTATAGAGAAGCAATCTGTGGTGTGGATCGAGGACTTAGGAATGTGCTAGAAAATATTATTAGATGCTGCTGCTGAACAAATGAATAGAAACCAGATATGCCTGTGAAGCTTCCTGTGCACAGTCAACCCTCCGTGGTTGTGGAGCCAGCACGAATTTTGTATTCTCTTAACAGAAGCATTTTCATTCACCCCAAAACATGACTAATAGTTGTGCCTCTGACAAATATTTATATTATTTTTTCATTGTGCCTCTTGCATGTGTGTACCAATATTTTAATGGTCGTGGAATTTCGAGGGTATGCTTTACGTTGAACTCTATTCTTTGCTGGCAATCTATTTGTAGATGTTTATAGGTTGTTGAAATGCTAACATTGCCCTTTATAAAATCATCATGAGGATCGAAGTCATACCTTTACAAAATGAGAAGGATCGAAGTCATACTTCATGAAATATCAATTTGATCTTCGATTTAAAATGTATGAGTGTTAGTTTTGGGATAGTTCATGAATTGGCAATCTGAGATATGTGAAAATTTTGAAACTTGATCTAGGTTCAAATCTTCCTTGTTGCGACCTAGACTTCGGCCTGCGAGGAGGAGAATAGTTACGTGTCAGGCGAGCTGTTGGGTTCCTCTGGGTCACAAAATAAGATGTAAGAGTGTTTCAAATTACTTTGTATATTGAAGTTTCTAATATATAATAATGGATGTTTCAAATTACTTTGTATATTGAAGTTTCTAATATATAATAATGGAGGAGATCCATTATTAGATAAAGGTAGAACTTAAGATTTGACAAATAAGAAATCTTACTTGAAAACACTAAAATTGACATCCCCTAAAATGAAGTATAGGGAGTAAACATAAAGAAAAATTGGCTCCTAGCAAGAAGACTTAATAAAGTACCGAAGTACAAAGTATCATAAGTGGAGAAAAAGAGAGAAACTCATACAAAAAAATTTCTCTCTAAAAGAGTGAAAGATGGTGGTGCTCAAAAAATGGGAGTTGAAATTATAGATCTCACATTGATCCGACAAGAACATGAGCCCATTCTAATCATGAAGTACCAAAATTGTGAAGATGAGAGCCAAGAAACTTCAATGATCTTGGTTGAACATTGAAGTTGAAATAGCATAGGCACAAGAAAGACAAATACTAACAACCACTTCATAAATGCTTCAAAAAATAGGCTTTGGAAATGAAGAACAAAGGGTTCAAACAAAAGAAACTGCCATCAACCTTCAACTAAACAATGCAATCTATAGACATTGAAAATTCCAAACAAGAAGTATGGCAAACTCATATAATCAACTTGGGAGAAAACTAATTACATAGCACAACTTCCAACTACCACCATCAACGCAAGTAATGAAATAGAAATTCAACAACAAGATAGCAAGACAACAAGGTTCATTCGATCAATTGAATTGACACAAAAACACCAAGCAATATATGTACATAAAGATAGTATTTGGCATCATCAAACTTCCCCATCACCGCCCGCCGCCCCCACCACCCCCCCAAACAAAAACACAACTATGTGAGTAGCAGCAATCGAAGCTCTGTCAATGTCGAAAAGTTGAGCCAATTGTCGTTTCTAGTTTCCAAGGAAATCAGTAGCAAACAAGAGGTATGTTGTATGAATACACAACCAATGGTACAAAATGTTATGGATTCCATAAATGTCATTTCAAATGATTCCACTAACATTGATTAATCCAACCACTGTCGATATTGATAATTAGTATTTGTCCATGATTTAGTCTCTCATGTCATTTCTGCAATGATCTGAACGCAAAGATACTAGGTTTTTGATTCCTAGGTAAACTCCTCTCATTAGTATGAGTACATTGATGTGGCTCATATTTTATTATGTAGGCTCAAATATTAATATAGAAACATTGATCTATAGTGACACTATCAGCCATTTCATCAATCTATGCAACACAATGAGTAAGGGGCTACTCTTATAACATCTCAATTTGACTTCCACCTATAGCAAATGGAATCTTCCCAAATTCAACAAGATCGAGAGTAGGAAGTGAGTCAATAGTAGTGTTGTATCCAAGACTGACTCTAGATGTTTACTTTTTAGGGTTAATAAGAACAACAATACCCTATTCATTCTTCCTAAGTCCTCCTCTAGTGTATCCCACTTAGCTTAGTAGTCAAGCCCCAAGACGAGTAGTGTATTTTTCAAAGCTAGGTGAAACAAAAGCATGTGATGGGACAAAAATATCATCAAGGATATTATCAAGATCATCAAAGATGGAAGAAGAAATAAATGATCTTAACATCTCAACAATAATCTTTTGCTCAATATTTGCAGTCAATTGATTTCTAGTTCAAGGTTCTCTTTTCACTCCTATAGCCCCTTAAGTTAGTTCAAGGTTCTCTTTTCATTCCTATAGGCCCTGAATAATCTCATTTTTCTAAATCAAGTGTTGTAACAAGGCATCATAATATTCTGGAAAGGCTTGATTTTTATCATACAATCTATTGTTATTTGTAGCTACTTCAAAAAGCATTTTGTTGAGGCATGTAAATAGGAAACATCATTATCATGTTGGACATTTCTCTCCTCTAGTTTTCAAATTTTCTCCTTTAAGAAATTTTTTTTTGAATGGGAACCTTAAACTCTCATCCAAATCATCAAGAAGGTCGCCCTTGATCTCAAATTTTCCAACAATATTCTGTAAAAAGGTTCCCATGGTTGTCCCTAGAGTATCAACCTTCCTAGTTTTCTCAACCATGGTAGTCTAGAAAATTATACCTTTAGTCATCAAACGATTCTTGAGCTATTCATTCTCTATCCACAAGAGAGAAATGGTAGAGTACAAGTACCTGATTACAAATTGATCAACTGCCTCTTTTCTTGAAGTTGTGATTTGGATTGGATCATTAAATTGTTTTTCATCCATCTTGATGCTTTCAGAGAGGAAAAAGTGGAGGAAGAAGCTCACATGACCATTTTTACCGATGGGACCCAATTTGGAAAATTGGGGTATGAAACCTTCCAGAAGCATTTTGAGGCATCAAATGAAATTTTTTAGGGGTAACACTTTCCCAAGTTAGCCCTGCACCTTTTTTTTCCTATTATGCACATAGAGACCTTTCCAATAGTGCAAGAATCGACTCAATGGAATCTGTATGCAAAAGTTATGCCACTTAGAAGTTGACCTTCTTGTTTTTTCCACCATAATTCGAGAGGATGCCACATCAACCCCCATTTCTCAAGGAAAAGGGGCTAGCCCCATGATCACGATGAAGAAGAATCTAGAAAATTCCAGATAGTAGATATGGATAAGAGTTGAGAGAGTCAACCTAACCACTAGTAGGATATCGGGTTGTGTTATAATCGGGCTACTAAGAGGATAAAGGGTTCCATTCTTTTTTAGTGCACGTGTTCCAGTGGCGAGAATAGTAATAGGGAGGGATAATAACAAAGCACAAGGAGAGGATTTATGCACGATAGTAATCCACAGGCCATAAGCCTTACGTATTTGAACTCGTAGCCATTTTCTATTCAAAGAAAGAGAGAAAAGCGACCTCTCCTTCCAAGTTTTCTCCTGATAGGGTTTTCTAGGATATATCTTGATTCAAATGTGGTTTGTGAGTTTTTATTTAACTGTTCTCTATTTTTTACATAAATTTTAATTTTCATGTATATGAAATAAACAATAATATACAAATCCATAAATCTAAAGAGAAATAAACCCTCATAATTTAGATTTTAGACTTTTAAGTATAATTTTATAATACTTGTTGTAATGGGATTTTCAATGGAATACCCAAGGAAATTTACAGATCATATTGGTATCAAAGTAGGTTTCTTTGGGTATATTATGGAGATTTATGGGGATCTATATCAGTGAAGCTAAAATTCATAAAACCCTAGTCATGATCGATCAATTTGTGAATAACACTTGTGATCCAGCAAAGGAGAGGTTTTCATGGTTGGAAGCACAAGTTGCAGATATAACTCGCAACGTGAATATCCTCATGTTTTCTTTAACCAGTAAGCTTGAGATATTTGGGGAATATGCGGGTTTTAATGCAAAATTTTGAATATCATAGGGGAGATCAGGAGATTGAGAAAAGGAGTTGAAGAAAGAACTCGAAAAATATCAACCCAGTTCGAGTGCCATGAACCATTCGAGTCCCTACTCAAAATGGAAGCGAAAGTTGATATTAAGATGTACCAAGGTGAGATTGACTATCTAAAGCTAAATCATCAGTTGCAGCAATTAGAAGTGTATTTCAATGTTCATTATATAAAGGAAGAATAAAATATTTCATTTGCACGATTGAAATTAGAGGGCCATTCCTTGAATTGGTGGGAAATTCATACGAAGACCTTGAATTTGGATGGAGATCCTTTAGCGAATAAGTGGGAGGAATTTAAAACCCTAATAAAGTCACAATTTTACCCTATCAGGTATGTAGAGGACCAGTGAATTTAGTGGAACTACTTTAGGAAGAAGCAAGGGCATAGTTTTTAGGAGTACACCATTGAGTTCAAAAAGATGGACATAATGCTAGGTATTTCCCCAAATAACCTAGGTGTACTCCTCAAATATTTGGGGGGTCTACATATCCATGTGTGGAAGCAAGTGATGATGTTTAAGCCTAGATCAGTGGACAAGGCTTGTGCACAAGCACAATACCTGGAGAACATAGGCTAGAAGAAAGGGAAATCAAGTGGATTGAAGCAGCAAGAACACTAGGACACTTCTAAGGAGGGGAAGAAGAAGTAGGGAGGGGTAAAATATAAAATACGATAGTTGCAACACACGAGTGCAAGGGAAGATAATAATAAGAAGAAGAATCTTATGGCCATTGATTTGAGCAACTAGGTCAAAAGTAACTTGGGCATGGATGACAAAAATGTTGTACATTAGTGTCGATGAAGGTGAATCCGAGAAGCCTTCAATAATAGGAAAATAAAGAAATGATCAAACTCTTTCACATCAATATACAAGTCAAGAAGACAAATATTGACTCTATGTTTGACTTGGGATTGCACACGAAACTCGTTGCAGCAGATCTAGTCAACAAATTGGGATTGGAAATTTGTGACCATCCAAGCCCATATCCATTAGAATGGGTATATAAGGATGCAAAGTTAAAGGCAATAAAATAGTGCAAAAATATATTTTCTATGAGTGTTGATTTTATTGATGAAGTGGACCTATATAGGTTCCCCTTGCTGTATGTGGAGTGGTGTTTGGAAGTACCTACATGTACATGCAATATTCATGTGAAGAGACAATCAATAATGGATTTTCAAGGATGGAAAATCATTCACCATCAAGAGGCACAAGTGAAATTTTAAAATGTCACTGTTAAGTGCCAACCGAGCCTAGAAACTAATCAATTCTAGCAAGAAGTTTGCTTTACTATTTTTAAGAGAGAATCAGTATAAAAAAGATTCAATAAGAGCAAAGGCATCCTTAGAAGGGTGTACTAAGAAATAGAAATAGCAAATGGAAGCATTGATACATGCATACAAGGATGTGTCCTGGGAGCCTAAATGGTTACCACCTAAGAGGGAAGTGGAACGTGAGATCCATCTATTTCTAGAGTCCCCATTGCCAAACATTGTGCTGTATAGGAAGTGCGTTATACAAGCAAGAGAGGTGAAGAATAGGTGTAGAAACTACTAGAATGGGGTGTCATTTGACCAATTACATCACCATGTGGGTCACCCATCATCATTGTGCCAAATAAGGATAGGACTGGTCATATGCATATTGATTACATGGCATTGAAGAAAATCACACTCAAGAACAGGTACTCCCCACCGAGAATAGATGATCTGTCGGATCAACTGCAACAATATAAATACTTCACCAAGATGGAATTAAATTCTAGATATCACCAAGTTTGATTCAATAAGAAGATACCTGGAAGACCACCTTCAAAACGAGGCAATGTTTGTATGAGTGGTTAGTCATGTCATTAGGTCTATGCAATGCACTAGTTATGCTAATGAATGATATATTGTACCATTTTATAGATTCATTTGTTATTTTCTATTTGGACGATATACTGGTATATAATACTACCTGGGAGGAGCACATATCACATTTGACGCAAGTGCAGGATATATTAAATAAGCACTAGCTACTAGAAAATCTCAAGAAGTGTGATTTTGTACAACATTATTTCGTGTATTTGGGATATGTGATAGGTGGAGGAGAAATGAAAATCGATCCTACCAATATGGAGGCCATCATGAAATGGTTGGTGTCTACTAATTTGTGAAAAGACTTTGTTTCCTCAAGAGTCAGATATGGCTTATTCTGAAGCTTCTGATTATCTTAAGAAATAAATATTTTTAAGGTTAGGTGTTTCACTGGGGTAGCACAATACCTGAGTAAATTCATAGTCTCATTTTCAGCAGTAGTATCACCACTCCACGCTATAATAAAAAATGGAAATTGTTTTTTATGGGGAAAGGGTCAGAAAAGGGCCTTTGAGGAGCCAAATAATAAGATCAATCAACCACCAGATTTTTCATTACCAAAATTGCAGCAACCATTTGAAGTGGAGAGAAATGCAAGTGGGTATGCGCGGAGGAGGGTATGTATGCTACCATTCTGAAGTATTTTATGGGGAAGTTCTTAACTACCATACCTATGAAAAGGAGCTTTGTGCTTTGTTGTAAGCTATGAATAAGTGGAATCACTATCTTATGGGGAAGGAGACAATAATCCACATAGATAACTAGCCACTACAATACCTATAGGCTCATAGTAAGCTGCAACAAACCAAACATTATAAGTGGATGGGATTTTTATAGCAGTTTCATTTAGTGATCTAGTATAAGAAGAACAACACAAAAAAATTGGTGAACATGCTTTCAAGGCCACCTACATTGAATATTGCAACTTTGGGAACTATGATGTACATGGAGTCATTAACCCATGATGCATATCAAAAATAAAATTTAGAGGATGAGGAATTTAAGGAGGTTTTTCAGTAGTTGCAGAGCCAAATTCATGTGCATGATGGTGACAACCCAATTGACTACCATCTTCAACATGGGTTACTCTGGAGGTTGCATAAGTTATGTGTTCATAAAGGTGAGTTATTGCAACTAATTAGAAAGGCTCACACCTCCAAGGTTGCAGGGCACTTTGGTGTAGGGAATATAGTGGCCAACTTGTATAGGTATTGTATTGGCGCAAGATGTAATAAAATGTAGCTAGGTTCATAAGGGGATGTTTTCTTCATTGTACTAGAAAGCCTAGTAACATGAAAAATGGTATGAATCATCCTTTACATGTACCCACTTTTCCCTTGGAAAGCATTACCATGGACCTTGTGGAAGGTTTACCAACAACCTAGAAGGGACATGACTACATGTTTGTGTTAGTTGACAAGTTCAAATAGATGTGTGTTCTAATGCCTTGTAAACTGACCATTAGTGCGCAAGAAGTAGAAAACTTGTTCTTTGGATAGGTCTAGGTGCACTTTGGGATACAAAGGACTATTTTTTCAAATAGGGACATGATATTTCTCATTGTACTTTGGACTAAATGGTCGGAGAAGATGGAAATGAAGTTAAATAGGTCTCTAACATTCCATCCTGAGACAAATGGGAAAATAGTAGTCAATAGGAATTTGATGCAACTTTTGAGGGGTTATAATTAGAAGCATATAAAGACCTAGGATGAAAATTCAATATATATATATAACAGAGAAATCCACGCTTCTGCTAGTAAGTCACCATTTGAATCGTATTTTGTATATTTTCCACATTCACCTTTGGATATGCATATGGGAAGCAAGGGAGAGTGAGAGAGTATCTTACATGGGATGTGTTGAGGGCTGAAAATTTTGTGGAAAAGATTAGGAAAATACCTATATAGGTATAGGAGACATTGCAAAATTCAAAGGAAAAATACAAGGCTAGGCATGATCGTGACAGAACAAAGAAGTAATTCAAGGTGGGAGACAGAGTATTGCTATATTTGACAAGGAGAGGCTACAAGATTCTGGTAATAAAATCAAGGCTCTAAAATATGGTCCCTTTGAGATAGTAGAAAAGAAGGGAGATAATGTTTATACACTCATTCTACCCCCATACATGTGAATTTACTCAGTTTTGAATGTAGAGAATATGAAAATATATGAGCCTTACATGCTATATCAAGAAGAGGAATATGACATGCCTTTTATAGATGATTTGGCACCAAATTTTAGGAAGAGTTAAAAAAGGATACAATTTTGCTGAAGAGGTTCAAAACTACAAGACAAGGGTAATGATGCTGCCTAAGCAGCAAAAACCCACATTCTCCATGTCAAAATGCATGTCACATTCATTCCCAGAATTTTCCATCTCATACTCAGAAATTTATTCTGTTCATTAAGGTTTCATACCCTTTTAACAATCCCAAGTTAACCTTATAAGTGGAAGTTTTTTTATTGCTCTTATCTAAAGTCTAAACTTTTTATGACTTTAAATACTCTTAAGAGGAAGCTATTTTCCATTCTCATTTACCATATAAAAATACCCACTTTGATCACATTTCCTTGAACTTTGACTTAGGTTAAAATACCCAAGCGCAAGCATAAAATCATATCCGCTTATGATTCAGTGCTATGGTTTAAAACCCAAATAAACCATATAATTACTTACGACCCCACAACTTTATTTCACCGTGCCTATCCATAATATTTCAAAGCTTAAACTTTATGTTATAAAGTTAACATAACACTTTACCATTTCTGCCGGTCAACAAACCGCACATATGTCGAGGCTCTACTTACATCATATATGGTCCACAGTTGTCAACCATACATACCTTTGCCGACATCTTGTGTGCGTCCATCCACGGCTATTACACTCCATATCCCAATCTGACAACTATAGCATAACTAAAGATGCATGACATTTAACATACCTTTTCACTGTCGGGTCTATAGCTTCCGTTAACTTCTGCACAACTTCTGACGCGAACACCATCAGATATTTGCCATCTTTTATCGGACGGCTATCACATAGAAGTAACTTCGGCAACTTAACATTCCAAACGCACGCGAAATAAGTGGTTTTGGACATCCACATGTCGCTTGTGGAGGCGTATCGCGTTGGATCCAACAATTACCACTTACCACTATTTTGCTACGCGAAAACCACCGGTTGGTTTTTAAAACCGCCTTCACTATTCCGTTTTCTATTGATTCATGGTTCCACACTCCGTTGACCAAGGCTCCTCTCACTCATCCTTTCCAAACTTCTGGTTCCGTTATAACCCCACACAAATACAATTCATCTATTTGCGATTCCGCTTCCTCTAGTCCGTGGTGCCATGAATTAAAGGCTGTGTGAAAACCCTTTGGAGGTTTCCAAAAGCACTCCTCTGTTCCTCTTCTATGTAGAAACCCTCTTCACGAATTCGTTGACCTTTGACTTACCATTCCTCTAAACCATAAATTCACGGTTTTCAGGCATCAATTTTTGATAGCCCTTTCACTGTATAATAGTCTTTTTGACTCCATTCTTGTGCGCTCTCCACTGTTTATCAATTCATAGGTTTCATAAATCCCTATATATGAACCCTCAGCTCCTAATACAGCCTTCATGTATATACTACGATAGGAACATATTTCTCTCCTTTATGCAATTATGGTTGGATATCAAATTTACAAGATCATATTTCTTTCAAAGGCATTGATCCATACTATGATCAATGATCGACCTTTGGTAAAGGCAATCCACACAGAACTCAATTTATAACTGAATTTTTGGCCCTTTTAAAACCACACTCAATCTCCTGAACTCATTCATTACATCATTCGAGTACGAGTACTCTGCTCATTCATTTCCTTCATTAAAATTCAATAATTAGTGCACACAATAATTCAGAAATCAAATTCCTTCATATATACATATAATCAAATAATTACAAAAGAATTTTTATCCCTGGTCTGATATTCTAATCAATGGCCCTTTTCTACAGTTTCCCATAGGCTTACTACAACAAACCTCTGTTTGTCCAAAACCCTACTTTCTACTACTGTCTACTATCTACTATTGTCTTGAGGCTTTACAATTTATACAAAAGATGATGAACCAATTTAGGTTCAGATCCTCCATTATCTCAACAAAATCCTCCAAATCCTAAAAGTCCTAAAAACTATCCTTTATCCCTAAAAATCCTTTCAAACTCATAAAATCATGGAACCAATTCTACTTTAGGAATTACAATTAAATTTCAAATCTCTCATTTCCTATGGAATCTCAACTATCCTACTTCCCTCATGTTCTCCAATCATTTGGGAACATTTACAAATTTCTCTCAATATCTATTCTAAATGTCACTCAAAAACATTAATAATTACATAAGAAACCAATATTCTTTTGAAAACACAATACCCCTATGTCTATTAAAATATAAAGGATTTTCTGAGCCTAATACTCCTACATCAGATTCCCAAGGTTAAAAATAATCATGATCTCCTGATCATGTGCTTTTAATCTTTGTCTTCCTGGATCCCATACTTTGTTTTGTAATTTATCATCTATTTCTGCTGTTGTTTATTGCTTTTCTCCAGGTTTCCACACTTTATGCTGCTTTGCTCCACTAGTTGCACTTTCACAGTCTATTACTGTCTTCCTTTTGCTACTGCTGCTACTTTCCTTTCTTACTGATGTCTTCTTCTGAGATAATTTCATCATTATCCTTATTATCAGTTCAATTTATCTGTCCAATAAATCTTCTGATTTCTTATTTCTTTCATCTCTTAATTGCTGAGTTTTCATTCTTACTATTGCCCTGTCATCCTTACCCTCTTGTTTTCTGCAATTACTAACTTCTTCCAGATTGTCACTTATGACAATTTATTTTTCTTCTCCCTTCAACGATTCATTGGACTGATACATAGTCTGCCCTTTACTGCTATCTTCATCTCTTTGCTTTAGTTTGTTGTTGTTGTCCTCTGACTTTTGCACCTTCACATTCTGCACTTCCCAATATTGAAATTGAGATTTCTCTTCCTATATTGAATCCTAATTCTTCAACATAATTTCCAGCAATGTAATTGCTTTATTCCATGGATTAAATATTTCCACAAAATTTTCTTCCTCTTTCTTTACTTGACTGCCCAACTGTGTCAAATTTTCTCTAGCATCTGCAACAAAACCTGCATCCAAAAAACAATTTTTAAAATAAAAACCATAAGGCCTTAGTGCCTTTCTTTCCTCTGGCAACATTTCAGTATGCTGCTCTGAAATTTTCTCTTCTATTAGCACATCAGTATGCTGACTCATTCTACCTAAAGAATTCTCTGAAGAATTCTCTAGACTATCAACAAGTCTTTCTTCCACATCATCTGCTTCCATGATGTTTCTCTGTCTTTGTTCACTGTAGTGAACTCTGCCTTCTGCAATCTCTCTGTCATAATCTGAGTTTTCCAACAAATATTCCAGCAATGCAATTTCTTTTTGGCATTTCTGAAGTATTTCATCATCACTTACAATTTCTGCATTTATACACAAATTTTCAGTTTTAAAATTACAAGGTTCAACAGTCTCAACTGTTGCTTCACATATCAGTGCTTCAGACTGAATTCCATCTTCTCCTTTCACAAGAATTTCTTCCTGTGTTGTAACAGCTTCAAATATAAAGGCATCATTGCTTTCCTCATTCAAGAGACATTCTTCATCATTCTTTAATTCAGAGTATTTATCTTCTGAAATATACTCTCCCATACTTTTGACAGCTTCAAAATATTTCTCATCCTCCTCTACAAAACCTGTAATCACATCAAAATTATTCGATTCAAAAATACAAGATTTTACATCATCCAACTGATCTGAACTTGCCCAACAACTCAGGAAATCATCAATAATTCCCTCTTCAGCAAGGTAAACTTCTTTTTGTCTTAAATCTTCACAATGATTCATAAGATCTTTCATAGATCTCCATTATTCATCTTTACCCATAACTTCACTCTGAATTTCTCCCTGTTCTGATTCACAAATGGAAACTTCCATTTTCAACTCAGCTTCTCTGAGTTCTTCACATCCCAATTGTACACTCATCATCTGTTCAAGCTTTCTTAGCTCTTCTGCTAACTGCATATTCATTTGTTGTTCTCTCTTCTGTTGTAGCCTCTGCCACTTTACTTTCTTCTTCATGATCCAACCAATTCTCTGGTTTTCTTCTATCATCATTTTCAATTTATTAAATTGTTCTCTTATCTCAGCTAACTCTTTTTCATATTCTTCATCAATCAACTGCTTCCTTATGCCATTTGCCTTGGCATCTTCTTTCTCCTTTCTTCTGTTGTAGTCTCTCTCAAAACCTCTGCTATATCTTCTATGACTATCAGTATTCATCTTCTTCTCCATTTTTATTTTCATGAGTTCCTCACTCATTCACCATGAGTTATACTAAAGCCTCTGCAATAACAAGTCCTCCTTGTTACAGCTTACCTCACCAATCCTTTCCTATGGATTTGGTCTTTTGGCAAGCGCTGGTTCTCTATCTTCTAGAACCTTTTGAGCATTCCTCTTTGCTCCTTCTAGGCTTCAACTCATATGCACCTTTTAAAAACACAATTGTTCTTAAAATGCAACCTCTGTTGGAATTCTTCAAGGTTCTGCGACATTCTTCTTCCACTTAGAATCCTTTATTGGATTCCTTCATCACTACTCTTAAAGATGTGATCTTCTTTTGCTGAGATTTTCTTCAACTGCCTACAACCTGAATTATGCAGACATAATCTTCAAACCAGAGTTAAAATAACACTTATCAACTCACCCTCAAGATCTCTGTGTGATCTTGTTTCACCTCTCATCTGCACTATATCTCTATGTGCTGCAATCTATCAATTTCAAAATATGATCTCTTTTTGTTGTCTCCATCACACATGCATTCATTTTAATTTAATTAAAACAAACTTGAACCTTCAAAAGAGTTGTTTCCTTATATGATACCAAAAATGATGCTGCCTAAGCAGCAAAAACCCACATTCTCCAGGTAAAAATGCATGTCACATTCATTCCCAGAATTTTCCATCTCATACTCAGAAATTTATTCTGTTCATTAAGGTTTCACACCCTTTTAACAATCCCAAGTTAACCTTATAAGAGAAATTTCTTTGATTGCTCTTATCCAAAGTATAAACTTTTTATGACTTTAAATACTCTTAAGCGGAAGCTATTTTCCGTTCTCATTTACCATATAAAAATACCCACTTTGATCACATTTCCTTGAACTTTGACTTAGGTTAAAATACCCAAGCACATGCATAAAATCATATCCGCTTATGATTCAGTTCTATGGTTTAAAACCCAAATAAACCATATAATTACTTATGGCCCCACAAATTTATTTCACCGTGCCTATCCATAATATTTCAAAGCTTAAACTTTATGTTATAAAGTTAACATAACACTTTACCATTTCCGTTGGTCAGCAAACCGAACATATGTCGAGGCTCTACTTACATCATATATGGCCCACAGCTGTCAACCATACATACCTTTGTCGGCATCTTTTGTGCATCCATCCATGGCTATCGCACTCCATCTCCCAATCCGATGACTATCGCATAACTAAAGATGCATGACATTTAACATACCTTTTCACTGTCGGGTCTACAGCTTCCGTTAACTTCTGCACAACTTCTGACGCAAACATCGTCAGATCTTTTCCATCTTTGATCAGACGGTTATCACATAGAATTAAATTTGGCAACTTAACATTCCAAACGCATGCGAAATAAGCAGTTTTGGACATCCACGTGTCGCTTGCGGAGGCGTATCACGTTCGATCCAACAATTACCTCTTACCATTCTTTTGCTACGCGAAAATCACCGATTGGTTTTTAAAACCGCCTTCACTGTTCCGTTTTCTATTGATTCATGGTTCCACACTCCATTGACCAAGTCTCCTCTCGCTCATCCTTTCCAAACTTCTGGTTCCGTTATAACCCCACACAAATACAATTCATCTATTTGTGATTTTGCTTCCTCTAGTCCACGGTGCCATGAATTAAAGGCTGTGCGAAAACCATTTGGAGGTTTCCAAAAGCACTCCTATGTCCCTTTTCTATGTAGAAACTCTCTTCATGATTTCGTTGGCCTTTGACTTACCATTCCTCTAAACCATAAATTCATGGTTTTCAGGCATCAATTTCTGATAGCCCTTTCACTGTATAATAGTCTTTTTGACTCCATTCTTGTGCGCTCTCCACTATTTATCAATTCAAAGGTTTCATAAATCCCTATATATGAACCCTCAGCTCATAAGACAGCCTTCATGTATATACTACGATAGGAACAGATTTCTCTCCTTTATGCAATTATGTTTGGATATCAAATTTACAAGATCATATTTCTTTCAAAGGCATTGATCCATACTATGATCAATGATCGACCTTTGGTAAATGCAATCCACACAGAACTCAATTTATAACTGAATATTTGGCCCTTTTAAAACCACACTCAATCTCCTGAACTCATTTTTTACATCATTCGAGTACGAGTACTCTTCTCATTCATTTCCTTCATTAAAATTCAATAATTAGTGCACACAATAATTCAGAAATCAAAGTCCTTCATATATACATATAATCAAATAATTACAAAAGACTTCTTATCCCTGGCCTGATCTTCTAATCAATGGCCCCTTTCTAAAACTGCTTGTGGGCTTACCACAACAAACCTCTGTTTTTCCAAAACCCTACTTTCTACTACTGTCTACTGTCTACTATTGCCTTGAGGCTTTACAATTTATACAAAATATGATGAACCAATTTAGGTTCAAATCCTCCATTATCTCAACAAAATCCTCCAAATCCTCAAAGTCCTAAAATCTATCCTTTATCCCTAAAAATCCTTTCAAACTCATAAAATCATGGAACCAATTCTACTTTAGGAATTACAATTAAATTTCAAATCTCTCATTTCCTATGGAATCTCAACTATCCTACTTCCCTCATGTTCTCCAATCATTCGGGAACATTTACAAATTTCTCTCAATATTTAATCAATTCCTATTCTAAATGTCACTCAAAAACATTAATAATTACATAAGAAACCAATATTCTTTTGAAAACACAAGACCCCTATGTCTATTAAAATACAAAGGATTTTCTGAGCCTAATGCTCCTGCATAAGGTAACACGACCTTTAGCAGATTGATTTGAATGGATAAATTCTAGGAAAAACTAAATGGTACACCCGAAAGAAGGTGGAGGAAAAAATCATCATATCATTTAGAATAATATTTTGGGAACCAAAAACCTCCCAAAATGGGGAGGTGTCACCCATATTAGATCATTATATTTTTTTTTCATCCATCTTGATGCTTTCATATGGGGAAAAGTTGAGGAATCAGCTCACAAGTCCATTTTTACTAGCGAAACGCTTATTCAAAAAACAATTAATTGTTACTTCCATCCAATCCATTACAAACATGAGTTTTTTTTTTAAATCCAAAAAGTATTTGCAGTAGCTACATTGGACACAATTTCAAAGTGGAAGTTGGAAGAATGAGAAGGGAGCAACCTCCGCAAAATTCCTTTGGCCATAACTTCTTGTATGGAAGCAAGAGCCATTCTTCATACAATTCGTTCAATAATCCCTTCAAATGAATCATTTCACCTCCTTCAACGATGATAAAATACAATATCAAACAAAGAGAAAGAGAAGGAAAAGCTACATGGTTTCCATGGTTGCAACCATATCTATTTATATGTCCAAAAGATTCAAAGGAAGACACAAATTCTTACATTAATACCATTAAATTTGTATGTCGAACCCTAGATTTGAATATCTTGGTACTTATTTCATTCAGGTGTTATAGCCACAACCCACGACATGACATTGATTGATAACGTTATGTTCACCTGGAATTGGATAGAACATACATGATTTATTTTATTGGATGAATTAACTAAGAGAGTGGAAAGCTAACTCCATTGTCATATATAGATAGATGGTAGAGATGATTGTTGTATGGTCGTACAAGCTATAGGATCTAAATTTTCCTGTGATAGGTGGGTAAATGGCAGGTTGGTGTCCATGCCCTCTCACGTCAAACGACAAAGTCACAACCTAACAATCCATATTCAAAAAAAAAACTTAGCATTGTATTGCTTCTTCACATCATCCACAAAAACTAGGCTTCAATGGCATCGATATTGTAACATGGTCCTCCCACACTTACCCAAGTTCACAAGTCTGACGGGGTAAATATGTGATGAAGAGTTACTATGACATGACTCAACCTCCTATATAACCTTAAGTAAATGGAGTCGAAAAAACAAAACCTTACCGACTTCCCTCAGGTGTTATAGGACCCCCAAGGGCTAAACCACCCTTCCAGGTGCTCAAACCCTGAGTTAAACCTCTTTTTCATTGTCCTAGAATCCCAGATGCTAGAAAAAGACAATAGAAATTCAATTGTAATCCTCCAGTCGAATGCATAAGCCTTGCAAGGGAGCAACTATAGTCTTTTTCACCCAGTTTTATGCCTACGATTGTGATATATGAGCCACTTTTTTAGGGCTAGTCTCTAGACCACTGCCAAAAACTTATTGAAACTCTAAAAAATGATAAATGACATAAGGGAAAGGCACCATATAAAACTTATACAAGAACTAGCCTAATCAGGCCTAACAATGAAAATCATTATGTCAAACACATTATGAACATGTAATCTATAGGTCATAATTACATATCTGAACATAGGGATCTCATACTTTTCTGAGAATCGTCAAGAAGGTATGATGCCTTATCACAATAACTACATTATCATCTACTAGGTCATACATTCATTAAATATTCATTTACTAATGCAAACATGATGAGATCCATAACTAAATTCTGTCGTAAAGGCATGCTTATAATCAACATATAACCAGAATAAAAACAGTGATAGAACAGCCATCAAAATAGCATAACAACAAGTATAAATAATCATGAAACACTAGAGGAAAATATATATTATTAACATATGAAAAGGCCAACCAAGTCATGGACTTTCATGTACCACCTGACCATAGATTGGGATGAATGTGGGACTCACAACAAAAAAATCTGGGCTTCCTCAAGCTTTACCATGTATCCTACCATTACCAGTCAAGGAACTCTTAGGCCTGAAACCCTCATTTATAAAAATAGGCCTTACCATTTATCCCGCCATTACCAGTCAAGGGATTCTTAGGCCCAAACAAAAAACATACACTACCAGGCTTTACCGCAATCCCGCCTAAATTGGTCAAGGGATTAATAGGCCTTAAACAAGCATGAATTCCTCTAGATTTATTCACCAATATCTTCAAGAATTTTCTCATATCGACCCTTAGGATTTATCGTGTATCCTTCCATTACCGATCAAGGGTTTCCTAGGCCCTAAGAAATTTTCCTAAGACCACCTCACCTGGTTCCAAAACCATCCAAAAATCCAACTAAACCAAATGAAATAACCCCATCACACCATGAATATCCGAAAATGGAAAGGAAAGGCTGAAAACTATTGTCACACCTAGAAAAAACCATGTCAATGACAACAAGAGAACCAACTACACACATGCATATACCATGCATGCCAAAACTAGCAAGGAAATTATACATGCAACTTGATACCTTCAATTAATCCTGTTGTAACCGTTTGATCCAATTCTTCCTTTATTTATCTTTGCTTCAATTTTATTTCTTGTCCTTCCTTTGAATTCCTTTCTCCAATGCTAGAGTGCTCCAAGAATGCTCTAAGTGTGCAAGAGTATGAAAGAGAGCTCGAAAACTTAATTGGAAAAAAAAAACCATGAACTAATCTTGAGAAGCCTTTTTATTAATGAGGCCTCTATTTTCTTCAATTTCCATTATTTTCCTTCAATTTTCTCCTCACATGCAACCTATGACCTTTCACCTTCCTTTTATCCCAATTTTCTTTATTTTCATAAATAAAATTCCAATTAATGCATCTTTTCCTTTTCAAATCCTTTGCCAATTTCCTTATACATAATATACTAAATGAACACCCCTCTAGGATGTTTTTCCCAACATCCAGCTTGGAATACATGTAACATGACCTTGGTCTTATTTTTCCTTTATTAAGTTTATTACATGGCTTTTTAATTAGGGCTAATACAAAACCCTCCCCCTTGGGAGAACACTATCCTCGATGTTCAATGACACATATAACCATCAATACCACTGAAAATCAAAACATACTACCCATGGAGATTTATAACTTAGCTTGATGCAGTATTTACAATGAACCACCTACTGAAAACCAAACAAACATAACCAACATGACAACCATACCGCTTATTGAGCTTTATAATACATCTCAATGCAGTATTTACATCATACATATGCATATACAAACATAACCAGAACATAACACCAAAACATATACCAAAATACATCCGCTAAACCAACTAATAGAAAAGGATACAAAGTCCACATTTGATCAACCATCTACCATATAGCTTCATCGGGCCCAAAGTGCTTACACTGCACTTCAACTTACTCGATTTCTCAATTATAGAGCATGAGTTGTTTCTATTGCAAATTGAACTGAGGTTCCATCTAGAATTATCATTCTAGCTCCACCTATAATACATACCAATCAATCACGTGATCAACATCCTTTACACATATTTTAAGCAATGAAACATGGAAAACATCATGGACTTTCACTTTCGAAGGTAGTCCAAGTCGATTAGCTACTAGTGCAACCCTTCCAAGTATCTTGAATGGCCCACAATACTGAGGTGTCAACTTCACACATGACCCAATCCTCAAGGATATTATCTTGGGCTTGATGTGCAAGTATACATGTTCCCCAACCCAAAACTCCTTAAATAACCTATGTTGATATGCTAGCTCTTTTGTTTGTCTTGTGCTACCTTTAAATTATTCTTGATAACCTGCATTCATGTTCCATATCTTCCAGCATGTTTGGTCCTATCAACACCCTATTCACTAGATCACTCCAGCTGATAGGATTATTACAAATCCATCCATAAAGTGCCTCAAACAGACTCATACTTAATGACTCTTGATACCCATTATTGCAAGAAAACTCAACCAGTGGAAGATACTCTTCCCACTTTCACTGTTGATGCATAACATACATTCTAAACATGTCTTATAAAATCTTGTTAACCCTCTCGATATGTCCATTTGTCTGTGGATGATTAATTGTATTGAAGGAAAAATTTGTACTCAAACCTACAAATAACTCTTTCTAGAACCTAGAAGTGAACTTAGCATCTTTGTCTAACAAAAACTTCTTTGAAATACCATGCAACCTCACTATCTCCCTGATGAAGACCGGTGTTAACTCACTAGCTGAATTAGTAGACTTCACTGGAATGAAGTGAACTACCTTATTCAACTTATCCACTACAACCGTGATAGAATCATGTTGTCTAGATGTTCTCAGAAAACCTGTGATGACATCCATAGAAATGATCTCCCATTTCCACTCTAGAATCAAAATTTGTTCTAGTAAATGACCTGGATGCTTACACTTTGCCTTTACTTGTTGGCAATCCAAAAATCTTGCCACAAACTCTACCACCTCTTTCTTTAGATTCAGACAATAATAGAAATTATTCACAGTTGTTAGAGTCTTTTGATTTCTTAGATGACCTAAATACAACTTAACATGAAATCACCTCAAGATAATATTCTTGAGCTCATTTTTGTTCGACACATAGATCTTGTCCCTAAATCTCACCAAACCATTTGCCGCGAGATGATAATCCACATTTTACCGCAAGATGATAATCCATGTCTCGTTGACCTGTACCCTGCTATTGTAACATGTGCTTAAGCTTATGGTACCTGTCATCATGTTGTCCCACCTGCAAGATCTGATCTTGTAAATATGTCCCATATAAAATCATAATTGCTATATAATTTACCTGTACTCTTTCTCTAAGAGCATCTGCAACCCTATTCTCTTTACCCTTAATGTACCTGATCTCGAAGTCAAACTGACTAATCATAACCAACCATCTATATTTCTTGACATTTAGATTAGGTTGGTAAAATAAGTATCTCAATCCACTATGATCATTCATCAAGATGAATCTCTTGCCAAGAATATAGTGCCTCCACATCTTCAATGCATGAATGATCACTGCCAACTCAAGATCATATGTCACATAGTTTTTCTCGTGCTCATTCAATTTCCTTGACTCATAGCATACTACCTGTCTTTCCCGCATCAAAACTCCACCAAGTCCTCTCTTGCAAGCATCTCTACACACCACAAAATCTTTATTCAGGTCTACAATCTTTAAAACTATAGCTTTTGTAATGAATTGCTTTAGTTGCTCAAAACTGGTTGCACATACTTCTGTCCATTCAATTTTTTTTCCTTTTTGTTGCAATGATGCAATAGGAAAGGGAAATATATGAGAATTTCCTGATGAACCTCCTATAATAACCTGCTAACTCCATAAATGATTTGACCTCATCCACATTCCTAAGAGCCTCCTATTCCATGATAACTCTAATATTTTTTGGATATATTGTTATGCCTTCCTTGGAAACAACATGCCCCAAGTAATGCACCTTTATCTAAAAGAAACTATATTTTCTAAGCTTGGTACACAACTGATGCTCTCTTAGCAATCTCAATACTACTGTTAAGTGTTTCGAAAATGACCTTCCTCATTCTTACAATATAACATATATCATCAATGAATACAGTAATAAACTTGTCCAAATAAGGACGCAACATACTATTCATCAAGCACATAAAAATAGTTTGCACATTAGTTAAACAAAAAGGAATAACAACAGACTCTAAAGCCCATACCTAGTCCAAAAATTAGTCTTGTAAATGTCCTTTTCTTTGATGTGTACCTGGTGATATCCTGATCTTAGATAAATCTTCAAGAACATTGTTGCTCCCTTCAACTGATCAAACAAGTCATAAATCCTTGGCAAAAAATACATGTTCTTGATTGTTACCTTATTCAACTTCTTGTAATCAATGCATAATCTAAGAGTACCATCCCTCTTCTTCAAAAATAATATCGGTGCACCCAAAGGCGACACACTTGGCCTGATGTATCCATTTTCAAGCATTTCCTTCAACTGCAACTTCAATTCCACTAACTTTGGAGTGCTCATCATGTAAGGTTCCTTTGATGATGGTGCTACCCCTGATACCAAATCAATAGAAAAGTCCACTTTCTTGTAACACGGCAACTCTGAAATATCTATAGGAATTCATCCTAAAATTGTTGTAAAATCGAGTTTCTACTCAATACCTCTGCATCCTCAACATCCTTACCTTTAACACTAAAAATATGCACTGCAAATAACACACCATTTCTTGCAATTTCTCTTCACTTGCATAGTTATAACCATTATGACTGATGTAGCTTTATTATTACCCTGTAATATTCTGTGTTCTCCATTGTCATCCAATCACTCAATATTCTTCACATAATAATCCAACTTAGTCTTGTGAAGATACAACCAATCCATACCCAAAAGCATACTATATGATCCCAATTGAAGTAAATTAAAATGTGTTGATGTAGGCATACCATTCAACCCAAATGAATAAGCTCTTACCCAGTGATAAAACATTTTATTTGTACCTGTAGCCAACCACACTAACCCGTAACATGTAACCTGTAATTGCACCAAACATGCAAACATATAAACAACCAAACCTGCAAACATGCAAACAACCTTTAAACAACCAAAACTGCAAGCCTGCAAACCTGTAAACAACTTATAAACAACCAAACCTTCAAACCTAAGGTCTTTTTCTCTTTGGTGACCATTTACCTTTAGCTTTGTCATTCCCTTTCCAACCTTACTTAGAATTTATCTTACGCTTCTATTTTTCATAACATTTCTTCAACTTTCCAATTACTTCTTCAAGTGAACAAGGCTCATCATTCTCAATCCGATCCTTAAACACTAATGGTAATCCACTGGAAAATATATGAACTTTGGCCTTCTCATCCTTAAGATACAGTACATACATCAATAACTCCAAGAAATTAGTCGTGTACTCCTCATTTGTCGTCGATCCCATCTATAGCTTGTAGAACTCCTTTGATTTTCCATCATAGTACCTCTTTGACAAGTACTTCTTCCTAAAAAATTATCTTGAATTCATGACAACTCAATTCCTTTGTCCTAATGTCTCTGACCCACTTCACATCTTTCCACCAGATGTTTCTTTTCCCTTTGAGGCTGAAAATAGTTATCACGACCTTCATGTTCTATGTATAGTCATACAACTCAAAGAACTTCTTCATCCCAGCTAACCATGCCTCTGCATCTTCCGACTTCTTCAACTATCCATCAAATGTAGGTGGATTGACTTTCTTGAACTCATATGTAAAATATCCCATGTCATTCCTTATGTAAGGATGACAATGTTGATGACCATGATATTTGTCTGAACCAGAACTAGATTAGAACCCATGTACATCACCTCTCCTATCCGGTGTATCCAAGAACTTTCCATCTTTGACCGTGTCATATTTATCTGACCTATGCCCAACATGAGACCTACTGTCATATGCCCTATTAGTTTTGTCATCCTCTTTATAATTGACTCGTGGTTGTCCATGTCTCTGCAATTTTGAAAAAAATTGAAGAATAACTGCATTGACCTCCGCTTTTTTCTCTTATTCCTTGGAAAGTCTCTACTGTGACTGAATGATTTTTCCATTATCTACTTTACAACTTCTTGTCTATTCCTTCAAAATTCTCAAAGTGTATTTTATGTGAGGGGAGTTATCATCACCATGTTGCTCATCTGATATATAGGAAGAGTCTCGTGAACTAAAATCCACCATTTTTCTAGTCATGTTTGATCCTTTTCCTCCAAACATAGTATGCCAGCTAAACCAAAATATAAACATAATAAACATACCTCAGTGAAGTTTAGGGGATGTTATCTCTTCTACAAGATCAACCAGATTAGCATTATACATGTATAATCATAATCATAGAAATATATCCACATCATCTCAGTCATTATCTAGTTACCACGTATGAAAATACCAACTGCATACCATGAAATCATGCATGAAAACCATGACCATAATAACACATGCATGATATACTTATAGATGTTGTCATGCATAAAAAATGAATATACAAACCACATCCCAACAACAACATTGGCAACTTCTATAGGTGAACACAAATGTAACAGTGACCACCACCATGCATACATAACAAACACATACAAAACCTTCATGCATGCATGAAAACCACATTCTGCCTATCCAGTCCATGTGTTGAACCATGATCTAATACCACTTTGTCACACCCTCCTCCCACACTTATCCAAGTTCACCAGTCCACTAGGGTAAATATGTGACAAAGAGTTACTATGACACGAGTAAACCTCCTCGATAACCTTAAGGAAATGGAGTCGAGAAACCAAAAGCTTATCGACTTCCCTCAGGTGTTACAAGACCCCCAAGGGATAAACCACCCTTCCAGGTGCCCAAAACCTAAGTTAAACCTATTTTTCAATGCCCTAGACTCCTAGACGTTGGCACAACACTACATAAATTGGAGTGTAACCCTCCAGTCACATGCATAATCATTTCAAGGGAGCGACTACAGTCTTTTTCACCCAGTTCTATGCCTGCGAGTGCGAGATCTGAGCCACTTTTTCAAGGCTAGTCTCTATACCACTACCCAAAACTTAATGAAACTCTCAAAACTTATAAATGACACATGGGCAAGGAATTCCATACAAAACTTAGGCACAGACTTGACCTAACCAAGCCTAACCATGACAGTAATTATGTCAAACACATCATGAACATGTAATCTATAGGTCATAATTACATATATGAACCCAGGGATCTCATAGTTATCTGAGAATTTTCAAGAAGGTCTGATGCCCTCTCACAATAACTGCCTTATCATCTATTATGTGATACATTCATTAACCATTCATTTACGAATCCAAACATGATGAGAGCCATAAATAAACTATGCCATAAAGCCATTATTATAACCAACATAAAACCAGAATAATAATAGTGATCGAACAACCATTAAAGCCACAGAACAACAAGTATAAATAATCATGAAATAGAAGAGGAAAAGACATATTATTAACATATGCAAAGGCCAACCAATTTAGGGACTTCCACGTACCACCTGATCATATATTTGGTTGAACCAAATCTTTCTTTCATCCAATCACCCTCATGCCATATTTCAAGCATGAATGTGGGACTCACAACAAAACAGCCAGGGCTTCCTCAGGATTACCGCGTATCCTGTCATTATCGATTAAGGTATTCCTAGGCCCAAACCCCTCATATGTACAACCAAGCTTTACCATGTATCCCTCCATTACTGATCAATGGATTCCGGCCCAAACAATAAACACACATTATTAGGATTTACCACAATCCTGCCAAAACCGGTCAAGGGATCACTAGGCCCTAAACAAGCATGGATGCATATGGATTTATTCACCAATACCTTGAGGAATTTTGTTGTCTCCACCCTCAAGCTTTATCGTGTATCCTACCATTATCAGTTAAGGGATTCCTAGGCCCGTGGTAATTTTCCTGAGATCACCTCACCTGGTTCCAAAACCATCTGGAAATCCATCTCAACCAAATGAGAGAACCCCATCACACCATGGATATCCATAAATGGAAAGGAAATTCTTAAAACAACTGTCACACCTGGAAAAAACCATGCCGATGGTAGAAAGAGAGCCAAATATACGCATGAATATACCATGCATGCCAAAACTGGCAAGGATATCATACATGCAACTCGATACCTGCAAGTAATCCCGCTATATCCACTTGATCCAACTCTTCCTTTCTTGATCTTTGCTTCCTTTTCTTTCTTGTCCTTCATTTTCCTTCCTTTCTCCAATGCTAGAGTGCTACAATAATGATCCAAGTGTGTAAGAGTATGAGAGAGAGAGAATAGAGAGAGAGTTCCAAAACATAACTAACAAAAAACTATGAATTGATCCTTAGAATCCTTTTCATTAATGAGGCCTCTATTTTCTTCATTTTCCCTTATTTTCCTTCAATTTCCTCCTCACATGCAACATGTGACCTTTCACCTTCTTTTTCTCCTAATTTCCTTTATTTTCATAAATAAAATGCCAATTAATGCATATTTTCCTTTTCAAAGCCTTTGTCATTGCCTTTTCCAATTTCCATAGCTATAATAAACCAAATGAACACCCCTCTAAGGAATTTTCCCAACATTCAGCTTGGAATATGTTTCCCATGACCTTGGTCTTATTTTACCTTTATTGACTTTATTACAAGGATTTTTAACCAGGGATGTTACAAATATATCCACCCATGCTTTGTTAACAAATAGTAAGTGAGGCCCTTTATTAGGACTTCCATTAGCCAAAACTGTGTTGGAAAGATGAAAAGAAAATTCATGGAATTGAGGACCCTAGTTAACTTTTAGATAGGTGGGAAATTGGTCAAGTGTTGGGACCTATGAACTGGGTATATCCAAGCTCATTTCCACACTTATGCTCAATGGAGAAAAACAACATTCTGCCCAATATTTTCTTCCAAGACTCATTTCGATAATTCCCCATGAATTCTATTTTTCCATGAATTGAAGCCTAGATATCTATTTCTCATCCCATAAAATTATAGAGAAAACATAACTAAAACAAAATTATAGAATTTTATAGAAATACCAAAGATTGAAACCAAACACATAAGAGTAATGGAGTCAATATTAAATTAATATGTTTGAATTCACTATTCTAGTCATTCGATACCACTTGTAAATTCAAGCATATGTTGTCCAATTACATGACTATAGATCTACCTGCCTTTTGAAAGAGTTGTGAAGCAAACATAGGTAGATAATATGAGAAACGTCGGAGGAAAATGTATTAGGTCATTCGAGAGAGATGGATTGGGATAATTCATTTATGCAATATATTGATTGGTCCTGAGAGATTTATTTATTGGGCTTGACCACCGATTATACTACCTACTATAGGTATAGGAGAGCACTCAACCACTTAAGGAGAGTAACCACTTCAATATTTAGGCCTAATATTGAAGGGAACAACATTGTTGACAATGTCCCAACTCTGGTAGTCTGAACTCCTACAACCCTTGACTAAGGAACCAAGAGGACATGTTCTGAAATGTTGTCAGACATGGACACCGATGAAGAGGAAGATGAACAACCTAGTGCAAAAATGGCTAGAGAAGTAGATGATTTGGGTTTCACGCCAACCAAATACATTTTCTAGAATTATTCCAAGGCCTTCATTTCACAAATGTTTTGATAAAATCCATCAATCAAGAAATTCCACAATAAATTTTTACGTTATTGTTGAGATATTCTTCCAAATACTTAGCATGTGGCCTCTATATACTTGCATTTCACATACATATCGGTTATAGCACGCCATTCATATGCAACATATAAAAAAGCTCTTCTAATTGTACTCTCTTACCATGTTTCATAACCATAAAATCAACATGGGGAGGGAGGAAGAAGGGTGAAAAACATGAATTAACCCAGTTGTTTTAAGACCTCAACACTATCCTTTGTGTCTACATATGCTGACTATTTTCTCCACAAAATTGTCAAACACGATGGGTATGGAATTGTTCTTGCACTTGCAAACATGATAACAATGGCACATCCTTATCTACAACCATATTTGATAATGGAGGTATAAACATGTTGGATCAGTTCTAGTCACAATGGGTTCAAACATGCTTAGTGAATATTTCATAGTTATGGACTAGTTCATAATTACAAATTGGTTTGGTTAAAGTATGTGAGTAAAAAAAATTACACCAAATGTTTGGATATATTCTTGGAAAACCCCCTTTTGGGCATGTTCTATCGTTACTATATTAGTAGATTCCAAACTAATTATGTTCAGATGTTTTTTCAAGTACTTCATAGGAAAATTGTATTTTCTCCAATTTAGAATGCATACATGTAAGTTGATTCCTTAGAAAGGTGTTTATCTCACTTCTATCTCCCATATTATATCCATAAATCATATTAGACTCTACCAAATTCATCAATTCAATTCATACATAAAATAAAAAAATAATGTACCCAACCATCCACTTCATTAGGGAACATTTGATTGAGCATTTTGTCAAACAATTTGTATACGTACTTTATAAATTTCACTTTTGTGTTATCTCTGCCCCATGTAGGATAAATGTCTAAACCTAGGCTCTAATACCATGTTTGAAGACCCAAATGGGGCCTTCTAACAAAGTTGAATTTAACCACTAATTTAATCAAGCAAGGAAAATAACATGTTTATAACACAACAATTATTTGACAATAGCATATAAATAAAATTTGACTTGCAACATATTAAACATGTAATGAATTTTATTTGTATAATTTTACATAAATAAAACAAAAAATGAAAGAATACTTGATCTGGTGGCTTGGTTGGGGTGCTCCTATGGGAGATGCCAAACTGAATTTTCTACCCTGCCAACTAGGAATGTTTATCTAATTTCCCAACCTAGGGAACCTCCACAAATTCTCTAGTCCTATGAGCCTAATTCCAAAAATAGCTTCCATAGTGTGTCCAAAGGAAAGTTCCAATACTCTCCAACTACAACCAAATCAAGCTCCTAAGTTCTCCTTCCTTCCTTTCCCCCCCAATTCCTTCCTCCAATGCCAAAAAAATAAAGACCAAAGATCCCTTTCTCTCATTCCCCTTCCTTTTATGTCTCCCCACTCGTCCACCTAAACCACCTACTATTAAGGCCATGAATACCCACCCCATCCTTTTAATTTAATGACTTGAATTTCCTTCCTATATTTTATCCAGAAATAAATTTGAGGAGGAATCTTGTCAAACCTTGAGAAATGGAATATTAATATTTAATTCAAAAATAAATTCGAGAAAACTTGTCAAACATTGGGAAATGAAATTTAGAAATATATTTGAGGAGACAATTTGTCAAACCTTGGGAAATGAAATAATAATTAAATGATAACTAATAGTAAAATATTAATATTAAGTCATATCAATAAAATTACATATTCATAAGTATCTAATAATTTAATATTAATAAGTATACACCAATATAATTTAATAATTATAAGCCAATATTTTAAGGTTAATTAAACATTAATTAAGATTAGTCATTAATCAATATTAACCATTTATTTTATCATCTAAAATTCTATGATTCAGAATACTATTGTATTAATGTGAGGTGTGGGTATGTTGCTAGGATACACATAATTCATATGTATACTAATAATACTTATCAAATTCAATCACTCAGCATATGGGCTACTAAGATAATGTAAGATAATTGGATCAAGTAGGGAATTACAAGAGACCGTGGTGTACTCACACCTTATGTTGGCATGGCAGTGCCATGTGGTCCCATTAAATACCACGTGGAAGCCACATAGAAACCCAATGATGATGTGGTCTCATCTTGTGTTGATGTGGCAGTACCACATAGACCACACGTGGATACCATGTGGCTGCACACTAATGACATAGACCCATATCATGCTAATGTGGTAGTCCCATGTGGTAGATCAATGTTTTTTTTTCTATTAAATCGAACATTTCTATTAATTCATATCAAAGGTGCGTCGTGAGAAGATTGGTAATATCCTACTTCTGACCTCATTCCTACTAGACTCAGTGGACAGAAGGTAATGACAAAAACATATTGACAACAACAATCGTAAACACAGATACCATATGCATAGCGCCCAAAAAAGATAAAATATCCCAAGAACCCAAATACATCCAACATTCATCCCTAATCAACTAGATTACCCGACACCTGGAATGTCCAGTCCATTCCTGGAGGTGTGGGTGGGTGAAGACCTTCATGAACATGTGCTTCCATATGTGCCAACCTTCCCTCTAGTTGTTACAACCTCCCTTGGATCCTTTTTTGACTTGAACGCGGGGATGCCAATCGATCCATCATGTGCCATTGGTTGTATTGATGATTGATCATGAAAGCAATAATTTCATTCTAGTCCTCATGTTGGTTGCATGAAAGCTACTCCAAATCATGGTGACCTATTGAATTTTTTTTTCTAGTGAAACAAAATCGAGGTGGAACATCAAATCTACAAGGAGAAGGGGGTGTGTGTTGGTCTACTTTTTCCCCAAAGTCTCAAATTTCTACATGGTGGTATGATCCCTAGTCATGAGGCCTCATTTTCTTGCGAGGATGACCTCACTGGAATTGCATGGGCCTTAAAGTGACAACTGAATTCCACCAAGCCCACACCCTACACTTAGATAATAAAGTTCCTTGAAAGTCCCAAGGTAAACCATCATCGCCACACCCCAGGGGATGAAGCCAAGAATATTTATGGAATTTCACACTAGATAGGAGTTGACTCACAATCACCCTAGATGTTAAACACATCCAAAATGATAATTGACTCACAACCCCAACAAAGAAATGGGAAAATCCACAAACAACAACACTACTTCCCCAATTGACCATGAATAATGAAATCTAGCAAATGAAAAAGAAAGATACTAGAAGGGGTCAACCCCCAATAACTATAATTTTGGCCATGACTACCTCAAGCTAAACTACATTACCCCCATGAAAATTAATAGTCCATAAAAGATAAAAAGTGTGTGCAACCTTGGAAGCTAGGGGAGAGAATTTAACCGATGAGATTGAAATTGAGGTGGTTAAACACAAAGACCATAATTGTCAGCCCCAACAGTTGTTTTCTTCACACAAACTCTAAGATCCCATCCAGTTTTTGTGTAGACCTCCACAAGCTTGGGTCCCAAATTGTTCTATATTGAGCTACTTTCGTGATTGGGGATAAGCCTCCAATGCTTGAAGATATGTCGTATCTTACTATCACAATTTGGGGAGCCATGGATGGAAAGGAACATAAGACACCATATTATCTTACAAAGACATTGCAAATCATTTTCCTTCTACCCATTACCATATAGATCTGACGAATATTGAAGAGAACCCACATATCATTTACACCACAACGCCCTTCGAGAACCATCTACTCTTGTGTGCCACCTGAGGCATATTAAACACACTTGATTTCATCAAATTTTGTGTGATTTTGGGTTAAATACTCCTCCCTATCCTTCACTTAACGTCGAGGTCACCCCCATCGGGGAATGTTGTAGCTCAATGTTGATGTGGCCTAATATGATTGGTTAAACCTCCAATGGGAATAACTTATAATTCAAGAGTAAGATTGAGATAAAATTTATATCACCAAAAATATCTTGATGAGATGAATGCAATGGTGGTATTCATTTTGTGTTTTGATGAAATTGGAACAAAGGATTTTTGTAACCCCATCCTCATAACATACCTTAGAGATTGGGTCAAAGAAATAGGTAATACCTCCCATAGATCGTGATAGTATAAAGGGGTGGGAGGGAGAATTACATATTGGTATCAGAGCAAAGGTTCAACACTTGATATTTGGGAGCAAAGTTAGAGGCTCTAATACTTTGTGGTATCAGAGCAAAGGTTCAACACTTGATCTTTGGGAACAAAGTTAGAGGCTCTAATACTTAGTGTTATCAGAGCAAAGGTTCTATTGTTCCTTGAAGATAGTTTCTGGATAGGAAACTATTGCAAGGCATCAATATGTGTGGTTTATTGAAAGGAAGGTTCCTATTTATTAAAAAACTTTTCTTATATGTAAATATAACCCTTTTAGATGTCTAAAAAGGCATAATTCCAACTACGATAGATATTTAGAGAGCTAAAAGTAATGAAAGAATAATAAAGAAATATAACATATTTCTTCAAATTTTTCCTAAATATATCAACTATATGATATAGGAGAAAATACAAAGAATGATATCCTAATGGTTTAACAACAAAACAAAATTTAGTCATATGAAATCAATTTATGTTTGCAGAGGTATTAAATGAACAACTCGATTATATCATAGATCTCAGTGTAAAATATAAGTTTTCCAAGAGATATAAGGGAAGATTATCCTCAACTTAACCTCTGAGGTGTTTCATATAACTTCAAAATATTAAGATGAAATAGAGTATGAAACTCATAAGAAATAAACATTCACAAAGAGAACAAACTTCCATATGTTGAAAGAAGAATATTTTTGATTAAAATTTTTTGAAAGTAATGTCTTTGAATACAAAAGACAAGTTGTTTCTCTCCAAAAGTGAACCCATCTTAATAGACTATGAAACTCACAAGAAATAAACATTCAAAAAGAGAAAAAAATTCCATATGTTGAAAGAAAAATATTTTGAATAAAAAAAATTGGAAGTAATGTCTTTGAATACAAAAGACAAGTTTTTTCTCCCCAAAATTGAACCCTCTACATGGGTTTCTTTTTCATTTTTATATAAAATTACAAAAACAAATTATTGTTGCAAAAAACAAAGTTGCGATAATGAAATTTGCGATAATTAATATGTCCAAATCTAGCATCTCAAAGAAAACTAGATGACAATGTACCTTCATCATGATGATGGATGTATATAAAATCAGGTGTACGAGAAAATTCCCCTTTCATTTTCAACTATCTTTCATCCTCCACTCCAATCATGACAACCACATTGTGAAATTTCTTGCTTATTTCTATTCTACCATCAAAGATATGAATATAGTGGCCTTGTTGGTGAATGTGCACAAGCGACAACAAATTTCTTTGCAACTCTAGAAGGTAGAGTATATCATGCACAAGAAATTCAGGAAATCTAGACAATTTAAACTTTATTGTGCCAAGTCCTAAGGTTTTGAGGCTTGATTTATATGAAAAATACATTGCTCCATCTACATTATCACTAAAGTCTTCAAAGAAGTCTCTTTGGAAGGTCATGTGAGATTTTTCACTTATGTGAAGAATCCATGCATCTATCTTAGAAGCAAATGTAATGTGAAACAAAATTTCAGCTACTCCAATATTGCAATGGGCGAAAATATAATGATTAAATTTAGGTGCTTTACCTTTTGTTGGATCTAGTGTTTTACTTCTATATTCTTTTTATTCTTGTTTGTCTTTGATATTATCTCGAGGGATTATATATGTTGATGCATCATGTCCATATATTTCACAACAAACATAATGAAGATCAGATATTTCTCCTTGATGGTGTTTATGTTGATCAGCGGTTGTCATTGATGTCAACCCAAGAAGCACCAAGGGCTACCCCAATATTGCATGGGAATTTTTACCTACCAAATTACTATATTCTGGGTCAAGAATGCTTTTGATGGTTTCTTATTGTCGAGATGTTTCCATTGATATATGGCACACCACGTAATTCTTCACGGTTTGAGAGATATTCATGTTTGAAGTTTGTAACCCAAGTTAGTGGGCTAAAAACCCATGGGGTTGTGACATGGGTCTTTGAAAAGTCATAATTAATATTTTTTAAGCTCCTAAAATCCCTCCCACTTTCACTTGTTGAAGCCCCTATCAACCTAAGCATTTATATAAATTGTGATCCTCATATCCTCCTTATGAAAGGGATTTTGCCATCTGAAACAATTCATCATGGAATTTTCGCTCTAATGTTTTTTCTACGAAGGTTCAGAAGCTGAAATTTTTGTGAGGCGAAGCTGAAATCCTAATAAAGTTCCTGTGAAAATTTCAGATCAAGGTGCGCAATATGTTTGGAGATATGATCTGTGGAAGTCAGAGTTTTTGCAGGCTCCTGAAATTCATCTTCAAGAAGTGACCTTGGGAAAATCGTCATAACTCTCTCTCTGAGCATCGGATTGGAATTCTGTAAAAAGTGACAGATAGTGCACGGATTGTAGTTTGCGCTCTATCAATTTCAGATCCAAATGAAGAAACAGTGACACGTGGCATGCCGTACAAGTTCGTTATACTGAAACATTCCATAATTAGGGCATTGTGAGAAATTGGGCATAACTCTCTCTTGAAGAATCCAAATTGGGTTAGACCTGTGGCATTGGAAAGATGACTTAGAGGAGTACTAAAAAACTGAAAATAAGATATTGGGGATCTGAAATAACAGAGATACACCAAATTCAATATCGAGCTCCTAAAAGGCCAGAAAAAGCTAGATCATGTGTTATCAAGGGCTGTAAAGGACCAGAATTTCTAGGGCAGCAAAGCAAAGCAAGGTGAAAAAGAGGGTAGCATGACAAGAGAAGCAACCAAGGTGCAGAAGAGTAGCAAGAAGTTCATCACATGAAGTCTTCAAGTGGGTAGCACCGCATACAATCACTGTAAAGGTATCATTGTACTAAGTCATTGTAAATACATTATTGTACAAATCGTTCTAGTGTCTATCTGCCAAGAGTTGAAGAGGCAGTGTCAGGAGGTCTAGGATCATCATTAGGTGGTTGTGTCATAGTTGGGGTTATGGTCTAGTGTGTCTTCTTATTCTACATCATTCTATATCATTTTAAAGTGGACCATTTTCCCTGGTACGGGAGTCCATTCTTCTTTTATTCTTCTATAGGGTGGTAGGGTGGTGCTAGGGTGAGTTGTAGCTCATTGGGTGTTGGGTCATTCATTCAATTGACTTCTGAAGAATCTCAGGCGTTGGAGCGTCCATCCAGTGGGAGTTGGAGAAGAATGTTTTTCTAGATTCTAGGAAGTTGGAGCTTTATTTTCAATGGGAGTTGAATATTAAAGAATTATTAGAAAAACATTAGGTGGTTTTTGTCCCGGAGTGGGTTTCCACCTTAAAAACTATGTGCATTTGTGTTCCTTTTATTTGCTGCTATCATTGTACAAACACTGATAATAATTGAAGATTAACTAGTACTTTAATTGAAAGGAATAATGATTCACCCCCCCTCTCAGTATTTCCAACAGTTTACCCCCCACCTATGGAATTATTTCTTATGTGTCATCTTTTACTGCCATTGTAACACCCACCTACAACATCTACCGAAGTAACCAACCAACTGGTGTAAACACATGGAAAAGAGTTACTATGATATGATTCAACTCCCTATGTAATATTTAAGGAAGTGGAACCGACGTAACACAACCAACCTGACCTTCTACACATGCAAAGGAACCACCACAGGCCATCCAACACTTCCAGGTGACTAGCCCCTGAGACAACCTGAAATTTTACTACATTAAAGCCTCAGTCTCTCACATGACATGGGCACGCATGTGAATGGGACCCTCTGTCACTCCCATAGTAAGGGCATGTTCACGACTGGGGTCTTTTCTAGGTAGTTTTGTGCTAGCGACTCCGGAGTCTATGCCACTTTTTCAATGCAAGGACTCAGGCCATTGCCCAGAACTCCATGAAACTTCATAAATGAAAAGTAACATCGAAAAAATTATACAAGTTCAAATAATTAAACAAGGTCTTGATTGGAACCCTACTAGCCATCATAGAAATTTTGTCAAACATATCACAAATATGCATTCTACAGGTTAAAACAATAGATATGCGCATAGGGGCCTCACACTTATCTAAGAATTTATAAGAAGCATGTATGCCTCATCACAATAACTACATTACCATCTATTAAGCCATATATTCATTGTACATTCATTTGTTAATTAAAACATGATGGGAGCCATACATCATCGATGTCATAAAACTCACTCATAACCAACATAAATATCAAAGATATAACAACCATATAAACCACATATAAACAATTATATTTACCCATAAAACACCAAGGATAAAGAGCTCTTATTAATGAATGCATAGTTCAACCACGTATGGTACTTCCACGAACCACCTGAACAAATATTGGTCTGAACCAAATATTTATTTTAGCCAATCGCCCCCGTGCCATATTCCAATCATGAATATGGGATACCATAAAATAAAAAAAATCGAAGCCATACCAGGGATTCCAGAGGCACAACCACCTCAATCCTCAACCAATTATTCCTCCTCAAGGTCAAAAATTACTAACCATCGCTAGATTTATCTCCACCCAAGATTTTTAGGCTTATAGAGTGTTTGTTCAACCTAGGGATTCCAGGACTAGTAACTCAATCCACATCTGCTGTCGAGCTTCTAGAGCATTTGTCCAACCAAGGCTTCCAGGACTAGTAACTCAACCCAGTGAGGGCTTCCAAATTGTTTGTCCAACCAAGGCTTCCAGGACTAGTAACTCAACCCAACAAGGGCTTGCAGAGCATCTTCCCAACCAAGGCTTCCAGGACTAGTAACTCAACCCAAGTTTTTACAAGGCTTCCAGGTCATTTGTCCAGCCAAGGCTTCTAGGAACTAATAACTCAACCCACAACCAAAGGCACATGAAAACCACCCAGAAAACAAAAGTAAACCCCACAACACAATGGTTATCCAGGAAATGTCAAGGCCAGGAAAAACCACTACCAATCCAGGTAATCCCCCATGTCAATGAAAAATCATAACAAAATAACCAAATGCCTATGTCATGCATGTCAAAACTAGTAAGAAAATCATACATGAAACTCAGTACCTGCAAGAAAAACTCGTTGTACCTGTTGATCCTGATGTCCTCTTACACTTTCCTGCTTTTCATTTTCCTTCTTGCTCTAAATCCCAAATATGCCACGCTCCTCCAAGAGTGCTCCAAGAAAAAATTGTGTCTAAGAGTATGAGAGAGAGATAATAGAATGAGAGCTCCAAAACTGAACTGACAAAAGTCTGTGAACTGGTCCTCAGAAGCCTTTTTATTAATGAGGACTCTATTTTCCTCATTTTTCATTATTTTTCCTTCATTTTCCTCCTCACATGCAACCTATGACCTTTCACCTTCCTTTTATCCTATTTTACATTATTTTCATAAATAAAATGTCAATAAATTCCACTTTTCCTTTCCAAATCCGTTGACAGTGCCTTTGCCAATTTTCATATCCATAATAAACCATGTTGGCCCTCGTTTTTTATCTCTTTTTGTTTATGAAATACACCATATTTTACCATATTATCCATCTATTCACCATCATATCCACCTTATATTGACCAAAGATGCATATACAGGTATTTAAGTTATGTTTTTCAATTATTAGATGTTTTTGTAAAAATTGAAATTTAAATGCATTTTTGGACAACAACAGAAATTTTCGTAACTGCATTATGGTTTGCATATGTGCAGGACACTTGGGCTCGAGCTAGATACATTTACAGAAGGCTCGGGAACTAAGAATAAGAGTACACCTGTTGGTACAATCAAATCGAGCTTTAATAGGCCTGGTCAAAGGCAGTCAAACAGGACCTGTCTTTATGGAGGATCCCTAGAAACTAGGTCAAAGCTCTTATTTTGTGGGATTTTATATATTTTGATGGATCTGATGGATGAATTTGAATTGATTTGATAGGATAAGGATAGTTATGACTACTTGAGCTATTTTAGATGAGTTTGTTAGATACTTTATCTATTTAAGCCTCAAACTTTGAAGGCTTTGATATGTAGAACTTGTATGACTTAATATTATTATTTCTGAGACTTGGAGACATAATTGAATATCTATTCTATCATATTTGCTGTTGTTATATGTTGGTTGATTGATTGAAGTCTTAAGTAGCTGAATTCACCTTCAGTGTGTGAGGCAAGGAGGAGGGCCCCTACACCGAGCTAAGTGCACTTCTTAGTTTATTTTGTAGTTGCAATTTCTGAATTAGCTTGCTTATTTTTAAATTGTTTATGGTGAGTATTTTTTAGTATTGATGAATCTAATGATCATTCTTAACTTGCATATGAAAGGACAAACAAATGTTTAAGTTAAACATTATTTCTATCTAATCAAGATCTTCAGTTAGAATTCATCTCTACATGCTTTTACATGCCTTTAAATGATTGCTGATAGATCTTAATATTGTTTCTATTCTGCATATGAAGATTCAACCCAGTATTTAAAGTTAAATACTTCTTCTATTTGATTAAGAGACTAAAAACTAAGATTCATATTTCCTACTTTTTCTGAATTCCTGTTTTTAACAATAGCATTACTGTTAAATGAATATATGATGAAGGACAATAAGGACCTCTTCAGTGAAGAGACTCTTCAATTATTACTTCATGTATCTTTATCTATTTTTTAGTTAAGTAGTTTTTTATTTCTAATTCACATGGTAATCTTGTTAGAGAAGGGCAAACAAATCTCTTAAGTTAGGAGATTCTTCTGCTTCTAATTACACATTTGAATTTAGAAATTGTTTAATTTAGATTTATATTTGTAATATGCATTTATCTAATCATTAATAAACCATCTTCTGAATTGATCACAACTGAAACCCATATAATTTGGGGATGCTTCTAAGCTCCACTAACCCGGATTGATAATAAATACTTGTGTTAGTTTACAACAGTAAATTGACCCAACATTTTGGCATCGTTGTCGGGGAAGCATATTCAAAACGGTCAAGTAGGGAGACAAAAGGATTAAAAAAAACAAACAAAAAAAATATAAAATCACCAAAAACAACAAAAATATAGTTTTTCTTTTAAGTAATGTTTTCTTATGCCTAGAGATAGAGATCAAAAGGGTAGATTTGTGAAACAAAAGCCCCCAACAGCTCATTCATCCACATGATTAACAACACTGGTTGCTGGAAACCCTACTATTGAAGGGTTATAGGAAAAATAGAGATCGGGACAGAGATTAACTTTAGTTGAAAGACAAATATTGTTAGCCTTAGATATAAAGAAAAAAAACACTTAAAGAACCTCCTTTTGTATGGAAATAGAAAGATATAAGAAAATCAACTGTTGAACAACTAGAGGAACGTGTCCTTGAAGAAATCAAAGTAGTTGAAGAAATAGAAAATCAATCTCCTATCGAAACACTATAGATCTTTGAACAAGAAATGGTTGAAGAAGGAAAATGATCAACTAGACTAAACATGACTCTTGAACAAAGACTAGAATATGAAAGACAACAAAGGGAATAGCAAAGACAACGAGAAGAAGAAAGAAGAATTGAGGCAAAAAGAAAGGCAGAGGAAGACAAAAGAGTAGAAGCACTTAGAAGAATAGAGGAAGAAGGAAGAAGAGAAAATCAAAATCGAAGAACACAAGAAAATGAGCAAGAAGTTAACAATGATTAGGAAACTACTTTTGGCTTTCGTATTTTAGATGCAAGATCAATACTTCGAGATGAAATAAAAATGAAAAATATTCCACCTTCTGTATTGCCTAATTTCTATGGAATGTCAACAGAAGATCCTGATGCATTCATGTTCAAATTTGATATCTTGTGTAAAACCTATGGATATATTGATGACACACACAAGCTTCGAATTTTCCTACTACTCTAAAAGCAGCGGCCTCGAAATGGTTCATGGGATTAGGAGAACATAAAATTGCTTCTTGGGAGGATATGACGAAAGTTTTTCTTTAAAAGTGTCAAGCATATTGCAGGGCTAGAGACTCGAAAGAAAACATTTTTGAATGACACAACAAGAAGATGAAAGTTTGGAAGAATATTTGGAAAGATTCCTTTACAATTTGCAGAAATCTAAACATCATTCTCTTATTCCAGATACCATCTGCACTATTTTTCTTAAGGGTATTAGAGATGAGTATTTAGACAATCTTAATGTATTTATACATTCTTTAACTTTGCATATGATACATGCTATTTTCATAACTTGGTGACATAATACTTCTGTGATATGACTGCAGAGTTTCCCTCAGATAAGTTGCAGTGATATCTCAAACAAGTTTGCAACTTAACAATGTACTTGATATCTGCAATCCACACACATCTCTGTACTATTTAACCTTCTGAAATTTGCATCTATTAGTCTTCTAAAATCCACATTTATATCACAAAAAAATCCACAATTTATTTCCACAGAACAGTCCACAATATGCTTCATACTTATTCGCAATTTTCCTCAAAGGGATATGCATTATTTTGAGTTCTAATGAGCCACAGGAACATGGGTATATATAGTGATCTTGAACCGCCTTTAGGCCGACCCTACACCAAGTTGTAGACCAACATTGTTACTGCAAATAGGCCAAATTCAAAATTTATTTCCAACGTTGAGAAAGGTTTGTTACATGCCATTCCTCCACAAGGTTTATGACAAGGTCTTGGAGCACCTTAATGATGACTAGGCTCTCCATATACATGGCACTAATTGCACTTGTAAATAGAATACAAACCCTAAATAGACATCAAGAAGTAGTCTATTAACCTATATTAAAATTCTTGCTCGTGAAACCCATGAAGAAAGTGCAACAAATTACATTTTATTATCTTTTTCTTCTTCTTTTCATAAATTCATAATTACAGTCAATATGAAGATCGATCCTAGTTACACTTTTCAACACTCCCTCCTAACTAGGGATTTATTCATACAGGTACATGGTCACTTTTAAACTGAAGAATCTCTAAGAAGAATCAGATTGGTAATCACATCTGTATAGCATCATATCAACTAGCATTGTCTGAGTGAAAGGCCTTGACTAACAGTCCCATCTCTCAACGAGACAATGGGATACAATGTTGGCAAGACACATGACTTATAGACACCATTTTCATTGTACCTCCAAAGTGCATAGTCCACCTGGGTGTTCCCAAAGTATGACCTCCTTGGACTATTCTTCTCTTGGGTTGATAGCCCTCAAAGAATATCGGTCCCCGACTACTCTTATCTTGAATTCCCTAACACATTCTCAGAGTATTGAATGCCAGATGATTACCCAACCCTCCATCCTGTCTTCCCAAGTGAAGACCAGAATGATGTGTCTATCTCTCCCTCTCATCGAGGGAGGACCTATTCCACAAGGGAATGTACTCATTCCTGTATAAGGAATGTACCTAATGTCATTCTTAGGAATTACTAGTTTCTTCCAAGTAAGAAACTGATCACGAGGCTCCCTCTCAAGCAGGGACCTGCAACAGGAATGGTGAGACAACCAGATGCTCATGAAGAATTCATCCCCTCGATGTCATGGATTTTTATATTGAGGAATCTTCAACTTTATCTCCATAGGGCACAGATCATCCATCACTTTCATTCATAAGTCATGTCATCTACCAGAAAGTGATTCATCTGTCATTATTATCTGGTCCACCTTTTATGCCATGCTTCTTTCTTTCGAATCATATCTAAGGATCATACATCCTTTCTCATGATTAGCATCGCTGCACAAATTCATCCAGATAAGCATATACATATGAACTTTTAAAACAAAAGTGACCTCAGTGATGATCTTTCACCATGACGTCTTCCTGTAGGCATCAACATCCTTTATTCAGATTGACACATCTCCTAATGATATGTTTTTTCAAGGGTCTTCTTCTTTACCATACTTCTATTAGAGTCTACATATCCTCCCAGGAGATATTATAGTCACATCTTCTTGGCTTTCGGATGATAATTTCCTCTTGAAATGGTTTCACTTCATGATCTCTTCCTTTCTACACATCTTCATTCCCAGGAACTTCCAATTTCAAGTTCCTTTTTCATATACGACCACCTCATATTCCATATGAGGATATATTATGTTGATTTCATCTGTTAGTGCACTGTGAGAGATCCTCGGACCTCCTCCATAGATAATATTTCTAAATATAGAAGTTCATTACCTACAACCATATGACATGAATTTACAGAATACAATGTCAACATATAAATATATATACCTCATACATTTTTCCTTTGATTCATCATGTAGAAGTTTTACTAGAATGAAGAGCTCCATTCCCTTGACCCGCTCCATCAATATGTCATCACATCACAGAATTCTGTAGCATAGAATTCTTGATGAAACCATTCTTATTTCTTTCTAATCAGTGAATTCATAGGGAACTCCATTAGAAAATGTTAACACTTGTTTCCATGATAACCCTTGATCTTGATGACTTCCTTCCATCAGTAATGTTACCAGAGAGGTTTTCCCATAGTTGTTTCACCAAAAGCTCCTACCATGATTTTATCATGATGCCATCAATATACATTTCTTCATATCATACTATTTTACAACCAACATAAATCACTTAAAGAGGAAGATGATCTCAATCATAAAAGAGATCTTTCGCTTCTTCCTTCTTAGATTTATTTGTATCAGGTTCTTCCCTCATATTTGAGACATGGGCTTCTTCTCTTTTTCTCTTGTCCTTTTCAGATTTATGACGATCTCTTTTATAATTCTCAGGTTCATTACATCCAAAGCATTGCACGTTGCCCATATTTCTTCTTTTATTATGAGGACCAATTTTACTGAATCTTCCTTTATTCCTATGATATGGCTGCAAAGGCTTGATTCCCTTCACCTAATTCTGTATCAACTTTGGCTTTCAATCTTTTTTCCTCTATTTTACATAGAGACCATAAATCATAGAATGGTGTGGCTTCTTTCTTCTCGTATAAACTTGAAGTGAAGTTTCCCCATTATTTTGGTAGAGAATTCAACACCACTATAGTCATCTTAGTGTCAGACATTACTTCTCCCAGTTCCTGCAGTTGATCTCTTATTTCAAAAATCCTCATAAAGTATTGAGTGATTCCTTCTTCCCTTGACAATTTCATTTTATATAGTTCTTGTCTTAAAGATATTTCTTCTTCTGCAGTACTCACAGAGAATAGCTCTACTAGTTTCTCATATATTTATTTAGCAGACTTTAATTTTGATATATAGGGAATGAGTGAGTCCTTCATGGATTCTATGAGAATCCTCTGGGCTTTGATTTCTCCCTTCATGTACTTGCCATGAGCTGGAGAATCTTCTTTTGGTGGTTGAATTGTCGATCCTTCGATGTGTTCCATAACTTCGTCTTCAATTAAATTCAAATATGGCCTCTTCTTCCATTCACTAAAGTTTGATGAGCCAACCAGCTTGTTGCTCTCTTTACAATAAGTCATCTTGATAGCTTTAAGTAAGGTGATAGATACTTACTTGAGTAGAGTGGCTTGAAACTTCCTTGATGATGACGAAGAATTTAGGAGCTTATCCTAAGATAGAAATTTTCAATCTAGGTGTTCTTGGATCCTAGATGGTAAAGGATATCTTCAAAAGATGATGTTTTCTTCTAACAATGTCTAGAATGTAAATCTTTGATGGCAAAGATTATTTTCTTGAAGAGTTGATCCTTTGAATGAGATGAAGATCTTTCTCAAAAATAGCTTGAGAGTCTTCCCTGCAAACTGATTTTAATTTTCACCCAAACTTGATTTTTGCTTCCTGGAGAGTCTCTTTGTCAAGTAGCCCTTGAGTTCAACACCTTAGCTCTGATTCCATGTTGAGAATTTGTAGGGTTGGTGATCAATTCAAATTCTCTTCTTGATAATTAAATGTGAGCTTACTTGAGTTACTTATGTCTTCTCTTCTTTAGTTTATTTAGTCTTACATCAAGTCAATTATAAAAAATACACAAGACACATAAATTAGGCTCCTAGAGCCAAGGAAAAACCTCTCCCTCTTGGAGAGGAAAACCCACGAGAAATTGTTCTTATAGATCTTCAAATGACAATTACCATGACCAAGATTTAGAACCTTGACCTATGAATGCCTCCAAGACCTTTTCATTACTTCTTTGCTTGCTTTTAGCACTAACCCTTCTCTTCTGCTCCAAATTGCATTGATTTTCACTAGTACTAGAGAGATCGGTCTCTAATTCTCATTACTTAGTCAACAATTAGATACTTAACCTTCTTCACATTGTCCTTATTTAAACAGATCCGCACTTTTTCCATTATCTTTAATTTTTCATATGATACAGGTTCTTTTCATAACTTGGTGACATAATACTTCTGTGATATGACCGCAGATTTGTCCTGAGATAAGGTGTAGTGATATCTCAAACAAGTCTGAAACTTAACCCTGTACTTGACCTCTGCAATCCGCACACATATTTGTACTATTTAACCTTCTGGAATCTGCATCTATTAGTCTTCTGAAATCTGCATTTATATCACAGAACAACCCGCAATTTCTTTCCACGGAACAGTCCACAATCTGCTTCAGACTTATCTGCAATTTTCCTCATACGGATCCACATTCTGTTGTGTGTTAATGAGCCTCGGGAACATGGGTATATATAATGATCTTGAACTACCTTTAAGCCAACCCTACACCAATTTGTAGGCCGACATTGTTATTGCAAATAGGTCGACTTAAACATTTATTTCTAGCATTGAGAAAGGGTTGTTAAATGCCATTCTTCCACAAGGTTTATGACAAGGTCTTGCAACACTTTAATGATGACTAGGCTCGCCATTTACATGACACTAATTAAACTTATAAACAAAAGAAAAACCCTAAATATACATCAAGAAGAATTCTATTAACCTATAATAAAATTCTTGCTCATGAAACCCATGAAGCAAGTACAACAAATTACATTTTATTATATGTCTTCTTATTTTCATAAATACATAATTACATATTCAATATGAAGACCGATCCTAGTTACACTTTTCAACAAGAAGCAAGTGTGATAGTAAGGATAAAGAAAGAAAGGTCAGCATAAGAGAAAAAGAAATAATAATAGAAGAAGAAAGGGGGAGGGAAAACAAAAAAATGAGGGTTTACAAAAGAAAAAGAGAAGGAACAACATAAGAAGTCAATGGATGAAAAAGGAATATAAGGGACAAAGGATGGGGGGGGGGGGTGAGGGAGGAAGAGAAAGAAGAAGAAAAAGAAAAGAATCCAAGGAACATGGAAGCAAAGAGGAGATAAGAGACAAAAACCTAAACCAGATTGTCAAGAGAATAGGGTTGTGTGAGTAGGCAGATCTAGTTCCTACTAACCTCTAACTCGCCATCCCTATTGAAATTAATGGGATGATTTATGATTTAAAAATCTTCGTGGAACACTCATTTCAAATAATTGCCTTTGGAAATGATCTTAGTGTCCTCGAGGAACAAGTGATGTATGGTGTTGGAAGAATATTTTGCGAGAGTTTATGAGTCTATCCTTTCACTTCTCATCATCACATCTTGTATAAATTCTCGTTTTGGTTCCAACGAGCTAGTACACTAAGGTGTTCCATCAAATACTCTTCCCGGAATGCGAAATTAAGCGTAATTAATTAAGTTAGGCTCAATAATAACCATGTTTTACAGGAATTATCAGAATGCACCGAGACCAAAATAAAACTATGCAGAATTTTCTTCGATGGTGGAATATACCAAGAAAATGTCGTCGGAGCCCATAAAACCCCTCAAAACCCCTCTATGACCTTCGATAATGTAATCCTACTCTTGTGGTCTTTCCATCACATACCCTGGAAATCCATCCTCGTTGTACTATAGAGGAAACTCAAAATGGGGACATTGCAAGTCGTCCCGCCCCAAGAATGCTTGCCCTCAACCAATTCATTTGTCAACAACAGAGGCATCTTCTCATTGATAACATGATCCCTTATGAACCACTGCTGTAAACCATGACTTTGTGTCATTAAAGAATAAACATATCCCTCAATACCTAGCTCCCAAAAAAACCTTTGCCGAATCCTGCCATCAATAGATCTGCCTGGATCCTATAACACCCTCCTCCCACATCTACCCAGGTAACCGACCAACCGAGGTAAACATATGACGAGAGGCTACTATGATCTGATTCAACTCCCCCTATACAGTTAAGAAAGTTGAACTGACACAACACAACCAATCTTACCTTCCACACATGCAACAAAACCCCTAGGAGCCATCCAACCCTTCCAGGTGACTAGCCCCTGAGACAACCTGACATTTTGCTGCATTAAAGCCTCAGTTGGTCCCTTGACATGGGAATTCATGCGACTGGGACCCTCCAGTCGCACCCACAACAAGGAAAGCATGTGACTGGGGAATTTTCCAGGTAGTTATGTGCCAACGACTCCAGATTTTGTGCCACTTTTTCAGGGCCAGGACTCAGGCCACTTTCCAAAACTCCATGAAACTTCCAGAAATGAAAAGTAACATAAAAAATGATATGAATGCAAATACTTGAACAAGAAATTGACTAGAACCCGACTAGCCATGACATACATTTCGTCAAAAATGTCACAAAAATGCATTCTACAGGTTTAAACAACAGATCTGAGCATAGGGGTCTCATACTTATCTATGAATCACTAAGAAGAATTTATGTCTTATCACATTAGTTGCATTATCATCTATTATGTCATATATTCATTGCTAATTTATTTACAAATCAAAACATGAAGACAACCATACATTTTCACTGTCATAAAACATATTTGTAACTAACATATAAAAAACAGAAATAATGAGGATACAACAACCATAAGTGTCACATATGAACCAGTACATTTACACATAAAATACCAAGGAAAGGAACTCTTATTACTGAATGAAAAATCAAACCCGGTATGGGACTGCCACGTTCCACCCGACCATAGATTGACTGAGCCAAACCTCTCTTCATCCAATCACCCTTGTGCCATATTCCAAACATGAATGCAGGACTCAAAACCAAAAGAATCAACCAAGGCTTCCCGAGGACAAACCACCTTACCCTCACCAATAGAACTAGGCTTTACCATAATCCTCACTGGATCACTAGGTCATAAAAAATCATGGATGCCACCATATTTCTCCACCTACACCGTGAGGAATTTTCGTGTCTCCTAGTATCTAGGCTTTACCACAATCCACATTCTGATCCAGGGATCACTAGGCCATAATCGAGACACCACCCTCCAGGCTTTACCATATATCCCACCATTCACGAGCAAGGATTCTTAGGCCTGATCAAGAGCAACCACTTCTAGGATTTACACTATATCCCACCATTCATCGGTTGATGATTCCTAGGCCCACTGAGGCACACAATACATGGCTTTACCGTAACCCACAATTCGGTTCAAGGATCACTAGGCCTGTGGATTTACTGCGATCCATAGTCTGATTCCAGGATTCCTAGGGCATGTTTTCTTTAATTTAGATATCCACCTCACTCAATTTCGAATCCATCCGGCAAACTAGCTCAACCAAAACATGAAAACCCCATCACACCATGGCTATCTGAAAATGACAAGGCAAGGCTGAAGAACACTGCCACACCATGCTAATGACAACAAGAGAACCAAGAATACACATGCATAACCATGCATGTCAAATCTAGTGAGGAAATCACACATGAAAATTGATACCTGCAAGTAAACCCATTGTAATTGCTTGATCCTGCTCTCCCTTGCTTAATCTTTTCTTCCTCTTTGCCTTCTTTGCCTTTCTTGTTCCAATGTTGAAATGCTCCAAGAAAAATTGAAGTGTCCAAGATTGTGTGAGATAGAGATCCAAAATTGAACTAGCCAAAAGCCATGAACTGATCCTCAAAAGCCTTTTTATTAATTTGGCCTTTATTTTCTTGATTTTCCATTATTTTTTCTTCATTTTCCTCCTCACATGCAACCTGTGACCTTTGATGTTCCTTTCTCCTAATTTTCATTATTGTCATAAATAAAATGCCAGAATAATCGAAATGAACAGCGACACTAGGATTTTTTTTTCCAACATTCAACTTGGAATAAATGTCCCATAACCATGGTTATTATTTTTCCTTCATTAACATTATTTACATGGAATTTCCACCAGGGTTGTTACAGAACCCTCCCCGTTGGGGGAACATCGTAATTGGTGTTCAATGACACCTACAACCAACAAGATTGTTGAAAGAAAAGCATACTTCCCATGGAGCTTCATTACTCATCTCGTTGCAATATTTACAATGATCAATCAGTTGAGAAGAAAACCAACATGACAACCATAATGACATGACACCCATACCGCTTATTGGAGATTTATAACACAACTCATGGTAGTATTTACATCCATATACATATGTACATATACCAAAACATCATACCATAGCATATACCAAAAACATATATCAAGTATATTCTCTTAACCAACGAATAGAGAAGGATACATATTCCACATCTGATCCACCATCTCTCATGTAGCTTCATCGGGCCCAAAGTGCTTCCACTGCACTTTAACCTGCTCGATTGCTCAGTTCTAGAGCATGAGCACCTTTCTCTGCAATATACACTGAGGTTCCGACTGGAATTCTCCATCTGGCTCCACCTGCAATATAGACCAGTCAATCACATGATCAACAACTTTCACATACTTCTTAAGCAATGACACATGGAAAACATCATGGACTTTCACTTTCGGAGGCAGTGCAAGTCGATAGGCTATTGGCCCAATCCTTTCAAGAATCTTGAAAGGTCCACAAAACCAAGGTGTCAATTTGGCACACAAAATAATCCGCAAAGGATCTTCTTTGACCTGACGCGTAAGTACACTTGTTCCCCAACCTGAAATGCCTTAAATAACATGTCTGGCCTACATAGATTTTCTATTTGTCTTGTGTTTCCTTTAGATTATTTTTTATCACCTGCATTTCCTGTTCCATTTCTGTTAACATGTTTGGTCCAATCAATACCTTGTTCACCAGGTCACTCCAACTGATGAGAGTATTACAACTCCACCCATAGAGTGCCTCAAACGGACTCATCCTCAATGACTCCTGGTAACCATTGTTATAAGAGAACTCAACCAATGGAAGGTACTCTTCCCATTTTCATTGTTGATGCATCACGTACATACTCAACATGTCCTCTAGAATCCTGTTGACCCTCTCTGTTTGTCCATCTTTATGCAGACGATAAGTTGTGTTTAAGGCCAACTCTTTACCTAAACCTGCAAACAATTCCTTCCAAAACTTGGAAGTGAACCTTGCATCCATGTCTGATACAATCTTCTTTGGAACACCATGCAATATGACCACATCTCCGATGAACACCTATGCCACATCACTAGATGAATATGTAGTCTTCACTAGAATGAAGTGTGTTACCTTGGTCAACCTTTCCGCCACAACTATGATGGAATCATGTTGTCTAGTTGTTCTCGGAAAAACTGTGATGAAATCCATGGAAATGGCCTCCCATTTCCACTATGGAATCAAAATCGGTTGTATTAGTCCACCTGGATGACTACATTTTGTCTTTACCTGCTGACCGTCCAAACATCTAGCCACAAACTCTACCACATCCTTTTTCAAATTCAGACAATAGTAAAATTTCTTCACTACTATCAATGTTTCCTGGTATTCTGGGTGACCTGAATATGGTTTTTCATGAAACGCCCTCAAGATAATCTTCTTGATCTCACTATTTTTTGACATATATATCTTGTCCCTAAATCTAATAAAGCCATCTGTTAAGAGATGATGGTCCACATCCTATGCACATGTACTTGTACTCTCATGTAACCTATGCTTGAGCTCCATGTACCTGTTATCCTGTTGACCTGCCTGTAAAATCCGATTCTATAATTTTGTCCCATAAGAACTCATAGTTGCTATATGATTCACCTATATCCGCCTACTAAGAGCATCTACAACCATGTTCTATTTACCCTTGATGTACCTGAAATCAAATTCAAACTCACTGATCATGGCCAACCATCTAGTTTTCCAAGAATTCAGATTCAGTTGGTCAAACAAGTATCTCAACCCATTGTGATCACTCATCAATACAAACCTCTTGTGAAGAATATAATGCCTCCACGTCTTCAATGCATGAATGATCACTGCCAACTCAAGATCATGTGTTGGATAGTTGTGTTCGTGTTCATTCGATTTTTGTGACTCATAGCATACTACATGTCCTTCCTGCATAAGAACTCCATCAAGTCCTCTCTTGCAAGAATTTATGCATACCTCAAACTCTTTGTACGGATCCACAATCTTTAACACTAGAGCATTTGTCAACAATCGCTTCAACTGTTCAAAACTTGTTTCACATTCCTCTATCCATTCAAATTTCTTACCCTTTTGCTACAATGACGTAATACGATATGAAATCCAGGAGAGGTTCCTAATGAACCTCATATAGTAACTTTCTAGTCCCATGAATGATCTTACATCATCCACATTTCCAGGAGTTTCTCACTCCATGATAGCCCTTATCTTCTCTGGATCCACTTTTATAATTTCCTTGGAGACCACATGCCCCAAGTAATGTACATTTTTAGGAAAGAAACTACATTTATTAATCTTAGCACACAAATGATACTCTCTTAGAAATATCAACACTACTGCTAAATGTTCAACATGTTCTTCCTCATTCTTAGAATAGATCAAGATGTCATCAATGAATACAATAACACACTTGTCCAGATAAGGACGCAACACACTATTCATCAAGCACATAAAGGTAGCTAGAGCATTATTCGAACCAAATGGAACTACAACAAACTCATAATGCCCATACCTGATCGAGATAGCTATCTTATAAATATCCTCTTCCTTGATGCGTACTTGATGATATTCATATCTCAAATCAATCTTTGAGAACGTTGTTTCTCCCTTCAACTGATCAAATAATTCACCAATCCTCGGCAACAGATACTTGTTATTGATGGTCACCTTGCTCAACTGCTTGTAATCAATGCATAACCTGAGAGTACCATCCTTCTTCTTTACAAACAATACTGGTGCACCCCACGGTGTTACACTTGGGCTAATGTATTATTTTCCAAGCATTTCCTTCAACTGCAACTTCAGCTCTACTAACTCTGGAGTGCTCATTCTATATGGTACCTTTGATGTTAGTGCTACCCCTAGTACTAACTCAATGGAGAAGTCCACTTCTCTGTGAGGTGGTAACTCTAAGATCTCTATTGGAAACACCTCCTAAAACTATTGTAAGATCGGGTACCTGCTTAATATCTCTGCATCCTCATCCTCCTTACCTTTATTACTATAAATTAGCATTGCAAATAACACACACCCTTTTATGCGACTATGCTTTGCCTACATAATTGTAACCATTATGACTAATGTTGCATTCTTCTTACCCTGTAAGCCTCTTTGTTCCCCGGTGTCATCCAAACACTCAATATATTTGGCAAAACAACCCACTTTGGTCCTGTGAATATATAGCCAATCCATATCCAATAGCATACTATTTGACCCCGATAGTAATATATTCAGATGTGTTGATGTAAGCTTACCATTCAAATCATGATCAGAATCTGGATCACGAGCAAAAAATAGCTCAAAAATGAAAGTGCTCAGAATTGCAACAAACTAGAACAAAAGCGATCGACCCATCACAAGGAATCCAATGCAACTCATTTCGTTGAAAACTGAGTTCAGATGGAATTATGGTCTGTTGATCGTCGTTCAGAACAGACAAATTTATATATAAAAAAAAATTACAGAACAAGTACAACTAATGACATGGCAGTCCAGTCAACATGCATAAAATATTCTCTAGTTTTTATCCCAATGGGACTGTGACAAGTGTCACAATTGGATTCGCCAGTTTCATTTGTGAAGGTAAAAATTGCCCAATGTCCTCCAAAGTTGAATGTAGGTTCATGATTATTATGTGTTGGAAATTAATTTTTTAAATATATTAAAGTTGGATTAATATTATATATATAATTAATATTTTATATGGTTTTTAAATAATCATATATTATATTAATTTATTTATATATATAAATATTAAATTTAAACTTTATATATATTATTAAATATTTAAAATCCACATATTTTAATAAAAAAACCCAAAAGTCAAAGTTTCAAAGTCCGATGGCATTTAAATTCCATATGGTTCGAATGGTATGGAAAACATTAAACGGAGGACATATATTTAAACAATGGTTAAATTTTTAATGCATAGGCTCATACATATATCCGTTAACCAAAGTTCAGAGCGGAGTCGTATTAAGGTTGAAAGGTCGCGTATGGTAAAACTTTATAGTTGGAAGAAGGGTGGAGGTTAGGGTCGATCCCGCGACCTCCCCCATACAAGCGCCAACAATTACCACCACACCACCGCGTTATCACTTAACAGGTATAGGGCACATGTATTATTTAAATTTTTAAAACATTTGCTGCCGTAGGGGAGGATCGAGCCAGCCCCCTCCCCATGCGACCACAACGTCAAGACTAGAGGCCAGGCTACAGGTTAATGCGCCATTAGCGCTAACCCAAACATTAATCGTGCTTAAGAAATTAATTCTTCTCCAATTAATTCGGCGGTTAGTTTGGCAGAGAGTGCCAAATTCGGTGGCAGTTCCAAAATTAGTGGAGCTAACTGGCAGTTAGCCAGATTTTGAGGCAGTTTCCTAAGAGAAAATTGAAAGTGCCATGTCTTGGTCAATTTTTGACCAATTTTTGATCAAGGATAGTCATTCTTAGCATATCGGCATGTTATCAATCTATTGGAATATCTTGCAGAGGAAATGAAGCTCGTCTACGGGTGTTTTTGGTCACTTGAAAATTTTTGAAGCCTAGGGCCACCCGGAGGGAAGGCCATGCCCAGATCAACTGAAGGCCAATTTCAGTGAGTGAATAGTCAAATTTTGATGTATTCGATGCTCTGAACATAGTGGTATAGTTTATAGAGACGTTGGAGCACATCTGAAGGTGATTTTGTCCCTTTGGAGATTAAACAAGCCCATGGCCATCGGGGTTGGAGGTCAAGCCTAAAGGAGCTGGTAACCAAATTCAGAGATATTGGATAGTTATTTTTAGGGTTTTCATGTCTTCTGAAGCCAATGGAACAATCATAAAATCCATTGGAGCATCACAGATGTTTGTAATCAGACTTTTGACTCATAAATCCCAAGAGGGCCTAGCTAGTTAAAGCAGGTCCATGGAGATGTAGCCTAGGAGGGGTGAACTCCATCATCATCCATTGTGTATTGTTGTGAGTTATTTTACTGCATTTCATTTGTTGTTTATGATTTTTAAAAATCTAATTAAATCATAATTACATCATCAAAGACACATGAAACTTGACAATTTAACCCCTTCATAAATGGTTAAATGAGACGATCCTTAAACACATTTTTAATACTGATGAGGGAGCTTGCATAGCAATAACAAGGTTTCCCATATTCATATCAAGTTGGTATCAGATAAACAGTTTAGCTCATTTTAGCTAAGGATAGCTAATTCTTCTATTGGTTCTATAGCTATTGGTTGTTGAATTTGTGCAAGGAGAATTTAACAGTTTACCAAGTTTATGTGTGAAGGAGAATGACAAGATTGAGACTTCAGATTCTCAAAATGACAGTAAAGAAGCTTTGTTTGCATTACATGTGTGATGACAGCTTCATTAAGTGATGCCTCTAGTCAATCTTCCTTAGAAAAACTATTTGATAAAGAGATGTTGCAGAAACTCTACATCATGATTGATAGGATGTAAGAGAAGTATGAAGATAAGAGGGGGGGCTTTAAACTTCAAGAGCAGTTGATTGCCATGAAGGAGGAGAAGCAAGAGCTTCTTGAAAAGATGAATGATATGGAGACACAACTCCATATTGAAAATGAAAACTTGGCAAGGATGCATGAAATGGAGACTCAACTCCATGATTCCAAGGAAGCCTTAACCAAGCATGTGCTTAAAAAAGAGGTATGAAATTCAAATTTATCTTCAATTTCCTCTCAAAATGAATGTGTAGGTGCTTTTGAGAGACACACTAGAGGAATAGGTTCCAAATTATTGATGAATATGGGTTGTGAAGGTAAAGGATTAGGCAAACATGCACAAGGCATAGTTGAGCCAATTGTTGTTGAGGAAAGGCCTAAGTATTTGAGTCTTGGTTATGGAAAACATGATGTAGAAATATCTAAAGCCAAGGAGGCACATGAAGGTGTTCAAGGAAGGACTTTAATTTCATGTCCATTACCTCATATGCCTGAAGATTGTGTTCATGATGAATGTAAAAAAATTTCACCCACTTTGCAAGAAGGTTCTCATAAGCATGCAGCTAATGAGAATGGCGAACAAGAGGATGTTGAAATCTCTACAGTCATTGAATGCATTGTTGGTATTCCGAAGAGAGCCACTACCTCATCAAATTCACCTCCTCAAGAAGGCGATAAAGGTGAATGATCAAGGTATAATTATGTTTTTAATCAAGTTTCTTTTGAATATGATAAACATGGCAAATTCTCAAATAAGATTTGGAGAAAAGTTGCATGTTCCTTTTGTGGTTTGGATAACCATAATGTTTTGAGGTGTTGGAAGAAGATAGCCATGCACATGAAACTTTCAAAGAAAAGGAGGCAAAAGGCCAAAGACAAAGCAAGTTATGTTGAAAAGAAGAGTAATTCTTTTGCACGCATTGCCATACGCAAGGTCATCTTATAGACAAGTGTTGGAATTTGTATCTAGTAATTCATCCATGACATTTGAAGAAAGTGGAGAAAGAGAATGGAAAGAATGGAAAAGAAGATTCCATAATTGATGTAGGTCATGATTATTCGCATGATGATGATGTGCAACTGAAAGAAGTGCCATTGAAATGGTTTGGTGAGAGATGGTTATATTTCTTATCCAATTAATATTTTGCATGTCTTTTGATGTTGATGCATTTCTTTTCCAATTGAATGCATGTTGCATGTTTATGCCAAGAAGGTGATTGAAACTGGAGTATGTTAACTCAATTTATTGCAAAAAAAAGTTCTTCATTTCAATTTTAAGTACATGTACATATGAATGGAGTTCTTGTACTTGTGAAAGAGTTGAAAAATTGTATACATGCATGAAAATTTATGTGTATGAACAATGAAATTTTGATGATTTCATTGTGCTTGAACATGCATGAGTAATTGACATGTGTTGGTCAATTTCTTTGTTTAACATGTATGTTGTCAACTTGAGAGTGTTGATCATTTGCACATGCATGAGTTTCGACATATGTTGGTCAATTGTATGTTGCATACATGTCATATTGACTTGGAAGAGTTTATTTTGTCTCCAAAAATGAAAAGGAGATGTTGATGAAGTGTTTCATGAGATGTGAAATTCTTTTTGTTTAGGGAAAAAAATCGCCAAATTGTTATACATGCTTATGCTTGAATTCAGAGTCAGTATTTTGAAGAAGCATGTTTTTTTCGATTTGTGTTTGGTTGATGAAATTTTGACACCAAGATGTGAGAGTACATGGCGATGTTCACAAGATGTGAAATTTGCTACTTTGAAGGAGCAAGAGGATATGTTGTCAAGTTGTTTCTTGCATGTGTGTTTGTGACAAGATGTCAAAGAAAATTTTGCAGCCATCGTAGACCATGTTATGTGTTGACGCCAAGAAGAGAAGGAGATGGTGAATGCATTATTCCAGATGTGGAATTTGGAACCATGGAGGTAAAAGAACGGTAATTTATTTTCTTGTTTTTACTGATGTTGGAAGCTATTTGTTGTAGTTCACTCATTGTGCAAAGGAGGAACATGATTCTCAATGGGAAGGTACCCAGGAATCGATTTGGTACAAAAAAAGTGTTATATCAGCAAGAATCCAACAAGTGTTGGATTGGGTCAGTAGTAAAAGGAGAACAGTGGTTGAAGAGCCAAGCCATTTGCAAGGCAAGGCAAGGCTAAGCATGGTAGTGACCAAGTGGTTGTCATAACGAAGTTTTCAAGTAGAATCAAGATGATAGAACTTGAGAAACAGAAGAGTATTCATCTCTTATGAGATAACCAGCTTTTGTGGGTCCAAAAGCATGTCAGTGGGAAGGAGTGATTATAATATGGATTAGGGGAAAAATTAGATAAAAAAATTAAAGTGCTCATAATTTCACCAAACCAAAATGAAAAATACTGGATCGTCGCAAGAAATCCAATGCAACTTGTTTCATTGAAAACTGAGTTCGGATAAAGGAGTTATGGTCTGCTAATCATCGTTCAAAACAGGGAAATTTAAAAAACAAATTATAGAACAGGTACAACTAATGACATGGCAGTACAGTCAGCATGCAGAAAATATTCTCCAGTTTTTAACCCATGAGATTGTGACAAGTGTCACAATTGGATTCCCCAGTTTGGTTTGTGAAGGTAAAAATCACCCAATTTCCTCCAAAGTTGAATGTGGGTTCATGATTATTATGTGTTGGAAATTAATTTTTTAAATATCACAAAGTTGGATTACTATTATATATATATATATATAATATTTTATATGGTTTTTATTTTTTTTGTAAATAAAGAAGGTTTGGTTCTATTAAAAGCTCATAGTACAGAAGGAGTTATAATCAAGAGAAGCAGGAAATCGGGGGAGCGCAAAGAAATCAGCGATCCGCCATGGTTTCGTGATGCTATCAAGAGATGTAGAAGAAGAACAGGAAGAGCCAAGAATGACAGACAAAGGGCTCTACCCAGAATGAGTAGAGTCTGCAATACAAATTTTCTTTCCTTTCTTTTTTGTGATTTTAACCCAACTGTCAGGGGGCGAGTGGATTGAAACCACTTGAAGATTGTTGTTGATCAAAGGAAGAGAGTCTTTATCCGAGTCAGAGGAGTTGGACTCATGCGTATGTTTCTGGAGATTCGAGGAGGCAGGGGGCCTATCAGGGAAAATCAAGGAAATAAATTGCTGTTGTTATGCTGCTTCATCATCTGATTCACATTTTTCTTCATATAAGCTAGAGGACTCAATGTCTTCCATGGGAGGCGGATCAAAGGGTTTCCAGCGTTTATCTTTCGGTTTGTGAGTGCTTCTTTTCTTTTGGGCGAGAAACAGAGCGCAAGAGTTCTGAAGATGTCTTGTTTGATGGAAATGCCGGCAGCGGAACGCTGTGTTTTCATAGTCTAAAGTCTGTGGCCAAGTGAAATCACCGACTTTGAGAATGATTTGGTTGGGTAAACCTTTGCTCATGTCAATCTCAGCACATATTTTTCCATAGGTGTAGAGGCCCTTTTGGCCTCTCGAGGGATCTGTTTCTAGAAAACGTCCAAGAGTGTTTCTAATGGCTTGGAAGACTGTACAGTGCCAAAGGTGAGTAGGTAAGTTTGGAAGCCTTACCCAGATTAGAAATTTGGTGATGTCTATCGTGGAGGGATCAAAGTATGGGAACCAGGGGATTAGGAATAGCCCTGCTTTTCCCCAGAATCAAGGACCACCTGTAAGGGTTGTTTGGTAGTCCTTGTTGTGAGAAAATATAACGATAATGAAGCCCTTGGAGTAGAAAATGACCTTGCAGCTTTTGGTCCAAGTGGAGTAAATCCATTGGTATAAATATTCTGAGCGAGGCCAAAGTCCGTTGAATCTACAGATGAAGGCATTTTCTGTATATAGTTGAAGTTGCTCTTCCACATCCGGGTGGGAGATTTCTACAGATGGCACTTCCTCCATTTTTTCTACCAAGAAAGGCTTGGGAGCCTCCGGGGGTTGAGAATGAACAGTGTCTTTGTAAGAGAAACCCTTGGCTGTAGAGATTTGCGCGTCTGCACCTCCCTGCAGACATAGGGAAATATTCACCGAAGCATCCTTTTCTATATTGTAAAAGGAGAGAGGGAGAGGGTCTTTGAGTTGTTTACCTTCATGAAGGGGTCGTAGAGATGAGGAGGGGATCCCCAGCCTGAGTTCAAGGGCCTTTGAGAGGTGAAGCACCAGGTTTGTGGATTGTAACCACAATAGCATGGTTTTTCCCGTAAGGAGAACAATCTGAATCTGAAAAGATTGAGGCAGAGGATTTGGGGGTTCCCTGTTGCCTGAGCAGAAAGTAGGGTCAAGTCCAGATGGCTCGTTGCGCTGCAAGGCTGTCTCCTTGCGCTTGATGAGGTGTTGTGTCAAATGGTCACCCAGAAATGAGGTTTAAGGGCGAAAACGTAGAAGCGAAGGGCAGTTGAGGAGTCGGTGCAGGCAGGAGTTGTCGGAGCCTAGCTCACAGATGGACTGCTCACATATATGCTTCCCTATCGCGATGAGCCAAGGAGATGACATGGAGCTATCTGCAAGGGTGCCCTCGTTCGGCACATTTCGGAGGTGTTCATTGCTTTCTGCGGCTGGGAGGACAAAGCGAAGAAATGGCTGAGCTATTTTGGAGAGACTCGTGCATCCGACGCATCTGACATAGTCGACGCCATGAGGAAGCCAACGAGGGAGGGCAGGTTCAGGAAGTCTGAGGCCGTCATGGGAAGCAGGGCACGACTGTGTCGTCACACCGGCAGAGGAGCTGGAGGCAAAAACCCTAGGAGCCATCCGCTTAAAGTTTCATTTTATATGGTTTCTAAATAATCATATATTATATTAATTTATTTATATATATATTATTAAATTTAAACTTTATATATATTATTAAATATTTAAAATCCATGTATTTTAATAAAAAACCCAAAAGTCAAAGTTTCAAAGTTCGATGGCATTTAAATTCTATATGGTTCAAATGGTATGGCAGACATTAAAAGGAGGACATATATTTAAATGGTGGTTAAAGTTTTAATGTGGAGGCTCATACATATATTCGTTAACCAAAGTTTGTAGTGGAAGCGTATTAAGGTTGAAAGGTCGCATATGGTAAAACTTTATAGCCAGAAGAAGGCAGAGGTCGGGGTCAACCCCGTGACCTCCCCCATACAAGCGCCAACAATTACCACCACACCACCGCGTTATCACTTAATAGGTATAGGGCACAGGTATTATTTAAATGTTTAAAACATTTCCCACCACGAGGGAGGAGGGAGCCAACCCTGCAGGCCAGCCTCCTCCCCATGCGACCACAACGTTGAGACCAAAAGCCAGGCAACAGGTTAATGCGCCATTAGCACTAACCCAACCATTAATCACGCTTAAGAAATTAATTAATCTCCAGTTAATTCGATGGTTAGTTTGGCGGAGAGCGGCAAATTCGGTGGCAATTCCAAAATTAGTGGAGCTAACTGGCAGTAAGCTAGATTTGGAGGCAGTTTCCCAGAAGAAAATTGAAAATGCCATATCTTGATCAATTTTTGACCAATATTTTCTCAAGGATAGTCATTCATATTATATTGGCATGTTCTGAATCTATTGAAACAATTTGCAAAGGCAATGGAGCTCATCTACATGTGTTGTTGGTCACTTGAAGAATTTTGAAGCCTAAGGCCACCAGGAGGGAAGGCCATGCCCAGATTAGCTGAAGGCCAATTTCAGTGATTGAATAGTGGTACGGTTTACAGAGGCGTTGGAGCACATCTGAAGGTGTTTTTTTCACTTTGGAGATTAAACAAGCCCATGGCCACCAGGGTTGGAGGTCAAGCCTAGAGGAACTGGTAACCAAATTCAGAGATTGGATAGTCATTTTTGGGGTTTTCATGTCTTCTAAAGCCAATGGAACAGTTAGAAAATCAATTGGAGCATCACAGATGTGTGTAATCATACTTTTGACTCATAATCCCAAGAGGGCCTAGCTAGTTAAAGCATGTCCATGGAGATGTAGCACAGGAGGGGTGAGCTCCATCATCATCCATTGTGTTATGTGATTGCTATGAGTTATTTAACTACATTTCATTTGTTGTTTATGAGTTTTAAAAATTTAATTAACTCATAATTACCTCGTCAAAGACACATGAAACTTGACAATTTAACCCTTTCACAAATGGTTAAATGAGATGATCCTTAAACACATTTTCAATACTAATGAGAGAGATTGCATAGAAATAATAAGTTTTCCCATATTCAGATCAAATAAAATGCGCAATATCTTACTCAATGATTAAATCTCTTCTTGGTACCAATAGTCACAACTGCACTAACCAATATTCTAGATGCACTTCTTTATTCAAACCACATTTATCCACCAAGTTAGGGTTAACAAAACTATAATTAGATCCATGGTCAATCAAAATAGAAACAACTTGATCACAAAGCTTATTGTCCATCTCAATCATAGATGTCTAATAATTTTATTGTATGTTATCTAGTGCTGCATAGATACAACGAATTCTCTTCCCAACATCCCCAACAGTCTACATCTCATGTGCACTATAGATATGAGGCCTACCACCTTGATTCTACAAACAATGCCTTTTAAGATTCTCTTTACCTCATGTCCAACACTCCAACCATCTTGTTCCTTCACCTCTATTCTGTTTTTGTGACCCATGTCCCTTTCTAGTTGCATTGAACTTCTTAGGTGGTGCAATATTATTTTTCTCTTCTGCATTTTGAGGTCTTGTTATTTTCGACTTCCATTTACCTTTACCTTTATCTTTCCCTTTCCATCCTTGCTGAGATTCATTCTTACGATTTGGCTGCTCATAACAGTGCTTCAATTTCCCAATAACTTCCTGAAGTGTCTGAGGCTCATGATATTGAATCTGATCTCTAAATGTTAATCAAAATCCACTGAAAAATCTTTAAACTTTAGCATTTTCATATTTAAGATACGGTACATACGTCAAAAGCTCCAGGAACTTGGTCGTATACTATCGTAGTACCTTTCTGACATCTATTTCTTTCTTAACAGTGTTTTTAATTCATGTCAACTCAACTCCTCTGTCCTGATGTCTCTACCCGTTTTAAATCTTCCCACCATATGTCTTCTTTACCTTTAGGGCTGAAGATAATTATTCTAGCCTTCATATTCTTTGTGTACTCATGCAGGTCAAAGAAATTATTCATGTCAAGTAACCAAGTCTCTGCATCCTCAGGCTTCTTCAACTCTCCATAAAAAGTAGGTGGTTGCGCTTTCTTAAACTCATCCAGCAGCTATCCCCTATCACTCCTCCTGTAAGGGTGATAACAATGACGATCATAGTTCTTGTCAGAACTAGAACTAGAATAGTACCTGTGTCCATCACCTCTCATATCTGTAGTATCCAAGAATATACCATATCTAATTGTGTCATCTCTATATAGCCTATGCCCACGATGGGACCTACTACCATATGCCCCATTAGTCCCATCCTCCTATTCATAACTTATCTAGATTGGTCCCCGTCTCTGCAATTCTAAAAAAACTCTAAAGAATTACTGCACTGAATTCTGCTTGTTTCTCTTGTGCCTACATGATTTTGTCATTATCTGCATTGCAACTCTTTATTTCTTCCTTCAAACTCCTCAAGGTGTCTTCTAAGTCAGAATAGTGCCCAACACCACGTTTCTCATTCGATTCATAGGGAGAATCTTTGTAGTTTATCATCTTTCTATTCATCTTGATTTCTTCTTGTAAGGCATACTATGTCAGCTAAACCTAATCATAAACAAACCAACGTACATTAGTATAATTCGGGGAGGATATCTCGTCTACAGGACAAACTAGATTAGAACAATATATATATAATCAAATCAACATGTAATCATCATTCCAATCATTATCCAATTACCATGCATGATGCCACAACCATAACACCAACTAGACACAATGCATGCATAACAACATATGTATGACATGCATGCATACACAATACATACAAACACTGACATGCATATCCAGTACATAATCGACATAAACTCATGAAAAACACATCCAACAACAAATGCCATTAACTTTCACATGGCGACACAACAGAAACCATAACCAACACCATGCACACACAACCAATACATAGACCAAAATCATAAGAACACATATGCAACTGATAGTAATGCATGACCAACACACCGCCCATCCATTCAAAGGGATGAATCATGCTCTGATACCACTCTAGAACACCCTAATCCCACATCTCCCCAAGTAAGTGGCCAACCAGGGTAAACTTGTGATGATAGACTACTATGATATGATTCAACTCCTTTTGTACATTTAAGGAAGTGGAACCGACACAACACAACCAATCTGACCTTCCACACATGCAACAGAACCCCCAGGAGCCATCCAACCCTTCCAGGTGACCAACCCCTTACAAAACCTGACATTTTGCTGCATTAAAGCCTCATTCGCTCCCTTGACATGGCCATGCATGCGACTGAGACCCTCTAGTCTCTCCCACAACAAGGCATGCATGCGACAAGGGACTTTTCCAAGTAGTTTTGTGTCAGCGACTCCGGATTTTGTGCTACTTTTTTAGGTTCGGGACTTAGGCCACTGCCTAGAACTCAATGAAACTTCTAGAAATGAAAAGTAACATCGAAACAATGATACACATGTAAATACTTGAACAAAGACTTGATTGGACCCCTACTAGCCATGACAAACATTTAGTCAAACATGTAACAAATATGAATTTTATAGGTTTAAGCAACATATCTAAGCATAGGGTTCTCATACTCATCTGTGAATCGCTAAGAAGAATTGATGCCTTATTACATTAGCTGCATTATCATCTATTAGGTAATATATTCATTGTTCATTCATTTACAAATCAAAACATGAAGACAACCATACATTTTCACAATCATAAAACATATTCGTAACCAACGTATAAAAAACAGAAATAATGAGGATACAATAGTCATAAGTGACACATATGAACCAATACATTTACACATAAAATATCAAGGAAAGGAACTCTTATTACTGAATGCAAAATCCAACCCGGTATGGGACTACTACGTTCCACCGAACCATAGATTGGCTAAGCCAAAATTCTCTTTAGCCAATCACCCCCATGCCATATTCCAAGCATGAATGTGGGACTCAACCAAAAGAATCAACCAGGGCTTCTTGGGGCTCAACCACCTCACCCTCATTAATAGAACCAGGATTTACTACAATCCTCATTGGATCACTAGACCATAAACAAACATGGATGCCACATATTTCTCCACCTACACTGTGATGAATTTTCCTATCTCCTAGTCTCTAGGATATACTGCAATCCACAATCTGATCCAGGGATCACTAGGCCATAATCGAGACACCACCCTCCAGGCTTTACCGTATATCCCACCATTCACCAGCAAGGATTCCTAGACTTGATCAAGGGAAACCACCTTTAGGATTTACCGTATATCCCACAATTTACCAGTTGAGGATTCCTAGGCCCACCGAGGCACACAATACCTGGATTTACTGCAACCCACAGTCTAGTTCAAGGGTCATTAGGCCAGTGGCTTTACCGCAATCCACAGTCCAATTTAGACATTACTAGGCCATGTGTTCTTTCATTCAAAGATCCAACTCACTCAGTTTCGAATACATCCGAAAATCCATCTCAACCAAAACATAAGAACCTCATCACACCATGGATATCTGGAAATGAAAGGCTAGATTAAAGAACACTATCACACCTGGAAAACCCCATGTCAATGACAACAAGAAAACCAAGAACACACATGCATAAGCATGCATGCCAAATCTAGTGAGGAAAACACATGCAAATTGATACCTGCAAGTAAACTCGTTGTAACTACTTGATCTTGCTCTTCCTTGCTTGATCTTTGCTTCATTTTTTCCTTCTTTGCCTTTCTTGATCCAATGCTGAAATTCTCCAAGAAAACTCTGTGTGTCCAAGAGTGTGAGAGATAATAGAGAGAAAGCTCCAAAAATAAACTGACCAAAATCCATGAATTGATCCTCAAGAGCCTTTTTATTAATGTGGCCTTTATTTTCTTCATTTTCCATTATTTTTCCTTCATTTTGCTCCTCACATGCAACCTGTGACCTTTCACCTTCCTTTTCTCCTAATTTCCATTATTTTCATAAATAAAATTCCAATCAATGCCACTTTACCTTTCCAAATCCTTTGTCATTGTCTTTGCCAGTTTCCTTAGCCATAATAACCGAAATGAACACCCACACTAGGATGTTTTTTCCCAACATTCAACTTGGAATAAGTGTCCCATAACTAGGGTTATTATTTTGCCTTTATTAGTTATAGAATCAGTTGGATAACTGGGGTTTGTGAAGGTAAAAATCGCCCAATGTCCTCCAAAGTTTAATGTGGGTTCATGATTATGATGTGTTGGAAATTAATTTTTTAAATATATTAAAGTTGGATTACTATTATATATATATATATATATATATATATATATATATATATATATAATTAATATTTTATATGGTTTTTAAATAATCATGTATTATATTAATTAATTTATATATATAATATTAAATTTAAACTTTATATATATATATATATTATTAAATATTTAAAATCCACATATTTTAATAAAAAACCCAAAAGTCAAATTTTCAAAGTTCGATGGCATTTAAATTCCATATGGTTCAAATGGTATGGCAAACATTAAACGAAGGACATATATTTAAACGATGGTTAAAGTTTTAATGTGGAGGCTCATACATATATCCGTTAACCAAAGTTCGAAGCAAAGGCGTATTAAGGTTGAAAGGTTGCGTATGGTAAAACTTTATAGCCGGAAGAAGGGCGGAGGTCAGGGTCGACCCCACGACCTCCCCCATACAAGCGCCAACAATTACCACCACACCACCATGTTATCACTTAATAGGTATAGGGTGCAGGTATTATTTAAATGTTTAAAACATTTTCCGCCGCGGGGGAGGAGGGAGCCAGCCCCCTCCCCATGCGACCACATCGCCGAGACCATAGGCTAGGCTACCGGTTAATGTGCCATTAGCGCTAACCCAACCATTAATTGCACTTAATAAATTAATTAATCTCCAATTAATTCGACGGTTAGTTTGGTGGGGAGCGACAAATTCGGTGGCAGTTCCAAATTTAGTGGAGCTAATTGGTAGTAAGCCAGACTTGGAGGCAGTTTCCTAGGAGAAAATTGAAGATGCCATATCTAGTCAATTTTTTACCAATATTTTCTCAATGATAGTCATTCATAGTAGATTGGCATGCTCTGAATCCACTAAAACAACTTGAGGCAATGGAACTCATCTATAGGTGTTGTTGGTCACTTGAATAATTTTGAAGCCTAGGGCCACCAGGAGGGAAGGCCACGCCCAGATCAGCTGAAGGCCAATTTCAGTGATTTAATAGTCAATTTTTGATGTATTTGATACTCTCAACACATCGGTATAGTTTATAGAGGCATTGGAGCACATCTGAAGGTGATTTTGTCACTTTGGAGATTAAACAAGCCCATGGACACCGAGGTTAGAGGTCAAGCCTAGAGGAGCTGGTAATCAAATTCAGATATTGGATAGTCTTTGTTGGGGTTTTCATGCATTCTGAAGCCAATGGAACAATCAGAAAATCCATTGGATCATCACAAATGTTTGTAATCGTACTTTTGACTCATAATCCCAAGAGGGCCTAGCTAGTTAAAGCAGGTCCATGGAGATGTAGGCTAGGAGGGATGAACTCCATCATCATCCATTGTGTTATGTGATTGTTGTGAGTTATTTAACTGCATTTAATTTGTTATTTATGAGTTTTCAAAATCTAATTAACTCATAATTACCTCATCAAAGACACATGAAACTTGACAATTTAACCCCTTCACAAATGGTTAAATGAGACGGTCCTTAAACACATTTTTAACACTAATGAGAGAGCTTACATAGAAATAATAAGTTTTCCCATATTCAAATCAAATAAAATGCATAAGCTCTTACTCAATGATGAACTCTCTTCTTGGTACCAATAGTCACAACTGCACTAACCAATATTCCAGATGCACTTGTTTATTCAAACCACACTTATCCACGAAGTTGGGGTTAACAAAACTATAATTAGATCCAGGGTCAATCAAAATAGAAACAACTTTATCACAAAGTTTACTGTCCACCTCAATCATAGACGTCTAATAATTTTATTGTCTGTCATCTAGCACTACATAGATACGAGGAATGCTCTTCCCAACATCCCCAACAGTCTACGCCTCATGTGCATTATAGATCTGAGGCCTACCACCTTCATTCTACGAACAATGCCTTTTAAGATGCTCCTTACCTCATGTCCAACACTCCAACCATCTTGTACCATCACCTCTATTCTGTTTTTGTGACCCATGTCCCTTCCTAGTTGCATTGAACTTCTTAGGTGGTGCAATATTATTTTTCTCTTCTGCATTCTAAGGTCTTTTTTGACTTCCATTTACCTTTACCTTTATCTTTCCCTTTCAATCCTTGCTGAGATTCATTCTTACGCTTTGAATTCTCATAACAGTGCTTCAATTTCCCAATAAATTCCTGAAGTGTCTGAGGCTCATCATACTGAATCCGATCTCTAAATGTTAATGGAAATCCACTGAAAAATCTCTGAAATTTAGCATTTTCATATTTAAGATACGGTACATACCTCAAAAACTCTAGGAACTTCATTGTATACTCCCCATCTGTCATAGATCCCATTTTAAGCTCATATAATTTCTTATCTTTACTATCGTAGTACCTTTATTACACGTATTTCTTTATGAACAATATTTTTAATTCAAGTCAACTCAACTCCTCTGTCCTGATGTCTCTAACTCGTTTTAAATATTCCCACCAGATGTCTCCTTGACCTTTCACGTTGAAGATAGTTAATATGGCCTTCATATTCTCTATGTACTCATGAAGTTAAAAGAACTTATTCATGCCAAGTAACCAAGTCTCTGCATCCTCAGGCTTCTTCAAATCTCCATCAAAAGTAGGTGGCTTCGCTTTCTTACACTCATCCAACAACTATCCCCTATCATTCCTCCTATAAGGGTGATAACGATGACGATCATAGTTCCTGTCAGAACTAGAACTAGAATAGTACCTGTGTCCATCACCTCTCATATCTGGAGTATCCAAGAATCTACCATATCTGATTGTGTCATCTCTATCTAACCTGTGCCCGTGATGAGAACTACTGCCATACGCCCCATTAGTCCCATCCTCCTATCCATAGCTTATCCAGATTGGTCACTGTCTCTGCAATTCTGACAAAATCTAAAGAATTACTGCATTGAATTCTGCTTGTTTCTCTTGTACCTACATGATTCTATCATTATCTGCCTTGCAACTCCTTATTTCTTCCTTCAAACTCCTCAATGTGTCTGCTAAGTCAGAATAGTGCCCAACACCACGTTGCTTCTTCAATTCATAGGGAGAATCTTTGTAGTCTATCATCTTTCTAGTCATCTTGATTTCTTCTTGCAAGGCATACTATGTCAGCTAAACCTAATCATAAACAAACCAACGTACATTAGTATAATTCGGGGACGATATCTCGTCCGCGAGACCGACCAGATTAGCACAATATATATATATATATATATATATATATATATAATCAACATGTAATCATTATTCCAACCATTGTCCAATTACCATGCATGATGCCACAAACATAACACCAACTAGACACAATGCATGCATAACGACATATGTATAAAATGCATGCATACACCATACATACAAACACTAACATGCATATCCAGTGCATAACCGACATAAACACATGAAAAACACATCAAACAACAATACCATTAACTTTCACATGGCAACACAACTTCAACCATAACCAACACTATGCACACACAACCAATATATAGACCAAAAGCATAAGGAAAAATATGCAACTGACAGTAATGCATGACCAACACACTGCCCATCCATTCCAAGGGGTGAACCATGCTCTCATACCACTCTAGAACACCCTGCTCCCACATCTACCCAAGTAACTGGCCAACCGGGGTAAACTTGTGACGATAGACTACTATGATATGATTCAACTCCTTCTGTACAGTTAAGGAAGTGGAACTGACACAACACAACCAATCTGACCTTCCACACATGTAACAGAACCCCCAGGAGCCATCCAACCCTTCCAGGTGACCAACCCCTTAGACAACCTAACATTTTGTTGCATTAAAGCCTCAATCACTCCCTTTACATGGCCATGCATGCGACTGAGACCCTCTAGTCACTCCCGCAACAAGGCATGCATGCAACTGGGGACTTTTCTAGGTAGTTTTGTGCTAGAGACTCCAGATTTTGTGCTACTTTTTTCAGGTTCAGGACTTAGGCCACTACCTAGAACTCAATGAAACTTTCGGAAATGAAAAGTAACATCAAAACAATGATACACGTGTAAATACTTGAACAGGAACTTGATTGGACCCCTACTAGCCATGACAAACATTTCGTCAAACATGTCACAAATATGAATTGTATAGGTTTAAGCAACATATCTAAGCATAAGAGTCTCATACTTATCTGTGAATCGCTAAGAAGCATTGATGCTTTATCACATTAGCTGCATTATCATCTATTAGGTAATATATTCATTGTTCATTCATTTACAAATCAAAACATGAAGACAACCATACATTTTCACAGTCATAAAACATATTCGTAACCAACATATAAAAAACAGAAATAATGAGGATACAATAGTCATAAGTGACACATATGAACCAATACATTTACACATAAAATATCAAGGAAAGGAACTCTTATTAGTGAATGCAAAATCCAACCCAGCATGGGACTACCACGTTCCACCAGACCATAGATTGGCTAAGCCAAAACTCTCTTTAGCCAATCACCCCCATGCCATATTCCAAGCATGAATGTGGGACTCAAAACCAAGAGAATCAACCAGGGCTTCTCGGGGCTCAACAACCTCACCCTCATCAATAGAACCAAGATTTACTGCAATCCTCACTGGATCACTAGGCCATAAATAAATATGGATGCCACCAGATTTCTCCACCTACACTGTGAGGAATTTTCCTGTCTCCTAGTCTCTAGGATTTGTTGCAATCCATAGTCTGATCCAGGGATCACTAGGCCATAATCGATACACCACCCTCCAGGCTTAACCGTATATCTTGCCATTCACCGGCAAGGATTCGTACGCCTGATCAAGGGAAACCACCTCTAGGATTTACCGTATATCCCACAATTTACCGGTTGAGGATTCCTAGGCCCACCGATGCACACAATACCTGGCTTTACTGCAACCCATAGTCTAGTTCAGGGGTCACTAGGCCAGTGGCTTTACCGCAATCCATAGTCCAATTTAGAGATTACTAGGCCATGTGTTATTTCATTCAGAGATCCAACTCATTCAATTTTGAATCCATCCGACAATCCAGCTCAACCAAATCATGAGAACCCCATCACACCATGGATTTCTGGAAATGAAAGGCAAATTTGAAGAACACTATCACACATGGAAAACCCCATGCCAATGACAACAGGAGAACCAAGAACACACAGGCATAACCATGCATGCCAAATCTAGTGAGGAAAACACACATGCAAATTGTTACCTGAAAGTAAACTCATTGTAACTGCTTGATCCTGCTCTTCCTTGCTTGATCTTTGCTTCATTTTTGCCTTCTTTGCCTTTCTTGATCCAATGCTAAAATTCTCCAAGAAAACTCTATGTGTCCAAGAGTGTGTGAGAGATAATAGAGAGAGTGCTCCAAAACTAAACTGACCAAAATTCATGAATTGATCCTCAAAATCCTTTTTATTAATGTGGTCTTTATTTTCTTTATTTTCCATTATTGTTTCTTCATTTCCCTCCTCACATGTAGCTTGCGACCTTTCACCTTCATTTTCTCCTAATTTCCATTATTTTCATAAATAAAATGCTAATCAATGCCACTTTGCCTTTCCAAATCCTTTGCCATTGCCTTTTCCAGTTTCCTTAGCCATAATAACCAAAATGAACACCCACACTAGGATGTTTTTTCCCAACATTCAACTTGGAATAAGTGTCCCATAACTGGGGTTATTATTTTGCCTTTATTAACTTTATTTACATGGAAATTTCACCATGGTTGTTACAGATTTGAGTGCCACCTAATCCCTGGGAGCTGTGGGTTATGATACCACCTTGGCCTTTCATCATTGTTCGTATCGAAGGGCTCATGTTGTGTCATTCCCTCCGCTAATAATATCCTCCTTAGAGTCATCCCATCAATAGAGTACCAACTCATAATCTCCTGCCAATCCATCCTGTGGGAAGGATCGAATGAATGAATACCTACACATGGAACAAGTCTACCATGATGATGTTTCTTGATGCCCAACTCATGTTGATTTTCCTAATAACCCAACACATTCCTCCTAGAAAACTTTTCCCCTCTCTCCAATGTACAAAGGCGGGCTAATAGTTTTGCAAGCCCTTTTGATGTACTCCTGAAGAGGGTTGCTCTGAAACTCCCAAGTGTATTCCTCTCGCTGCCTTGCTAGGACCCTTAGCTGCCCCTCAACGCTTGACAACTTGGCTACTGACTCGGCACACACCATTCTAAGATCTTCAATTTTATTGTTTTGCCACAAGATGGTTCCTCAAATTGTTTGAATCTTCTAATTCAATCCCATAAGATATTTCCTGAAATTATCGATCTTCTCCTCTCGACTACTAACTGAAAGTGACGCAACCTTGTTGGCTACCTCCGCATCTATCTGCACCTCATCGATGGCTAGTCCTAAAGATGTATGGTCAACCCCTACACCACATCTCCAATTTTAGCCTCCCCGCTAGGATGGATTATCATGCACAACATCCTCATCTGACTCATGCTCCTTCGTGTGCTTTCCCTGTTGGATCATCACTGGTATCTCATCACTCTGAATATATCCTCCTCGGTCTTCTTCACTCATGGGGACAATCTATTGCTCACCATGCTCATCCATTAAACATGGATGCATATCAAGGTTTTTGTCCACATCTCTACTCGACCGCTCATGCTCCTCATAGGTATCCTTGTGAAAATCAATAGACTCAACCATAAAAGACGAATCCTCATCACAAGAGTCAGAAGGAATCTCCTCCTAATCATGCTAGTTGGAGTGCTCCTCATGTGACTCATGTCCAACCATGGACCCTTCAACCCTTTCCTCAATCAACTAACTTGATTTCTTTGTCACTTCTTTCTCTTCTTCACGTTTCGCAATCTCATCTACTTCTTTGCCCTTTTTAACTTGACATTTGTGATATGGTGTCCATGCTCCTGGAAATGAGAAACATATTTGTTCTCTTCTCATTGATTTTTTCTCTTCCTTGGGAGTTTTGGAGTTTGCCTTTGCTTTGGCTCCTCATCCTTTCCACATTTGAGCCCTTCAAAAATTATCCTCATCGAATTTCTTTTGATGAGAGGTTCATTACAATGGGGTACAAACTGCCTCAATGAATCATCCATATTTCAATCCAATAATGATGACAATACTCTACTTATGAAAAATGCATCAAGTTGGTCATGGGCTAAGACTAATAACACATTATGACTATGACCTCGATCCCCACAAATTTACAAGGCTTCATATGTGATACAAGGCACTATCTTGATCAAGGAAACTCATGAATGTTCATTGTTTACAAAATCCAGACAACAGGACCAATACAATCATTACAAGACTTCTCTCACTCATGCATAATTAGGCAGCTAGTGTGACAACTCAACATGTGCACTCAATAATAGCAGTATAGTGTAGTATATTAGGCCAAATCAAATCTCACTGAAAATCCTAAAGTTTTGTCCCTAGTTTGGCCACTTTGTGGTTTGGTCAACAATCTTAAAGGGCTTGTTGTAGGTATACAATCAAGGATTGTAAAACCATTATGACATCAATGTCCCATACATTTAGACATATGCACCTTTCTCACTCATCTCACCATTAATATGACAAATAACAAGATTTTATAATGCAAATAATGGAGAGGCCCCTGAACAAGACTCAACAATTCTGATATATGTGTGTGTGTGTGAAACTGGTAGCTCATCCCCACATCCAACATTTAGGTGAATATGCCAAATAATATACCAAGTTTGTTCTCATTTTTTTCAACAAGTTTCTAACCCCTCTATAATTAATTCGTGCTTGGAACTAATAGGACTTATGCTCAATAGTTGGATCCAATAATAAATCTACCAAGCAATATGCTCCTAAAGGAGTGTACTTTCTCTCTTCGAGTGATGTTTTGCTTTAGAAATACTAAAAACTTGCTCTCGTTATCACTGATATAATATTCAATTTTTTTTGGAAAATACCAACGATTTGGAGGAACGGTCTAGTCTTATTTCTCCAAGGAATATTTGACCCAAATTTAAGGATGGAACTCGGTGCTGAATTATGTCTTAAGCCAGAGAAATTAAGTCTCAAGGTTGTGGTTAAACTGCTTACTCAGATTAGAAGTATTATGCTCAGAAAAATTTCCAAGAATTTCAATATTCCTCTAGACGACACCTCGCTTAGGACTGAGGAAATACTCTGATCAATGATTGGCAACACTTGTTCAAGAATTAATGCCCACAACTGTTGTAATGTCTCGAATGAATCAATGAACACCACTTGTGAATTCTGGATGAATTCACCAAGGGGAAAGATGGGTTCTCGCCCACTCTCACTAAATCACTTGAGGGGTTCGTCTTGGGGCTACTAAAACAAAGAATTGAATTCTCCAATCTGCATCGAAGAAAAAATATTGAAAACAAGATTTCCCATAATGATCTCCTCTTCCTTTTAAAGACTCCATAGACATATCTTCAAGTCTCTAGAAGTATCTTATTTTGATTATTTTAATATTATTATAGAAACTCCCTTTTTTACTCCATCTAAGTGAATTTTATTTTTATTTTATTTCACTCAAGTCGCTTGTATTTTTTTCTTTCAATTAATTATTTCCCTTTTCCCCTCCTTTTAGTTAATTAAGTGACTAATTAAAGTCACTTTTAATCTGCGAAAATGGTAAATCACTCACCATGCTTTATCTAGCCACTGGAAGTCTCTTCTCATGAACCCATCTTATAGATATTCTTGTTCTGGTTCCAACGAACTCTTACACTGAGGTGTTCCATCAAATAATCCGCTCAGAATGCCACCTCAAGCATAATTAATTTTGGTCCAATAATAATCTCATTTTACAAAAGTTGTCAAAATGCAACGAAACAAAAGGCAAGTTCCAAGGATGATGGAAAATTCCAAGCGAATGCCATTTGATCACATAAAAACTCCTCAAAACCCCTGTGAAACTTCTGATGACATAGTCTTACTCTTGTGACCTAGACATCACATACCATGAAAATCCATCCTAGTTGTACTACTAGCCCCAAGATTGTTTTCCCTCAAGCAATCCATATTTGTCCATTGCGGAGGCATCTGCACACTGATACCAAGATCCCATACAAATCATTAGTTCATATCATGCCTCTGTGCTAAACCAAAATGAATGGGTCCCTCGATACTTGGATCCCAAACAAGCCGCTGACTTAATCTTCCATCAATGGATCCACTTGGATCCCAAAGCCACCATGGTCCATAATCATCTCCATACCCCATAGCTTTGGTTGTTCTCTATCTTTGACCATCAATGATGCTCCACCAATAGAATACCAACTCATCACCTCTCTCCAATCCAACCTATTGCATAGGTCGAGGTCAACCCCACTTGGGCTAGTGCTACTAGAATGTTGATGAATTATTGGTCCATATCGTAGTACAAATTGAAACATGCAGTCTCCCTCACACCTAAGGGCCCCTATTGCACTATATCCCTGAATAAAAATATCGTTCCATCAATAGAATACTAGCTCGTGATCTCTCACCAATCCATCATGTGGGAAGGATTAGATGCATGGGTACCTTTATATGAAACAAGTTCACTATGTTGTACTCTACTCAACTCATGTAGCTTCACCCGGTCAATCAATAAGACACATCTAAAAAACCCTGCCTCTCATTTATAATGGACACAAGCGGGAAAATTGTGTTGCAAGCCCTATCTATGTACTCCTGGAGAGGGTTGCTTCTTGAAATTACTGCAACTCTGCCAATCTCCTGTGCATATGTCTACTCCTCATCAATGGCTAGTCCAAAATATGGTTGTTCATCCTCCTCCATCATGGGCTCCACCTGAGCCTCCAACTGGCTCTCCAAAAATGGCTCATCACGCACACCGTGCACATCATCCTCCCTAATTGACTCATGCTCTTCTATGTGCTCTCCATGTTGAATCATCAGTCACTCATCTCGCTATTCTTCTCCTCGGTATTCTTCCCTAATAGGGGAAATATGTTGCTCATCACACTCCTCTATCACACATGGATGCATATCTAGGTTCCTAACAATAGCTCTGCTCCTCCATGTGCTCTCCATGTTGGATCACCACTGGTAACTTATCTCGCAAGCCCCTCAGAATGCCTTCTCCTTAACCCTTTCCAATCATGGGAACAATCAGTTGCTCATCATATCTATCCATCGGACATGTATGCATATCACAATTGTTGCCAACATCCCCATGCACCTGCTCATGCTCTTTAGAGGTATTCTCGTAAGATCCTGTGGACTCAATTATAAAAGAAGAATCCTCATTCGAAAAGTCATAATGAATCTCCTCCTGATCTACCTTTCTCATCGCCTCAGTGTCACTCAAACATGAGTGGTTAGGCCCCCAAGGTTCCTTGTAGATGAAGAAAAGACCCTTCCTCAACTCGTTCTTGTTACATGACCCACAAACCCTCATCAACTCCTCCCTGGTCAACTGCCTCCAGAACAGTTTTATGTTATGCTCAACCAACCTTTCATCCAGTTTGTAAGAAGCAGAAGAAACCAAATGTTCCTCCCTCCAAATGGCCAACAACTCAAACTGCATCTTCTTGCAAATGGCATCCCGAACTCAATAACTGAAGACAATATGGATTGCATGTTTGTTATGACCGTGTCAATATGATATTTCTTAATGGTAAAGAAGCATTGGAACATCTGATGAATCAAGTCATCACACTCTAGATCAAACATGATTTCATATGTTCTGACCATGGCCATGATTTCCAAAATTTGGAACTTATTCCCAAAGGTAGGGCCCATGGTGTTATCCAAGTCCCGTAAGGTCTCTACTATTAGCGGAAGACTCTCCTCATAATGTCATCATTATAAGGGGGTATAGGTGCAATCAACATCATGATACTACTGAGGCAGGAGACAAATTGGAAGTGTGACCCCTTCACAAGGGTACTCCAAGAACTTGTTTTGTATTAGGGCAATCATGGTTGGTTTTAGAGCCCAAATTAGTTTCTTCCCCTCTAACTGGTCCACCTCGTAAAGGAGTGCATTCAATTCTTCCAATTTGAGAAGGGATTTTGTTGTAACCCTTACGTGTTTCAAATCTGATCCAAGTGCAAAGCTTTTTAGTCTGATTTCCTGCCCCTTCTGCACATCCTTGGGTTGCTCTTGCTGAAGAAGGGAATGGGCCCCTCTTGAGAATGGTTTGTTATTAAGCTTGGGTTTTTGATACAATGTTGCATCTTTTGTATTATTCAATCTTTTCAATTTATTTAAGAGTTTTGTGAGTTCCTCCATGGTTTAGCCCAATGATGTGAAGTACATTAAGCTGACTCATACATGACTCTGACAGTAGTACATGAATCTCCTCAAATTCATATACAATAATAATTAACTTAAAAGTTGACTCAATACATAGCTCTCTCACATTTGAATAGTAACATAAATGGCATAACAACTCAACAATCAAGCATTCAACCTTTTTGTGACAAGACACATTTAGCTTCAACAATGGATAAAAATTATTCAACCCTCTCTCCTCATCAAAATGACCTAGCAAAACTACATCAAAAGGGACAGAGAATGGTTGCATACACACATGACCTTGATCAACATGTCAAGACATACTCTCTCCTCTCAATACATCAACCATCAACTTCTAGTAGTATTTAACAAACAAACATGCTCTTTCCTTACTAACAAACCCTCATGATTGTTGACAACCATAACACACCATACAATGGATAGTTGCATACATCTCAAGAAAACATTGACCAAACAATAATTCTACTTTAGAGAAATGACAATAATTTAAACTTCTAGCATAAATACCCTGACACACTTTGTCTAAACCCTGAGCATAGCTATATTCTACTCACGATAAACCCCTTTTGACTAGTAGCAACCAAACTCTCTAAACTCAATACATGGCAGGAGATTAAACAATTTGGAGCATATAGATAGTTCTACAAGCCACCTGTAAAGATGAAATTCATGAATACTTAGTGAAAGAAAACCAGGTAAAAATGCCTTGCTCGGGAAATTTGTGGCCTCCTTACACCCTTTTCTAAATACACTCAACTACTAAAGAAGGATGCAGTCTTAATCCTTGTTACCCATTCTTCTGTCACTAATATTTAATCTAGATCCCCTGTCACAAATTTGTTGCAGGTATGTACTCAATTTCCATTAGCCTCTAGTGAAATGCATTGGTTATCTAATCCACGGGTGTATCTTGGCTCAAACCACTTTGTCTCTCATCATTTGCATACAAAAATGAAATAAGAAAGACTTTGTCGCCTTGCACAACACCAATGCCAGGATTCATTGTACGCACTCGTTCGCCGCAAATTTGCTAACACAAGGATGGCCCATGAATATGCAAAACGTAGGCATGAATCACCTAGAGTGACATTATATGGTCTTGATGCAACAAAGCTTATTTCCCAGGCTACCCAGCCATAAATGTGTTGGGCAGTGAATGCACCACGATAGGATTAAAGCAGATATACCATTCAGCTTGGGCAGTATATGCCCTGCAAATTTATGACTGGATAACCTGAGAAATAAGCTTCGCCATCTTGATACAATACACATACAATACACATGCTATCAGGGAATTACATTAGTCTCAATTTGACCCATCAATTAGTGTTGAAATCAGTGTGATTGATCTTTAGTTTATAACTCGATTCTCAGTGAACTTCTGCGTAGGCCTCTGAGAATTGTGTGTTTCCTCTGAGTAACTGCGCAGTCTAAGCTCAAGGAATAGCATAAATCCTCTGAGTGAAGTGTTGAGTGTTTTTGCACTCCTAATAACTTGTGAGAAGAGGTCCCCACTTGGTCTTCAGTGAATTGATCCTATAGAATATTTCTTTTATGCTCGATCACCTTTAATAAATTCAATTTTCCTTGTGTGTAACTGCCGCTTTATCTTTGGGAAATTCGATTTTGATCAAATAAATGATGAATTAATGATGCAGTGTGCTTAGTCATCCTCCACATGTCTGTTGACTCAACTCTGACTTAAAATAATTTCCAAGTCATTTCCACGTCATTTTGTCACATGGAATAATTTATTTCTCTCTATTTTATTTAATTCTAGCCTAATTAAATGCCACAATTTCCACTAAACTTAGGAAATTTGGATTTTGAGGGTCCAAAACTCATTATTAACCCCTCAAAGTGTGTCATAGTTGAAATTTGAGGGTGAGAGGTGTAATTTTGATTACTCATACACCATACAACTTCTCTAGACAACACTTATTACAATCCAATTACAATTTTTATTGCAATATTCGATTTGCAAGAAATCTAAAAAATTTAAAAAACACCACCTAGACCTAACCAAATTCCACGAAATTTTTTGTGTGATCTAGTATGGTAATATATATTGACTCTAGACATTAAGACTCACCCAAGGCCTCACAAACAAGCCGTACTCCGGCTTTGGAGTAAAATTGGAAGAAAAAACTCAATTAATTATTAAGTCCTGAAAGGGAGATGATAATTAACTAAGCGAAAAAAACCTCCCAGAGAAATACTCACTTGTTGGCAAGGTCCCAAGCTACCTAGGCTTATTACAGACTCGATACTAACTCAAATTCATCATTATTATCATCACTTATTACAATTCCCAGTAGGGCGTGGAATCTGGGTACAAAAGAAAGATGATGAGAAATAGAAGTAGAGTTCAAAAACTCTGTTTAACTAATGATATCTGATAGTACAAATGTCTTCTGGTTCATCCTTGGGCATGGAGTCTTCTCATTATCATCAGGTGCCACTCCAGTGCTCAACAGGTAGCATGATGCAACATTTGAGAGTAGTTGCAGTACAGATGAGGCAATGACAGGCGCAGAGTCATGGGCAGCAGTACAGAAGGCAGCAGCGCAATGGATGAAGTGCAATATGCCAAGCATCAACAGCACAACGGACCGATGTCATGGATCAAGGTGATGCTTCAGGTTGAAGTGTTGTTAGAGCACTTTCCTCGCTAAGAGGGAGTGTTGATTTTTGAGTAGCATCAGATGTGCTCTAGCTCCGAAACTTTGTGGAGGGGCTAGAACACATGAGATCTCCAAGACTGAGAAATATTTTGGAGAAATTCCATTCCACCCGAAACTTAAGCTATTCCAATAATTAATTATTTTAATGGAGACCCTAAGTCTAACTTAGGGAAATTAAATAATTAGAGAGAATTAATTTAAACATGTGGGTGAGAATGTTCTAAGTGGTGAGGATCAAGTGTTTTCTAATCTTAGTCGTCGATTAAAGATTAGATCACGTCCGTTGATTCTTCAACGAGAAAAGTATTAAAGGAAGACTTGGGGTTAGTTGGAGAACACACACAGAGTGGTAGCACTTGAGCTAAGTCGAAATTATGGGGTGCGGTTTACTGAGAATTTTTGAGTGAGTTTGCAGTGCAGCGAGGGACAGATCGACAGAGGGATTTCAAATCCGAAGTCGAGAATACATTGGCAAAGAGACAAATTTGTACCAGAGGAGCAGCGCAGACCAAGGAGGAGTGATGCAGAGGCATCGTAATCCCAGCAGGGGTAACGCAGAGGCAACATAAGCCCAACAGGGGTGACACAGAGCCGGAAAAGGCTGACGCAGTCACTCAGAGAGCTGCACTGGGGTTTCAATGGGACAGATAGGGCTCGTATACAACAGATCTAGAAGGGGTGACGCAGCCACACTGAAGGGTGACGTAGTGACTTCATAGGCACCTGTGAGGTTCTTTATCCTCAGTTGCATCAACCATATTATCTATCTCCGAAGATAGAGGAACTACTACCGAGATTTTCTCTGTTGTGTAAACCACTACTGGTACCCTAGATTGTATTCATAATTCTGTATAATAATAAAACCCTCAAGAGCTGCTGCATCGGTTTTCCCGCATTGGTATTTTTCAGGTACATTTGTCCGAAAAAGCTTGTGTGCCCTTTGTCGAATGTGCTTAATTCTTTAGTGCTTAATTTGTATGTATGTGTAGGCTGCAATGTGTTTACTTTAATGTTTTCTAAATATTTCTGAAAATAACTTGTTAAATTAAAAACACAAGTAGGAGAAGTAAACCAGATTTCTGCAATAGGATTTCTGTAATAAGGACTCAGAAATTTTCACAGGGCAGAGGGTCATTTCCCCCTGTAAACAAAACGGAAACGCGTTTCCCCGTACCGTACAGCTTGGAAATGGGTTTTCGTCTGTACTGGGTCGAAGCATTGAGGAAACATGCCCAGTACGAACGGAAACACATTTCCAGGCCGTACGGGCGTGTTTCCGACGTTTAATATTCTTTTATTGCGCTTTTATTTTGTTGTTTTTGTTTTTGGTTTTTGCTCCCTACCAATTCAGGAGTGATAGAAGGAGCTATTGAAAATTGGAAACATTTTTTTTTAGTAGGGCAACCTAATGTTCAAGCATATGGCCCTAGTGTTGATATGCAGTTCATGGTAATGTTAAATTTTTAAATTTTAAACATTACCATGAAATGACTCGAGATGTTTCAGAGTGGTTTCACCCTCATTGGATTTCATATGGAAAAAGTAGAATTTTAAATCTCACTCAAAATTCAGTAGACTTATAATTTTTTTAGGATTTCAGGATTTGAATGATTGCAATGTTTCCATTGGATTTTGTCATGTACTAGGGTATGGAACTTGTATTTAAGCAAGAGCACTAAGGCCGTTCGACCATGCAAGAGGAGACTCCCAATCAAGCACAAGCTAAGAAATTAGAAATTTATCGTCGCTGGTTTTGGATATTGTTATTTTCATTATGTGATCATTCATGAGTAAATGTGATGTAAATTTAGAGACTTATAGTTTATGCATTGACATTGGACAATTTAATCATAATGTAGTAAATTATAATGTATCATGTATGTTTTATGATTGCACATATTTATTAAATGTCCTATATATATATATATATATATATATATATATATATATATATTGTGTTTCTTCATTTCCAAAATTTGGGGGAGTCACATTTCATACCTGTACCTGTTTCCCTGTTTCGTGCAACTTAAGCAGGAACTATGAACAAATAGGTATCTTAAAGATCCCTGCCCACAAGCTTGAGCCCACTCAATGGGGACAAGGGGATCCTTGGAATGCACCAAAGAAGCACCTCTCAAAGGAGGTAAAGGAACGACATACAGAAAACCAACATGCATAATATCCAGCATGGGGAACCAGTGTTTGTCCTGAAGTTCATATTGAGGAATCCACTCTGCTCCTGGAGGTTGGAAAACAGGTTATGATTTTAGCGGTATCTTCCTTAAAGATGGTTTTTGAAGAATCCCCATCAAGGGGAATGAAGAAACTTGATAAATATGATCAGTTGGAGTCCAATATGAAGGTGGCACTCTCTATGAATCCATGAAATCAGAGATCTGTATCTGATCCAGAGTTAGTCCCTTAGAAACAATAGGGAGGTGGATTGAGGTTAAAAAAGGGAAAAGATTGGGATCAAGAGTGATCCTCTTTCCTCTTTACATCCTTGACTTTTATTTTTGTCACATGATGAGTACGAGTACTTTTTGTACCACAGGTTATGTATATGTGTCAAGTACTGCTCATCATATGTAATTTTAGTGGGTTCACTTGGAATATTTCTCCTGAATTTCTTGAATGCCTCGAAGAATCCACAATACAATATGCCATTTCTTTTTTCATATGAATAAAAGTTGCAATGTCGTTTCTTTTTCATATGATTAGAAGTTACAATTTTTTTCCACTGGAAAAATAATAATAATAATTGTTGGCATTCATTTTAAACAAAATATATTATATATTACACATTTGCATATTTTTCCCATTTTGATTTAATGCAAAGAAGTTACACATCTCATTTGCACTTGCCCTCAATTCTCTCGGTGCAAAGATCAAGCAAAACAAATCAACAACAAATTTCAAGGCCCTTCAATATTGATTTTGCTTCTTAACTACAATATTTCATCTGATTGCATCAGCCAGCAACCCAGCTCTTATGCAGTGATTGGCTGTACATGGTGATAAAAGATAGTATTCAAAGTAAAACTTTTGTAGCAAAACAATCAGATCGCAACATAGTCTGTTATAAGTTGGATTTATTCTCCGGCACATCCAATAACTATGCATCCTGGTAGATTCTAAAGATGAAATAAAGTTGAGTAAATTCATGATAACTACCTGTTTGTGTGTTCCAAATTGAATTACATAACCAGGATGTATCCTGATTGGCTTGTTGGAAGGAACATGATTCCTCCTACCCTCTTTACTGAAAAAGAGAAAGAGAATAGAAGTATTATACTCTCGTTTTGAATAAGAGAAAGACCCGTCTTATCTTCTTCAAACTTACTCTATTATCCAGGTACCATGTTGACTGCCCATATCGGTGAGAAAGAATGCATTATCTTTGTGCACAATGGAGGCATGTCTCTCAGACACCTGTTTGTCGCAAGAACCAACGGATCTGGTAAGTTTATGGTGAATTCCATGGATATGGTTGGTACGAGCTTGCTGTTTCTATCCATGTTGTGGGATTCTAAAGGTTTCTTAAATACCAAAAAGCGGGATGACATGAACTGACCTCTGGATATGGTAGTACTGCAGGTACACCTTCTGAACCACACGCAATACTCCTGACCAGTGCAAAAAAAACTCTTATTTACTAGCCTAGATAATGAATGGAATAATCACAATGCAAACAAGGTTGTCAATTGGATGTAACCATTAACTTCCTTTTTCCTTTTTGTAGAAAGTAGTGTTCCTGTATACCCAATAACAGAAGGCCTGTTGTCCTCTTTGTTCAGTCGAATGGCCTTACAAGCACTGCATATATGACTAAGCAACTGGTGCTCTGCATGTAGAAGATACCAACTAAAATCAATTGAACCCACCAAGATAGTCGGAACAAGCTAGAATGATTAAATTAAAAATGCCTCAATTTGCATGAATACCACATAATCGCTCTATACTATGTAAGTCATCTTATCATTTTACATTCGAAGAGAGAAAAAGACATACTCTGCATCAATAGCTTGTTCCATTGCATTGTCATCAGCCAACCATTGTTTCAGTTGGTCATTTGCCTGGCACTCCAAACAAGTAAATTTAGAAGACACTATACTAAATAGGAAAGGAAAATTAAATTGCTCTTACGAAAAAAAATCAAGCATCTGAATGGAGATTTTAAATTTGAGAATTGTAAAAGCATTATAGACACAACGTTCAACCAACATACTTTATCAGACAGTCTGCAACTTGGTATCCACCCTTCTAGTTTTGAGCTGCATTCAAAATTATGTCTGTCATAAAGACGAGGGGTAAACTATAGAAAACCTAAAATGAAAACCATGAAAACAGTGAACCATGTGACCCAGCATTTATTTAGGAAAAAGTTAATATATTTTCACAAATCAAGATACGAAAAAATAGAAAATTCACTGGTAGAAATGAAATTAGAGTTGTAGTGGTAACACTTGGAGCAATAATATAAGAAGCCACCAAGGGGAAAGTATAACGGTGTGGCATTATCGGAGCCTGTGACACTTTATAATTTTCGTCTTAGAATATGTGGGCATAATAAGTTGTTTATGTGTTTCTTATTGAGCTAATGCAACTGTCATACCTTAAGTGGCAAGGTAACAATCCAAACTCTCGAGATTTCATGCTTACAAGTTTCAACCTACCCTTGGGCAGGACTGAACTTGTACAACGCCTAAGTATCCATTTAATCATATTCCCAGAAAACCATTAACTTGATGGGCTTGTGGTTGGACGATGGGTCATCTTTTGCCATCTTCCCTGTCTATCCACACACCCAATCTTCAACGCAGGAAGCTTTTCATTGTACAAACATTTCAGGATTCTCTGGTTGATGGAATTAAGACCAGAGATACATTTATCTATATGCCTCAATATGTGTAATATTCCTTTCTGAATATTTTCGTAAAATAACTCCGGCAAAATTACTCCATGAAATTCATTAAAAACACCATAAAATTTGCAGAATTTTACACAATAGATATTGCTAACAAATTAATCAAATTTGCAATAGAACCCAGAAATTACATGAAATGCTGCAAACTCAAATTAATAAGAGAAAACTAAGCAAAATTCAGCCTTATTATATGTTAAATAACACCAGCTAATGGTTGACAATAGCTATTACATCAATGAAAATGTAGCCCAAATTGGAGATCTGAGTGATCTGCTCTATATCCATAGATCTGCTCTATATCTGCTCACAACTGATGCTGATGAAGCTCTGTGAGATTTCTGGATGAATTTTCTTCAACAGTGAGTTGGGATTTCATCCCACAGACCAAGAAACCCAAAGATTTTCGTCCTAGGGTGATCTGATCCTGAAAACCCGAGTTCCCAAAAACTCTCCACAATACTCCAAATCCAACATATGCCCAAATGACTTGCTCCTCATCTTTATAAAGGCTTGATGGATCTCTCTATAATCTTCTAGAAACACTTATTTTATTATTTTATTTCCATTCTAGAAGCTCCTCTCCTTGCACTTTTATTTTATTTAAGTCACTTTTTAATCCCAAAAAATGGTAAATCTGCCTCTACGATTTCTCTAGCCACTGAAAATCACTTTTCATTATCTCATCCTATAGATCTCTTTATTCCAGTTCCACCGAGCTATTACACTAAGGTGTTCCTCCAAATAATCCTTCTTGAATGAAGTCATTAGGCTAATTTTAACGTCTAAAATGGGCCTCCTAAGGAATAATAAAATAATATTTAAACCAATAAAATAATATTTATGAATTTTCAATTCACTTTTTGCACAACAATCCATGTAACCATAGTTAAATTCAATTCAAAAGTTGCACCAAAATAAAAATAAATAAAAATAAAAAAATAAATTGTATTAATGTGACTTTAAATAAAAATGAGCTTTTCAAGAAAAAGTTATTATCATTGAACAACTAATGCATTTGTCCTTTGTACTTAAATAACTTAAAATAAAATATAGACATAAATTTATAAATTCTTAATTATATTATATGCTATTAATTAAAATTTATATTATTTAAATTGTATAATAACATGTAATTAATATACTATATAAAAATAATATAATATAATATAATATAATAAACGTATAAGGATATGCATTGTTTCTTTCAAGAAATATGAAATGACAATAATATTATTTTATTCAAAAAGTGTGAAATGACATTTATTATGAGTACTTTACTTTATGACTTTAAAAGTACTTAGAGCACTACCATGGTTAACCATGAGTTTTTATCCACCATTGAGAATGTGACAAGTTATTACCTTTAATTCAAGCAATGTCACTTCAACTATTAAGGATGATGTCATCCCCTAAAATGTGATTGGTTCTCATAAAGTGAATTTTGATTGTACATTTTCCTTAGGAGGCCCATTTTAGACCTCAAAATTCCCCTAATGTTAGGGTATTTAATTAAAATATGTTGATAATATCCTGTTTTATGAGAATCGTCAGAATACAACAGAACCAAGAACGAACTATGAAAATTCCTTGAAATGCAGCAACTGGGATATTTTCTTCTAACTAATTAATTATGCAATTGTAATATTCCTAATTAGCAATTTTGCTAATTAGAATATTAATTTTTGTCATTTTTGTAAACTAATACATTTTTTACTAAGAGATTGTGGGTTTGGGGCCCATGTGTAGACTTAGGAAACTATAGGCCTCAAGGCATTAGACCAAGGCAAATATTGCGGCTATAGTGGAGGATGGGGGCCTAATGAGGAGAGACTGTGGCTCACGTGTGACAGCGCAGCGCATTGGTACGAGCTAGAGTTAGCGTAATCTTGTGGTGGGGCCCAAGGGAATGTTGGGCAGGCTTAAACAAAAGGAAGAAAAATGCTCATTTTGGTCATTCATTCACCCATTTCGAATTTGTCTATTGACAGAGCACGCTTGAGTAGTGAGCCAAGTTTGAATGTGTTGTTCAACACACGGGTGTCTTTGAGCGAAGATCCCAGCCTTTGCTTCGAGTGTCAACCCAAGGGAGGTGTTCTACCATAGTTAGTTCAGTGCAATAGAGAGTTTCATCCACAACGCATTCAACCCTGCAGCAACGCAGTGGCATCACCAGTAGCGCAGAGGCTGTGCAATGCCTTGAGGAGGTCACTCTGAGAGTTGGGGAGTGAGAGGAGTTTAAACATGAATTTTGGTGGGGAGGCTTAAAGCTTTCCTAATAGGGATTTTCCAGACATTTTGGTGGCCTTCAGCAGCAGAATTTCCAAGAGGACCAAATTTCCCAGCAGATTAGAGAGCCAAGCCCAAGAGGGCCAATTTCCGGGGTCAAGCATTTGGCAAACCCTTCGCGGGTTATTCTGGGTTCCTTGAGTAGAGTCTGTGGTTAAAGTCTTGGAGTTTTCTGAGCAATGTACCCTAGTCGCAGATCATTCAAAGCATGAACAACATTTTGGGCAGATTGCAGCACAAAGCTTCAGCCACGTAGTGTAACATCAATGAGAGATTCTGACACTATTTCAAAGGGCTTCTCTAGCTTGCCTTGAGCAAACCCAGGTGCCTTTATTCTAGCACCTCATCTTGTACACATTTCCTCAATTTAATAAAATGGCTCAGTGCAGTTTTGTTGGCTCAATGGTGTTTTAATTGCGTGTATTTGTTGTTACTTATTTTTATGTCTTTGTATGCCTGTTATTACTGTAATTTACCTTTGGGGATATTACAGTGGTATCAGAGCTCATAGACTTGGCTCAGCTTGTGGGAGTAACGAAGTCGATGACACCGGAAGACAAGCAAAACATGACATACCGGAGGCAGAGGTACAGAAGCAGAGAAAGAGAGTTAGAAATCGCTCCAAATCCTGTGACCAGTGAACTAGAGGTTAGGGAGACAAGTATGGGGGACGCAGGAGAAGAGAAGAGCAGCAAGGAGGAGGAATTTTTTCACCTTCTATTAAAGGCACTACAAGATCTTACGAAGAACATCGAGGAGATGGGTCACCGGAATAACAATGGCAGTAAAGGGAAGAGAGTCCAAGGGGATTTCCGAGTGGGAGAAGAATCTGGTACTTCACATCACTAGGTATCACTTAACCCAAATATGCCTGCAGTACCATATACACCCCCACGGTTTACCATTCCTACGTTCCTAGCTTCAGGAGCGGGAGGACAACAAGAGCAGGAGGAAGCTCACTATGGAGAGTAATGGCCCTCCTACGACTCAGAGTTCGGAAGGGCCATTACTTTCAAATATTTTTGCCAACTAAAGGGCAACAACAAACCCAAAGGACAAAACAGAGGAGGCTACACACAGGGGAATGACTTACAACATACTATGGGGAGGTTATTTCCCCCGACTTTTGATGGCTCATGTAAGAGCTCGGCCAAGGCATGGGTTGAGAAGCTAGATGTTTACTTCCATATGACCGAAGGGGAGGCAATCAAGATTTCCACACTGCATCTAGATGGGGAGGCTCATGACTGGTGGTTCCATGGGCTGACCACGCTGGGGTCACAACATATGATGAGTTCACCAGGAAGGTGCTAGAGTGGTTTGAGAGGAAGGACCCGAAGGAGTACTTTGGGGAGCTGACCAAGCTCAATCAATCCGGGAATGCGGAGTTGTATATCTCGAAGTTCTTGAGATTATCGGTGATGGTACCAGACCTATCCAAGTCCAGGAGGATCTACGTGTTTATAGAGGGACTGATAGAACCATTATGGGGTCTAATGAGGTCAAACAGATCCACGACGTTGCAGGACACAGTGGGGAGAGCTAGAGACTTGTAGGATGCCCTAACCAAGGCTAGAGCACCACTTCCAAACAGACCAGGCTTCCAACAGAGTGGAAGAGTCATGAGAGTTCCACCCCCGAGCGACAATCAGGGACGTGGGAAACTAGATGATGATACTCGGAGGGACCTTCAAAGGAAGAAGCTCTGTTTTACTTTCTAGGAGCCATGGGCACCAGGCCATAGGTGTGCAGCAGGGAAGGCCCACTACATAGAGGTCTTCTCAAACAACGATGGGGATGAGGAGACATATTTTGAGATGGGAGGAGATGGTAGCGCAACACCCCAGGAGGGAGGGCCTCCACCACCACCCCCACCAACAGCAAGGGGAGCTGCATTTGCACCTCCAGAAGGGGTCCTCGCATCACTGCGTGGGATACCCAAGTTTCTGACTATGAGGATCAGAGGGACAGTACAGTGGCAACATGTTTCAGTGTTAGTGGACAATGGGGCCACTCACAACTTGATTGATGCTCAGATGGTCTAGAAGAGAGGCATTACTACAGAGGGGTTTGAGGGATTCTCAGTGCTTGTGCTAGGTGATAGGACTATGCAGTGCACACGCTATGTCCCATCTTTGACTGTGACCATGGGGAATTACTCCATGACAAACCACTTCTTTGTGTTTGACATTCCGGACACCAACGTAGTGTTGGGGGTCCAGTGGCTCTACGCACTTGGCAGAGTCACCACTGATTGGAGGAAGTTGGAAATGGAGTTCTTGGATACGAATGGAAAACCAGTGTTGCTGAGGGGTATGCACTCCTACCCACCACAGACAGTCTCAGCTCACAGGATGGAGGCTGACTTGAGGCATGGAGATATTGAGTGGGCTGTGGAGTTGAGGATTTCTGAGGCTGGGGGTGTGACCAAGCCATCACATCCGGAGATTTAGGCCATCCTTGACAAGCACCCTATAATATTTGGAGATATACCACCCGGCCAGCCACCTGACCAAGGATTTGAGCACACCATAGAGCTAGATCTTGAAGTACAGGTAGTGATCACTACTCCATATAGGAACCCTTAGGCCTACAAGGATGAGATAGAGAGATCTATCCATGATCTCTTGGTGTTGGGACACATCCGGCCCAACTCTAGCCCTTTTGCTTTATCAATTGTCTTGGTGAAGAAGAAGGATGGGACCCTGCGTATGTGCATTGATTACAGGGCCCTTAATAAGAATACCATGAAGAACCGCTACCCCATCTCACGCATTGATGAGCTAATAGATGAGTTGAGGGGAGCCAAGTTCTTCTCAAAGATTGATCTATGGCCCGGGTACCACCAGATCCGGGTGAGGGACAAGGATGTCCCTAAGACAACTTTCTAGTGCCATTATAGGCACTTTGAGTTCTTGGTGATGCCCTTTGGGCTAACCAATGTTCTGATCACTTTCCAACCTTGCATGAACCACATATTCTGTGGCCAACTGAGGAAGTTTGTATTGGTGTTCTTTGACGACATACTAATTTATAGCCGGACATGGGAGGATGATCTGAAAATAGAACTATTTGTAATGCTATGCAAAGTATCCATTCTCAATGAATTTAGTGTGCAAAGTGTTCTCCATGACTTGCAGGTTAAACAAATTAGTTTTGGTTTGTTTCTGAGTTTTATGTGTGAAGATTTGTTAATTAAATTTACTGTTTAACATATCACAGCAGAAATACACAGCAAGTAAAATTCACCATAACATAACACAGCAAATTGTCGAGGCAGTTCACCCCTCCTAGGCTACATCTGCCGGTCCAAGGCTCCCCAATGGCATGTCCTTACTCTATTAATTTGCTCAAAATGGTTATACAGTGAAAAATATGCCTAAACAGGCAAAACCAATTGTAAATTCGACTTCAGAAGATAGAAAATAGCTAGAAATGGCTTTTGATTCACCTTAAACAGTTAAATACAACCCAAAACAGTGCCTCCTCCATGATGGCCCTGATGGCTCCTTCCTCTTCCCTGAAGCAAAAGTTGTTGTAGATCACCTTTGTTCGCTCTGAAACCTATCCCAAACTCTTCAAAATGCTGAAGAAACCCAATATTGACTAAAATTTCATCTTGTTTGGTCGAAAATTGAGAGAGTTATGACTTCTGCAACAAAAATGCCCAATGTCCCCCAAAAACCCCACTAAAAGTGGGAGAACTCCAGTTAGCTCCACTAAAAAGGCAGATTTGCCATAACTGGCGGAATCGCGCGCTAAATCTGGGGGTGACATTAAATTTAACTGTTTGTTTTTGGCACATTCACATGCGAAAAAGGCGGTAATTGTTTGGTGGGCGGATAAGGTTTGCCAACTGCCGCATTAACATTTTAGGAGTGGTCACATAGGTGGCATTAACCGCTACTGTAAACACCGGGTGGTAGACCCCGATCTCTGCCACAAGTCACGTTGAGGTCGGCTTAGCACTGGGGCTAGCCCCCTTCCCAAACTCTGCCATTCAAATGCTTTAGCCCGTGGTTTTCGAGCCCCGGTCACGTGGCTACAAGGCTGTGACTTGAGGGCTGGCCCCAACTTCTCCGCCCATTCCGCTGATGACCCGACTACCTTTTAACTCCACCCAAACGAAACGAACATCTGCCACAGTGTGCCAGTCGGGTCGACCCCTGCCCGAACTGTCGGGTTGGGGTTCAAATCCCATGAACCTCAAAAAATTTGCATATGACTTTTCATCCAATGCCCTGGGGCCACGTGGCATCCTCCGGACAGGTCACGTGGCACCCACTAAGAGGCCCAAAACATTAATAAAAAATCACTTTGCCAATAATAATTTTTTTATAAAAATTGACATAATCAATTAGTCAAAAAGTCTTGTTTTGGAGGTCACTGAACGATTTCAAACCTCCATAACTTTCACATACGACCTCGGTTTTGAGTCCCGTTCGCGGCGCCAGAATCGCAGCGACGAGACCTTTCCGATCGTTCAGATTGCAACCATTTCTGAGCACTTCCATTTTTTAGCATTTTCTTAACTTGGACATGATCACCTGATTTCACCTCCCCAATGGGAAGCTTTTGGACCCAAAAGCTCTCTGAACTACAGAAATTAAAGATGAGGACACTGATTCTCCACTCTTCCAACCTTGAACCACTGAAATCTTCCTGATTTCATCAAATTGAGCTTCTCATAAAAAGATAAATTCTTCCTTGAATCTATTGACCGACTGTTGCTAACTTTCACTGTGTCATGATGCAAATTTTTGAAATTTGCAGAACAGCATCCAAAATTTGCAGAAAACATACCGTTCTTACAATGGTCTACCTTCAAAGGAAACTAAAAATAAGATCCACCTTGCCAACTGTTCTCATGGCGAATTTTTGCCGAATGAGCCATGTACTTGTGTCAATTCCCGATCAAGTTTCCTTGCCATAGTACTTTTCCATTCTGAAACCAGCAATGATCATTGCTGAACTTTGTGTCTTCTTTGCTTGCATGCTTTTCCCTCTCTTGGATTTTTTCACCACTTTGCACCGACACTTTGTTCTCTGCACAGATCGACACCAAAGTCACTTGCTGCAACTTCTTGTCATCTTCCTCCAAAAACGACCTGCTTTCAGACTGAAACATCTCATCATTTATATCAGCAATAATATGAAAAGGATTATGTACAAAATATTTTTGCTTAATCATCAACAAAGTCAAATTTTGACTTGCATTGACAAGCCTTTTCAACTGCCCTGCATTCACTAAAGAAGATTCTAGCTTCTTTCGCTGTGCTCTCACAATAAACTCCTTGCCATCCTTGAATAGATGATACTTGTTCTCATGGCGATGGAAGATCGCTTTCCTGTCATATAAGTAAGGACTACCCAACACCACACCTGTAATGTCAAGCGATACCACATCTAATTCAACCATGTCAATATAATGAGCTATTATGGCGAAGCACAACATGCACTTCCTTGAAACTTGTAAATTAGCATCATTGCAAATCCAACCAAGTGGATATGGCTTAGGATGTGGAATGGTTTCAAGATTCAGCTTCTTGACTAAGTCTTCTAAGATGAGGTTAGCTTGTGACCCACTGTCAAATAGTGTGTCTATATTTGTGTGTTTCGAAATGATCCTCACATGAAACAGCTCAATCCTCCTCTCCTCATTTGGAGCTTCTATGTGATAGTTTGAAATGCTACAACTGGGATTTGTTTCATTTACAACCTCTTTCCCCTTTATGTTCTTTAGTGCCATGGCTATGCTTTTAGTTTCATCTCCTAATTCAGACCCTAAGTCTTGTTCAACTATTACAACCGTCTTGCCTTTTTCTTTGGCCTTATCTTTGGTTTTGAATTTTTCTGGTTTCAACTCTGGATGAAGTTTCCAGCAATGGTCTTCATTATGGCTTGTTTTGGAACATTTTTTACAGAAGAATTTTCCCTTCTCTTTCCTAGAGTTTGCATTTCTCTTTCTCCCTTTGCCTTTAAATTCACTATCCTCATTCCCATCAAAAGATTGTTTACCTCTAGCCTCTAGATGCGTGGCTTGGACACAAACCTCATCTAGACTAGTAGGATTGAACATAAGGATAGTATGTATAAGATAGTTGTGTAAACCACCTATATATTTCAGCAAAATCTCTTGGCTATGCAAATAAATTCCTAGTAAAAGAGCCCTTCGTCTAAACTCTTGGGTGTAATCTTGTACATTTTGTCCCTTGTGTTGTCTAAAACTTTGCCAATTCATGATAGCCTTTTGTAAATGAGCTAATGGATAAAATTGATGTTTAATTGCAGAAATAAATTCAGCCCATGATAAAGTGATCTTACCATGTTTTTTAATCTCATCCTTGGTCTTGGCTTCCCACCATACCAATGCTGCTCCATGCATTCTCAAAGAGGCTAATTGAATCTTGGTGTCGTCATCATGAAGGTTTTGTATCCTCAAATAAACTTCCAACTATCTTATCCAATTGTCAAGTTTCTCTGCATTGACTTCACCATTAAACATAGGCAACTCAAATTTAACATCAAGCTTTAAAAATGAACTTTTACCAGTGCTTTTTGACTTGTGAGATTGATTCACCGAAGTAGAGGATGACGATGTAGAGGAAGAGGATGAAGATGGGGATGGTGGATCACCATTTCCTCCTTGTCATTTCTTTGACTTGTCATCACTTTTCTTTCCTCCTGAAGAACCCTCTCCTTCCTTGTGGTGTTTCGACCCTTCTCCTTCAAGCCTTTCATTCATTTCTTGGTAGAGTATCCTCACCATCTCAGTCATGTCTAAGAATGCCTTTTGGAACACCCGTTCTTCTTCTTTGGGATCAATGTCTTCAGGAACTTCTCCTTCTCTTGAAGACATGCTTAAGACTTCTTCTGTGGCTCTTGGAGGCGAATTAGAAGGTGGAGTTAATGGCTCTCTGGCCCCCTTGGTTGAGGATTACTTTGTGCTCTAACCAATTGTCCTTCCCCTCTCTTGAGCTTAAGCCTAGTAAGCATCAAAACTTGCAAATAGTGAACTATATCTTTGCACAAGAACAAATGCAGAGTAAAACTCTAGCTCTGATACCAACTGATCTGAAAATGGAACTATTTGTAATGCTATGCAAAGTATCCATTCTCAATGAATTTATTGTGCAAAGTGTTCTCCATGACTTGCAGGTTAAACAAAGTAGTTTTAGTTTGTTTCTGAGTTTTATGTGTGAAGATTTGTTAATTAAATTTATCGTTTAACATATCACAGCAGAAATACACAGCAAATAAAATTCACCATAACATAACACAGCAAATTGTTGAGGCAGTTCACCCCTCCTAGGCTACATCTGCCAGTCCAAGGCTCCCCAATGGCATGTCCTTGCTCCATTAATTTGCTCAAAATGGTTACACAGTGAAAAATATGCCTAAACAGGCAAAACCAATTGTAAATTCGACTTCAGAAGATAGAAAATAGCTAGAAATGGCTTTTGTTTCACCTTAAAAAGTGAAATACAACCCAAAACAGTGCCTCCTCCATGATGGCCCTGATGGCTCCTTCCTCTTCCCTGAAGCAAAGCTGCTGTAGATCACCTCTGTTCGCTCTGAAACCTATCCCAAACTCTTCAGAATGTTGAAGAAACCCAAAATTGACTAAAATTTCATCTTGTTTGGTCGAAAATTGAGAGAGTTATGACTTTTGCAACAAAAATGCCCAATGTCCCCCAAAAACCCCACTAAAAGTGGGAGAACTCCAGTTAGCTCCACTAAAAAGACGAATTTGCCATAAATGGTGGAACCGCGCGCTAAATCTGGGGGTGACATTAAATTTAACTGTTTGTTTTTGGCGCGTTCACATGCGAAAAAGGCAGTAACTGTTTGGTGGGTGGATAAGGTTTGCCAACTGCCGCATTAACATTTTAGGAGTGGTCACATAGGTGGCATTAACCGCCACTGTAACCGCAGGGTAGTAGCCCCCGGTCTCCTCCACAAGTCACATTGAGGTCGGCTAAGCACTGGGGCTAGCCCCCTTCCCAAACTCTGCCATTCAAATGCTTTAGCCCGTGGTTTTCGAGCCCTAGTCATGTGGCTACAGGGCTATCACTTGAGGGTTGGTCCCAACTTCTCCGCCCGTTCTGCTAATGACCCAACTACCTTTTAACTCCGCCCAAACGAAATGAACCTCTGCCACAGTGTGTCGTTCGGGTCGACCCCTGCCCGAATTGTCGGGTCGAGGTTCGAATCCCATGAACCTCAAAAAATTTGCATATGACTTTTCATCCAATGGCCTGGGGCCACGTGGCAGCCTCTGGGCAGGCCACGTGGCACCCACTGATAGGCCCAAAACATTAATAAAAAATCACTTTGCCAATAACAATTTTTTTTTTATAAAAATTGACATAATCAATTAGTCAAAAAGTCCTGTTTTGAAGGTCACTGGACGATTTCAAACCTCCATAACTTTCACATATGACCTCAGTTTTGAGTCCCATTCACAGCGCCAGAATCGCAGCGACGAGACCTTTCCGGTCATTCAAATTGCAACCATTTCTGAGCACTTCCATTTTTGAGCATTTTCTTAAGTTGGACATGATCACCTGATCAAAGGAGCACTTGCAGCATGTTGAGGTCGTACTGCGTATTCTGGAGGAGCAACATTTCTATGCCAAGTTGTCCAAGTGCGAGTTTGGGTTGACCGAGACGTATTTGGGGCACATTATCGATGTTGATGGAGTGCGTGCGCATGAGGAGAAGTTCCGAGCCATCAGAGATTGGCCAAAGCCCAGGAATGTGACAGAGCTGAGGGGATTTGTGGGCATTTGCACCTACTATCGGAAGTTTGTGAAGGTGTTTTCACAGTTGGCCACACCCCTCACTGATTTGACGAAGAAAGGGGACCTTGCATGGCCATCTACAACACAGGAGGCTTTTGAGCGCCTCAAGTAGGTGATGAGCAGCTGCCCCGTGCTAGCACTTCTTGATTTTACTCAACCTTTCATACTTGAGTGTGATGCATCCAGAGAAGGAGTGGGGTTCGTATTGATGCAGAGAGGGCACCCCATAAATTTCGAGAGTTGGAAGTTGCTACCTCATGAGAGGTTGTACCCCATATACGACAAAGAGATGGTAGCCATCATGCATGCGCTAACCAAGTTCAGACAGTACTTGGTGGGGAACAGGTTTTGGGTGAGGACTGACCACAACAACCTCAGATTCTTTTTGGAGTAGAAGCAACTACATGAGAGGCAGCAGAAATGGGTGAGCAAGCTCCAGGCATACGACTTTGACATAGAGTATGTCAAATGGAACCACAACGTGGTGGCAGATGTGTTGTCAAGGAAGCCAGCGTTCCTTTCATTGATGAGTATTGCTCCGGATTGGAGGGCACAACTGTTAGTGGAGTATTCCAAGGACCGGTTTTCATGTGAGGTCCTTGAGGGGATGGTGATTGATGACAGGTACCGCGTGATGAATGAAGTGATATATTACAGGGACCGGATCTACTTGGTGACCAACTCCCAACTGAGGGAGAAGATTCTACAGGCTGCCCATGATTCACCGTTGGCGGGACATCACGGGTACACCAAGACTTACAAGGCCATCCGAGTTTGTGTGGAACGGCCTCAAGGATGATGTTCTGCAGCATATCAAGGAGTGTGAGACATGCCAACGGAACAAGGGTGAGATGTCACAACTAGCAAGTTTATTGCTGCCTCTTCCCATTTCAGAGGGGAAGTGGGAGAGTATATCCGTGGATTTCATTACCGGGTTGCCCACTGTCCAGGACAAGGACTACATTTACATGGTGGTGGACCGATTGACAAATTATGCACACTTCTTCGCCATCTCAGCCCGGTACACGGCCTCACGGGTGGCCGAGTTGTTCTTTAGGGAGATTTTTCAGTTGCATGGTATTCCCAAGACCATTGTCAGTGGTCGGTATAGTCGCTTCATGGGAGGCTTCTGGAAGGAGTTGTTTCCATTGTTGGGCACAGAGCTCACTCCTAGCACGAGCTAACATCCTTAGATGGATGGGCAGACCGAGATAGTTAACAAGTGGCTGGAAGGCTACTTACGTAACTATGTGACAGGACAGCAGCGGGCATGGATACGGTGGCTGCACATGGGCGAATACTATTATAACACCACCTACCACATGTCCATAGGTATGTTTCCTTTTCGTGCGTTGTATGGTTATGATAATTTATCATTTTCTGACGTTATGTTTGATGACAGCAAGGCCCCAAGGGCCAAGGATTGGATCCAAGAGAGCCAGGACATCTTGAGGGCTCTCAAGGACAACATGAGGATGGCCCAGAACCAGCAAAAGATGTATGCAGACAGGGGCCGAGTTGAGAGACAGTTTGAGGTTGCGTACTTGGTGTTCTTCGACTTCAACCTTACAGGCAATCCATGCTCAAGCAAAAGGGGGCCGAGAAGCTCAAGGCCCGCTTTTATGGGTCGTATCGTGTCACTCGGAAGGTTGGGGAGGTGGCCTACGAGTTGGAGCTACCCGCGAGAAGCCGTGTGCACAATATTTTTCATGTATCTTGTCTGAAGGGGATCTTGGGACAACAGGTTATAACCGTTACCGAGCTATCCCCTATGGATGATGAGGGGCACTTGGTGCTATAGCCGAAGGCCATTCTGGATTCTAGGGAGAGGCACTTGGGGAACAAGGTGATCAAGGAGTTCTTGATCAGATGAAGGAATCTATCGGGCAAGGATGCCATCTAGGAGGGGGAGAAAATCCTCCAACACCCATCACTGCAGTTGCTTGAAGACGAAAAACTTCTTGGCAAGGAGGACTGTAATATTCCTAATTAGCAATTCTGCTAATTAGAATGTTAATTTTTGTCATTTTTGTTAACTATTACATTTTTTACTAGGAGAATGTGGGTTTGGGGCCCACAAGTAGACTTAGGAAACTATAGGCCTCAAGAAATTATACCAAGGAAAATATTGCGCCTATAGTGGAGGATGGGGGGCCAATGAGGAGAGACTGCGACCCACGTGTGGAAGCGCAACTCATTGGTACGAGCTAGAGGCAGTGCGGTTTTGTGGTGGGGCCAAAGGGAACGTTGGGCAGACTTAGACAAAAGGAAGCAAGATGCTCATTTTGGTCATTCATTCACCTATTTCGAATTTTTCTATTAACAGAGCACACTTGAGCAGTGAGCCAAGCTTGCATGTGTTGTTCAGCACATGGGTGTCTTCGAGCGGAGATCCCATCATTTGCTTCAGTGGACTTCGAGTACCAGCCCAAGGGAGGTGTTCTACCATAGTCAGTTCAGCCCAGCAGTAGAAAGCTTCATCCACAATGCAGTGGCATCACCAGCAGCGCAGAGGCTGCGCAGTGCCTTGAGGAGGTCACTTCGAGAGTTGGGGAGTGAGAGGAGTTTCAGTGGGGATGCTTAGAGCTTCCTAACAGGGATTTTCCAGGCATTTTGGTGGCCTTCAACAACAGAATTTCTAGGAGGACCGAATTTCCCAGCAGTTCAGAGAGCCAAGCCCAAGAGGGCCAATTTCCAGGTTCAAGCATTTGGCAAACCCTTCGCGGGTTATTCTAGGTTTCTTGAGTAGAGTTTGTGGTTAAAGTCCCAGAATCTTCTGAGCAGTGTAGCAGGCCCTAGTAACAAATCATTCGGAGCAACAACAACATTTCTAGGTAGATTGCAGCGTAGAGCTTTAACCACACAGTGTACCATTAGTGAGGGGTTCCAACACTATTTCAGAGGACTTATGTAGCTTGCCTTGAGCAAGCCAAGCAAGCCCCCAGGTGCCTTCATTCCAACACCTCATCTTGTACACATTTCCTCAATTTAATAAAATGGCTCAACGTGGTTTTGTTGGCTCAATGGTGTTTAAATTGTCTGTATTTGTTGTTATTCATTTTTATGTCTTTGTATGCCTGTATTACTGTAATTTACCTTTGGGGATATTACAACAATTTATTTTGTTACGAAAAATTAACGAATAAATCACCCTACAATTTCTTCACCATAAAAATACTGTGGAAAATAAAAACAGGAACTAAGAAAATAGAGCACAAGCACAATAAATTTGACACTATTATTTTTGGACAAATGTCCCTAGAAAAACCCAATGTGAGAACTGGTGCAGTAGATGAGGTTTTTATTATCATTATGCAGCAGTGAAAATTCTGAGTACAAATCTGGATGCCAACTTGGTAATCCTTCGCAAATAATCTGGCCAAAATTATTAAGGGAATTTCCCCCCCGTCCACTACCAATCCAACTACAAACTAACCACTCGAATTTTGCTATCCAAGACCCCTACACAAGCCCCTGAGCAGATGTTGCGCAACCTGTAACTCACACTTCCTAAATCTTCCTCTTATCAAGACGTCCTGTCTGTTGTTGCTACTAGAAGTGACTCTCCAGCCCTCTCTGGAAACTTATCTTGGTCTCCGGCTTCTAAATTGACCTCCTCCTCAGCCAAATTGAACTTCCCTCTGAAGTTGCTTGCGTAGTCCTTGCACAGCCCCCAGTGGAATAACTCGACCTCTTGCTACTGCCTCTCCGGAACTAGAAACTCCTCCAGAATTCACTTCTATTGCTCCCTCTTTGTCTCTATGTCCCTTCTAGCTCGAACTATTCTTCCCTAGTCAATCTATGTAGCTTGATAGCTCCATCTGTCAAGGAACTCGACCTCTCAAGTATGTCTTCTCCATCCCCATCGAGTTGCTCTTATAATCTCTCGTTGGTGAACCAACGACCATGATTAGATCCCCATCAACGACTAAGATCATCTCAAACTCAATCCATGTGAGTTTCTAGAGACTTCTCACTTTTTTCAATTAATTCTCTTTAATTAATGGATTTCCCTAAGTTAGACTTAAGCATTTTTTAATTATCGATCAATTAATTTAATTGAGTTATTTCTGGGTATTTTCTCTCAAAAATTTTTCTGGGTTCAGGAGATCTTGTGTTTCTTAGCCTCTCTAACCAAAGTCGAGACTAGAACACCTGTCCAATGCTACAAAAACTAACACTACCTCTTAGCAAGGAAGGTGTTTTCTCCCATAACATCTTCCCTTACACTATTGATGTCCAACATCTGTGACAAAATACCACTACCCACCAATTACTATGCATACTCTGCTTCATCTGCCACTATGTAGCTGAACGATCCTTCATCTGCATTGTAGTTGACACTGCATTGTGCCTCTTGCATTGCTACCAACTCTGCCTTGCAATGCATCTAATCTCATGTTGTTGCTGTTGCTCCAACTGCTGCAACTGAGAACTAAAAATTTGAATCAATTATCTCTGGACAGACTCTACAACTGTCTCTAGAGTTTCTAACTGCAACTAGCCTCTGCACTATCCACTAAGTAACTGTCTGTGTTACAACTGATCTGCGCCCCTCAACATTTGACTACAACTTTCCCTCGAGATCTGATTGCATCATCCTAAACACTGATCCATCTGCTACTGAATATTGTGGGCCCTTTTGAGATTTTGTAGCTTGGGAGGTACTCCAAGCCCTAGGGTTCGGGGTTTGGAGGTTGGATCACCACAAAAGCGATTTGTGGGCTTGGAACCCAAGGTGTGGGCTTTGCACCCAAGTTGGTGGGTGTGAAACCCTGAGGCATTTGAGTGATTTGACACATGGAGGTGTTAGAGGACCTTTAGAGGAGAAAGGGGTAGTGAAAATCACTCAAATCTGAGGTGTCTATGATGAGATATTAAATTTTATATATTGTTGGTGGGTTTTGTGGCACATAAGTCAGGTCAGCTTGGTGTGTTGGTGTGCCACAAGCCATGTTTGTTGACACCACATGAAGCCCTTGTGAAAGATACAAATACAAGGTGAGTTGGAGGTCATTTAGCACATCCAATGTGCATCAAAACATAACCAATACATCTCTAAGGGAGCCGTAGATAGAAGAGGACAAGGTGTGGCAGCAAGGGACTAGTTTAGATCTGTTTTTTGTCTCCATTGCAGGTCCGAGTTATTGCAGAAGGAGGCCGCATAACTTGAGGGAGTTTTGGGTCAGTTTTTTATGGCATAATTTGTGTGGACAACCTCTATCTTACAGGCCGTAGGGACCTAGTTCATTATAGGGGCGAAAGACTATTTTGGCAGCTCATTTAGAAGTCATAGACCTATACCTAGCATGGGAGAATGGTCGAGCACTATATCACTGTCTGGAAGGGTGCCATAAGGCCTTAGGAGAGCTGGTAACTCTCCTAAAAGGAAGAATTTAGGAGCAAAAAGAAGGCAGAGGTGGACCGCAGCTGTTGTGGACGTTTTGGGAGGACAAACAAGGAGTTGGAGCAGAGTGACAACAACCCTAACCAAGATCAGAACCTACAATAGAAGGACAAACTTGGAACAGAGGTATGTATTAGTGCATTTGAGGTTGTTTTGGTGCTAGTGGATGAGGTCCTAGTTTGGAAATTTGCATTGGACACTCGTGGTCTGTTCGAGGTTTTACAACTCAATCTAGCAGGGGTCATAGGAGGGGTTCCAAGAGGCAACTACTAGAAAAAATGGAAACAACGAGACAAGGAACCACTGTCACCTCAGTCGATGTCCCCTGCTCTTTACAGACTTTCACCGATGCGAGGAGTCCCAGTATGAAGGAAATCACTATGAATGATAAGTTACTGATTGGGTAAGCAGTGATTTCTAGAGCCCATTCATAGGAGTGACTCAAATGAAAAGGTTTGCTTTCTTTAGAAGAAAGGTGTGGGGCTCTCCAAGGAAGGCTCAAAGGAGGCCTAGACCTAGGGATTAGAAATATTTTTCTTGATAAGGGATGCCCTAGACCTAATATTCCTAAAGGAAAAAGGTTTTCTAGGTGGCCTTCAAAAATAATGAATAATGAGGGTGTGGGACCACAAAGAAGCCCAAGAGGACCCAAGCAAAGTTTACAATTTCGGGTGAAACTTCAAACAAAAGATCTAGACCAAGCAAGGGATAAGAAGAGGATCAATGAAACATGGATTCCGCTTGAATTGTAATGCAATGACCCTTGAGGAAGCCACTAAGCAAGGAAACCTAGGAACAATAATGATGTTGAAGTTAGGGCTTGGGATATCCCCAAATCTAGTCATGGAAAATGCTTCAAAATTTGTGAGGACCAAGAGAAAACACCAGCACAAGTCCAATTCAACTCGTTCTCAAAATGGATGGATCAAATGAATTTCACTTGATGCCCTATGAGACCTCTAGTATTAGGGCTTAAAGAGTTTAGAAAAGGGGAATTGAAATTTCTTTCACGTGATCACCAAGACAAGGATCAGTGCCTAGTCTATTGGGAGAATGGATTCAAGAATAATATTTGATTTTAGACCATTTGCTTCATCAAGGAGTCCAATGTGCAACTTCGCTAGTCTAGGAGGTGCTAGTTAGGCTACACAAGGAATTTACACTTTGTTTGCAAAGCTAGATGGAGTTTCAAGGTCGAAACTTTCAAAGATAACCCCTAGGAACATTCACTCTTGTTGCCCAATGAACAATGCATGCAATAGATCAAGACTACTAAGTGAGTCAATATTTTCGCATAAATTTAGAGCACAAGCAGCATCATGATGCAATATTCCATACATTAGACATATAATGAAAATTTCACATAAAAGAGACTTACATGGCAGAAAGAGTATATACATTCATCATATTTACAAGAGAGAAGCTCCAAGATAGAATAGCAATAATCCAAACATCAAAATGCATTAAAGATCCTCCATTTCATCCCTCAATAGGTAGTGCAAAATTCTCAAGAAGAGAAAGATACAATCTAAGTGATGATGAGGAATGAAATGAACCTCTCATCAATATATATGATCCTCTAAGGGATTCGACTTGCCTAATTAGATTTAATGATGCCCCTACAATAAAAATAATGTGCAAAATAACATCCTTTTTGGTGACAAGAGGGCCGAAATTATAATACAATAGCTAGGAGGGTCGTTGAAAGGCCCTCATGTGCCATGATAAATAGGAGGGCTCCAATAACAGTGATTAAGAGGGTGGCCCCTTGATCTCCAAGAAAATGACCTGCATTTCTCCCAAGTGGTTGTGGGGACACAAAAGCATCCTCATGGGTCTCCAACATAATCGAACAAGCATGTATCCAATCTGCAAGGGTTAGAACAATGATGCAAGCCCTCCCTTGTCTCCCATGGTGAGACAAAACCCCATCTGGGCCCTGGATCAACTACCAAGTGTGTAGCCGGTTGGGAAAGGTGGTCCAAGTGCATCATCATCATCGAGTAATGAATGGTGTTGAAGGATCCCATGGCATGGCTATCTGTTCTCTGTTATAGTGGAGGCCCATGGCTTTCAATGCATACCCTACAAATGTCAATATGAATCTCTGGAGGGCCTAGACCCCATATAGGGAGATCAAACCCAAGATGAAGACCCACTTGCAATCCTGTATAAGATCCAATGCGACCCCTCACCTTCCATTGCAAAAATTGATTAGTGCAATTGAGCAAATGAGCTTACAAATCATGGAACCAAGTGGACACTTCATAGTGGCATGCCTTTCCATAATGGGCTTTAGAATGTACAGGTGTCTCCAAGTTCAGAAGGAGGTTAATCAAGGACCCTATTAAGTGGTTTGAACGTCTAAGGGAGTGACAGGCACATGGTACATCTGTAATATGGCTGGTGTCATGTGATATAATAATGGAACAGAGTAGGGCATCAGGGGAAGGCTCCAAGCCACATGCCATGGTACAAGGGTAGCTATGATTAGGGAGGACCACACATGGGTGTATAGATGTAGGAGGGAGTGACCGTGGTACATGAGTGACCACAACCTTTGATTTTGCACCCTTCTTCATATGCCTTTTGCCTTTTATTGATTTTTCTTTTAATAACTACTTGGGGCTCCAGGGAATGAGAGCATAATGTGAATGATATAGTAGTGAATACCCCCTTAAAGTTGGGCAATTCATTTCCTACCAGGGGTTGGGACAATCATGGGTTCCTTAATGATGCACAG